>CM076986.1:3215697-3611031 GCA_039105355.1 Benthosema pterotum
TTACAGCCAGCTCTCATTCAAAGCACACATTATGAACACATACTGTATATGAACTTTAAGTTAATTGATGACTCATTTCCTTGGCCAGGAAACGTTTGACTGTACTGTACACTGTATTGGCCCAATGTGTACTGCTATTCTGTTGACGAAAACCTCTAATACATGTTTGAGTTGGAAAAACTTGCTCTGTCTTGTTTAATCCTCCCCCCCCCCCCCCCCCCCCCCCACACACACACACATGCACACACACACACACACACACACACACACACACACACACACACACACACACACACACACACACACACACACACACACACGCACACTATCCACACTGTACTCACATTGTAAGAAGTCATGTCTGTTTGTGCTCCCCGGAATCACTGCTGGACGATGTGGACGTGACACACCAACTGGGCCTGGAGCAGTGACAGGACCACCAACCAAAATGTACTTAAGCCAGGTCACATTTTAAGCTACAGTGTCTAGCGATTTGTGTGTCTATTGTCATTGTACTTCATCTCATTTTAACACGTAACTATTAAACACACACACACACACACACACACACACACACACACACACACACACACACACACACACACACACACACACACACACACACACACACACACACACACACACACGCACGCACGCACGCACACACACACACGCACACAGTGGACTGGTTTGAGAAACAGACCAAGTAGGGTTTTTGTATTTGTTTTGCAAAATGTATATAAAGTTGGTTTAAAATTTGACGAAGTTGTCTCTGTAGATATGATATAATCTCTCTTCTTACCTGCTGGGATGTCTCTAAACATCTTCACAAGGTCTCTCCTGTTGACCTTCGGCAGGACAATGATCATGATTTCACATTCTTTATCAGGGAAGTTATGTATGATGCGGTCGACCACATCCTCTCTGTCGGCATGCTCCAGTGCGCTCATAGTCAGTGGCTCGCAACCATCAAAGTTTTCAGGCTGTCGCAGTTGCCGCTTGAACTTCTTGAACTCTTTACTGTCCAGATCGTTCACAGCTTTACAGATGCGATCCTTAAGACTCAGAGATGCCATTGTGGTGGATCCCTGCAAGCACATGATGTCAAGTCAATCTCTGAACACATGAATGCCTTATAGGAGAATTACACCCCAGAAGGCTTTTTTAACCTTTATTTGCAGTTGCAAAAAGTGGTCCAGTTGTTTTGTGAAAACAACTCCTCAATTAATAACCCTTAAGCTCAGAATGGGGCTATGGGATGTTGTTCAAATTCACCCATTTCTGATGCTCCAAAATGAATTCGCTGAAAGGCTGTCAGACTATATAAACTTCTGTGTGGACAATGTCGTCCCAAAAGAGATCATTCTTCACTTCCCTAACAACAAGCCCTACATTACCAAGGAGGTAAAAGCCTGTATAAACAGGAAGAAGGTGACTTTTAAAAATGGGGACAAGGGGGGTATGGTCGTGGCTCAAAAGGAGCTAAATAATTTACTGTCACAGGCCAGAAGGAATCACTGTGCAGCTCTCGAAGAAATAAAAGTGTTGGCACAATTAACTCTAAACTTGAAGGTGTATAGGATCACATGAAAAAATAACGACATGAACTCTAAACAAAATGTTATTGTCACTTGACTAGATGAACATACTAGGGCCAATTAATTAAATTATTTTTTTCTTCGACATAACACTGCTGCTTCCATGCACTATGGACTTTAACATGGATTCTATCATGTGCAATACTTCGGACCGCATTTTTATTGACCCTAAACAGTTAGAGAGTGTCTTTAGGGGGGTAAGCAATAAAAAATCAACAGGGAACGACGGCCTGCCTGCCCACTTATTAAAATGTGCTCTGCAGAACTTATGGCTGCATACGTAAGAAATCAAGAAATACATACATAAGAAATCAAGCTGAAATGGACATTGTAAATAAGCACTTTGAAATGCATGAAGAAGGAGCTGGAGATAAACTGAATCAAGATAAAACAGAAGGAATGTGGATGGGAGCAGAAAGAAATAAACCCTCAAGTCAATGTGATAGTTAAAGAAGAAATTAAAGTGTTGGGTCTGTACATAAGTAAGGAGAAATGTTGTGAAAAAGGTTAGAGCAAGAAATAGATGAATATTCAGGCATAAAAGCCTCATATAGATCCAGAATTGAAATTCAAAAATGCTATTTAATATCAACAATCATATTCCTTGCTACAGTGTTTCCACCACCCAGAAAATATTTTACAAAAAATAATAAAATGTGTGTAAAATTCATATGGGGAACAAACTATGAAATTACCAAGAGGAAAATACTGTTTCGCAGCCAAGAGAACGGCGGCCTTGGTGCTGTAGATTTAGAGCTCAAATTAAAAATCCTTTTTGTTAAGAATATAAACAACACAATACAGAGGAGGGCAAGTTGGATTGGAGACCAGAATGCATGGGGGAAAAATATGGCAGAGGTCGAAATGGTGTCCCCAACTATCAATTATTGTATGGTGATTTCGTAATAAAAAATATGAAAGGTTGAATATTGAGTGGAATGCCACACCTAGTAAAATGATTTATAGCATAATTAATGAAGAAGTAAATGGGAAAATGATCCAATATGAAGGTCTAAGTGAAGAAAAAAAATGTATTCAAAACATCTATGCAAAAAATATATCTCAAGAGATGCAGGACAGAGCCTTCCTCATCTCCCAAAACAAACTCCCAGTTAAATACGTGTTAAGATGGTGCAGTAGAATCAACACAACTGAATGTCCCTTACCAGAGTGTAACGACACGGAAACCGTCCAACACTTTCTTTTTGAGTGTAATCGATCCAGGGAAGTTTGGTGGATTATGTGTGTCGTTCTAGCCAAGCTATGGAAAACAAGATGTAAAGTGTCTATTGGACAAGCACACAGAATCCCGAGTAATATTGTTTTTAACCAAATCCTTACTAGTTTAAGAAGAGCACATACTTTAGATAGAAACAGACGAGCAGATACACCTTAGCATGTTCTGAACTTCTGAGAGATCGATTCACTCAAGGGACATGGGTCCAACTCCCTTATTGGAGCTATGTCCTTATATATGTTGTGATGGAAAATAATATTATAATAAATAAGGCTAGTGGTAATAATAATGACAAGGACAATGATGGTAAAGATGCTTTGTTGTAGGTGTTATTGATGTTTTGCAGATTATTATCATTGTTTTCTCTCTATTCAATATTGATGCTATGTCTAAGGTATTGTCTCTCATACCGTATATTATTGTACTGCATCTGTATTTATTTATTAATAAAATATATTTTCTAAAAAAAAAAAAAAAAGTTCTGTGCTTGATACGATCAGCCCTATGCTAATTGTTAAAAAGCTAAACACCATCAATGTAAATCCGTGATGGTTCTATTCCATGCTAACTAATAGTCTCAACAGGTCAAGGTTAAGTCTGTACTCTCTAGTCCAAAGCCATGTAGTCCAGGTGTGCCACAAGGGGTGTCCACATATACAAGCCATATGTTTTGTTCTTGATACTATGTTATGGCAGGTGGTGTAATTCATTCATTCATTCATTCATTCATTGTTAAGTTCTACTTCTCTCTCTCTAATTTAAGTTCCACTCCAAGGGACATGAAAGGAAACAACTCCGTTTTCCAACTCAAGGCAACTTTTTATTGATCCAACTTTTTCCATTCACAGTTGGCTTCTTGTTGATTGGTTGGTCTTTGTCAGTCAGGTTGTAAACCTTCAAAACAGAAATAGACAAAGATTAACACATTGCCAATCAACAACATTAAACAATGGTCCATCAATTAAGTCTTATTTTTAGACATTTTAGTTCTTGTTTTTTTTAAACATTACATTTTAAATAATCAATATCTTAAACAATAGTGTTTTACCACAATGCATGTTTAAGTTAAATGTTTTAAAACAGATGAGTGCTAAATGAAGCATTTTTAAACTATTAAAGTCAAAATTTTGAGTAAATTATTAAAGTAATATTTTTAAACATTTTGATCTAAGTTAATTAAGTATTTTTAAATAAACAAAATCAAGCTTGTAGATCAGCTATTTTACCAAACCATTTCAAACCTCAATCATGAAATCAAATTGATAACTGACTGCATTTATACAAGTCTTTTAAATTCTTAATAAATGTAAATAATTTTTGCATTTCTGATTTTACATCATTGTTCGGTGAAGTATACTTTTAAACTTTAGATTCAAAGAAATAACAATCTTAATCAAAAATAGCAGTATTTTCATATTAAACACTAAACAGCATTTAAACAAGGTTTTAACATGTTCAAGGCTTAAAGATAACTGAAATAAAGAAAGACAAGACATCACCGACCATTGGCCTCCTTGGACTTGGAACTCTGAGTAGTAGGACTTGCTTCTTGTCTTTGTTTGTGACAGTGTGTGCTCCCAGCCTTTTCAGGTGTTCCAGCTCAGTCAAACGAGCGGCCATCTTGCTGGTGCACTCTGGGAGTTGTAGTTTTTTAGGGTGTCATGCTCTGATGTATGGCTCTTGCACTATATCTGAGTTTTGACTCAACATTCATTCATTCATTAACTAGCCCCTACCGCACTGCACGGTTGATTTGAGGGACAATAAAGTTTAGGTTAGCTTATCTTATGTCAGTAGAGTGTTGACACTCACACTTTCACTTTTGGTTCAGCCATAAACTGTGCATTATGCCACAACCTTTTGAGATGATACATATGCCCTATGATGTCATACGTATAACTTCTAACAATTATTTAAACAATTATTATTTTAGGTTATTTTAATCATGTTTTGACTAACAAACTGCATGCATTTGATTGAAGAATAGTATTGTTCTGAACTCTGAAGTACAGGAATTGACACTACCATACTTGCAGTACAGGTCATGTTCTTCTACTTGCAGAAATCATGGACAGGTGCTCCCACACGTACTTTTAAATTGCGCAGATTAAATTTCAAGTGTATTTAGCAACCTAAATGGATGTAATTTGGAGCCCTGGCTTAAGAAAACCTATGGCTTTTGGCAACCTGGTGGTGTTATGAGCTTGTTAATCAGCTGTTTTAGTGTATGCTGTAGCCATTTCACACTCAGTGTGTAAGCTGTATGTGGATCCTCAATGACAATGTGTCCACTTGTGCAACAACCAGGTAGTAGACTTCACATACTCTACCATTTTATTTATTGACCGCGGGCAGGTGTTGGTGTCAACCCATGCAAATAGGCAATTTAAAATTAAATATACAAGCCATATGTTTTATTCTTGATACTACCATATTATGTTATGGTAATTGTGTGGCCCAAACTAAAGGACTATATCACACACCACATGGGAATTATTTGAGTAACACATGGAGGACAGACCACATTAATGCACATGCGTGTGTCAATCGCAACACATTCCTATGAAACTTGACACCACTTATGGAATAATGTATTTCTGTAGGGAATAAGGGGAACATTCTAGGGCTAGTGCAACTATCATCAGATTGTAAGGGAAGAGAGGTGGCTCACTCCTCTGTAATTTCGTTAGAGCTATGGTGAATTGGGTAAACACTCATGATAACCCCACAATTAGTTGCTGATCTGATTAGTCAATTACTAAAAGAGTTGTCAACTGATCTGTTACGATTCATACACATATAATCTCTCACTGCCCCCCCCCCCCACGCTAAGGACGGCATGGAGTCTCTGAAAGGCTGCTTGCTATGCACCGACTGGAGCCTCTTCCACAATCTGGCATTGAACGAGGCAACAGAGACTGTGTCGGACTATATAAACCTTCGACATAACACTGCTGCTTCCATGCAGAAGACTATGGACTTTAACATGGATTCTATCATGTGCAATTGCAACCATTTTATTTACCTGCCTCGGCAGGTGTTAGTGTCAGCCCATGCAAATAGGTAATTTAAAATAAAATATACAATCCATATGTTTTGTTCTTGATACTACTATGTTATGACAGGTGGTGTGATTCATTAACTAGCCCCTACTGCAATGCACCAGCCAACTGATTTGATTACGATCAAATCAGTTGGCTGATTTGATTACGATTCATACACACCCAATCTCTCTCTCTCCGTGTCTGTCTCTCTGAGGACATCTTTTCTTTTTACTGTGAGCCGACTGTGGGGTGCTGTACATCCTGAAAGATACATGCACCCACATGATGCCTGTTGGATAGGGCTCTGTGGGGCTGGGATCAGACTGTGACCAGGGGTGGATCTAGGCATGGGCATGGGGGGCAATGCCCCCTAAATGCCCAATCTGCCCCACCAAACACGATGGCATGCAAAACAACCCAAGGTATTACAAAAAGTGCTTATAGTTAAAATGATTTGAAACACTACTATTGCTACTACTATTACTACAACTGTCGCACTACTAAACCAACAGCATTTCATCATTGAAAACAGAAAACTCTCTGAGTCAGACCTTTAGCTTTATGCATGCTGCGTGTCTGTTGCACCTTCAACAACTGATGTTGTTTTTTGATGCTTTACTTGCCTAATAAAAGTATTATGCTGCACTTTTGCCCAAGTCAAATTTCCTTTCAGGGACAATAAAGTATAGGCTATCTTATCTTATCTCAGTAGTGTGTTGACTCTCACACTTTTACTTTTGGTTCCGCAGTAGTTCAACCATAAACCGGGCATTACACCCCAATCTTTTTAGTTATTTTTTATGTTCTGACTAACAAAAAAGATAATTCATTCAAAATTAAATTAAACTATAAACTGCACAGATTAAATTTCAAGTCTATTTAGCAACCTAAATAGATGTAATTTGGAGCCCTGGCTTAAGAAAACCTATGGCTTTTGGAAACCTCGTGTTGTGTGCACTTGTTGGTCAGCTGTTTTTGCCAGAGTGTATGCTGTAGCCATTTCACACTCAGGCCCTCATTTATCAACGGGGTGTACACCCAAAAATGGCCGTACAGTAGGGCGTGCATAGAGCAGAATTCAAGCATTGTTCAACATGTATCATTCCCACCATAAACTTGAAGTTCATCCTACGTCTGCAAAAAACCCACGTCAGGTCAGGAGCTGCCGTAGGATTTGTCCTCGCCTGTTTTTCTGTCCTACACAAGCGGAGCAGCATTGTAGCAACAACTAATCAAAGACATCTAAAAAAAATATCTATACACTCCTAGTAGCTATAAAACGTATTAAATGATACAGATGAAAAAATATAGTTTTGGAAAGGCCTATATAGGCTATGCCTTTCAAAACACACTAATATAACACTTGCAGCCTTTATGTACACTTGCAGCCTCTTTTATGAACAAACAACGGCGAACGGTAAGGTCATTTCTAAAATCCTTGATACTACTATTTTATGGCAAGTGGTGTGATTCATTAACTATAGCCCCTACCGCACTGCACCAGCCAAATGTGTGGCCCAAACTTTAAGTGCAGCTGTCATTAAGCTAAACTAAAGGACTTTCACACTCCACGTCTTGGGAATTATTTAAAGGGTGAGTGCTGATCTGATTAGTCAATTACTAAAGTAGTTGACAACTAGCCTGAGTCAGTGTTGTAGTGGTACTTTTAGAAGTGGGGGGACGCCTCTGAAAGGGGAATTCCCCCCATTTGATTTTTTTTTTCTGAGAGTGTACAAATGTGAACCAAATGGACCCTAGCGGGTACATTTGGTTCCATTTGTACACTCTCAGAAAAAAGGAAACTCATTAACATGGTGAAACACATCTTGATGATGTCATCAAGATGTATTTCACCATGCTAATGATTTTTTTCAGACCCAAAAATATTTTAGATGTGAGAAGTGAGGGGACGCCGTCCCCCCGCGTCCCCCCTCCACTACACCCCTGGCCTGAGTTGTCAACTGATTTGATTACGATTCATGCACATCCAATCTCTCTCTGTCTTTCTCTCTATGGCCCTCATTTATCAACGGGGTGTACACCTAAAAATGGACGTAGAGCGTGCGTAAAGCAGAATTCCCACATTTATCATTTCCACCATAAACTTCATCCTAAGTTCATCCTACGTCTGCACAAAACCCACGTCAGGTCGGGAGTTGTCCTCGCCTGTTTTTCTCTCCTACACAAGCGGAGAAGCATTGTCTGAACTGCTGAAAGGAATCTAAAGTTATCTATTCACTCCTAGTAGCTATAAAACATATTAAAATATTTAAACATATAAAAATATTTAAAAGAACACTTAAAAATATCATGATTGAAAATTATGAAGTGTATTAATGCAAATTTAAAGTGATGAGTAAAATCAATGGGTTTATTTCTATCTTTCTTATTATTATTTCTTTCTGTGACTGTCCTGTTTTGTTTCTTGTTTCGTATGTGTTTGTTTTTTTGTTTCGTTCCTCTGTTTTGTTTTTTGTTTTTGTTCAGTTTTTGTTGTTTTGTTTGTTCTTGTTATTTCTTGTTGTTTTATTTTTGTAGCTAAATTAATTATTTGATCTATTAGAAGGGTAGGCGACAATAAGCTCTGGCTTCCGCCTACAGTCCCTTTTGGTCAACAAAAGAAAATTCAAAACTGAACTGTGTATATTGGGAAAAAAAAGACCAATAAATGAACTGAACCATGTAAATCATAAAAGATAGATAACTCATATCAAACATATGGTGATGGCATGCACATAAAGGCTGCAGGTGTTATATTAGTGTGATGATGCACAAGCTTTCTATCCTTCGTGTAGACTGTTGTACAATACAATAAACCAGACGTATAGGCTACTGTAGCTCCACAGTGGCGCAATCTCCCGCCAATCACAACTCCCGAAATTGCTCTCGCAAGCAGCCTACTGTAGGTTTTCAGTTTATCTGAGAGCCAGATGTACAGTAAAGCAATTATTATCCATACATGATGTTATATTGTTTGTAATTTCTCATAACTGCTGAACGGTTAACTTGGATACACACACACACACACACACACACACACACACACACACACACACACACACACACACGGAAAGGTATAGCCATATACTGTATGTTTTTCCAAACCTATATATTTTTTCATCTGTATCATTTACTACATTTTATTGCTATAACTAAATAGATAACTTTACATGCCTTTCAGTAGTTCAGACAATGCTGCTCCGCTTGTGTAGGACAGAAAAACAGGCGAGGACAAATCCTCCGACAACTCCTGACCTGACATGGGTTTTGTCCGGACGTAGGATCAAATTCAAGTTCATGGTGGGAAGGATAAATGTTGAACAATGTGGGAATTCTGCTCTACGCATGCTCTACGCCTATTTTTGGTGTACACCACGTTAATAAATGAGGGCCTGTGTCTCTCTCTCTCACTCTCTCTCTCTCTCTCTCTCTCTCTCTCTCTCTCTCTCTCTCTCTCTCTCTCTCTCTCTCTCTCTCTCTCTCTCTCTCTCTCTCTCTCACTGAACTTGGTAGATACACTTTCAGTTTCTGTGGTCCAAATACATGGAACAACTTGAAAACCACAATAAAATTGACCACATTGGTGCTGTTGAGTCATTTTAGAACATGCTTTGATGTACTGTTAATGGATACAAATGGTGAGAAGAGGCCAAATTAATGGAAATATTTTAAAATCTCCGTTTTTGGGTGATAAAAGGAGTGTAAACCTTCAATAGCTCAACAGAAGCAGATTTAAGAACAGCTTTAGAATAACCAAATGGAATTCAGAACCTGGGTTACACGGTAACCCATTGTCTCCTGAAATACAGATATCAACATTGGCGACAGAAAACTCAAACAATGACTGCACAGCAGTAATGATAAAGAGGTTACAAACACAAACAGCTATAAATAAAATAGCAGATCTTCAAGGTGGTAGCACGGGCCAGTTACAATCCATGGATGACATATGTCATATCATTCACAATAAAGTTCAGAAATATTGAATATTTCTAAAAACTCTGATTTTTTTAATAGTGTATACTCAACACCGAAAATTTCAAGAATATATAAAACTTGACTGAAAATAAATAAATAAATAAATCTGAGGCAGCTGAACCATCGTTGAACCAAAAGTCTAAAATTCTAAGCTTATGGTGGGGTAGGACAATTGCCAATAACGATTATTTTTCCTTCCACTAAATAAGAACTGGACCACTTTTTTTTGGAAATAAATCAACTGTGAATAAAAGAAAGCCTTCTGGGATGGAATTCTCCTTTAAAAGGACTATTAGAGCAGTGGCATCAGCATGCAACACTCATTTTAACATTTCCCAGACTGTGTTTTAGACTGTGAGTTAGTACCTGTGTATACTGTAAATATAGATGATTGTGTTTTAGAGTTCCTACCTGTGTATAAGCATCTGTAGAGCCCTCCTGCCGTGTGTAGAATGTCAGTTTGCCACAGCATCAGGAACAACTTGATAACATGGCAATAAAACGTTTCAATCATTACCAGGGAGGCTGTATATCACCAGAGCCAAATAGTGGAAGAGTGGCTATTTTGAGAGGTCAGAAAACAGCCTGGTCATGTGGTTCATGTACTCACACAAGCCCATAGGCTCCAATGCATTTCGTAACTTCTGGTTGTCCCCATTCAATAGAAGTTCATGCAGAAGAGCCTCCATTGGACTGGCCCCATGAAGTGAACGGAGTTGTCATAACTCTATGGCTCTGTATGTCATGTAGTTACAATCACGTTGCGGCATCAGAGTTCCACAGTACTATCATGTTTTATCATGTTTTAATTATTACCAGAATCTGTCATAGTTATATTCACATAGCATCACCGTTTCAAGGAGTACTTGATGTTATAATCGCTAATTTCGTCACGTAGTTGTGTTCTCAACACCTATAAATGATCAAAGGTCATCTCTATTGTTCAGCTATCTGTTTATATTCATGCAAAGTTCAGATGAAGAAGACACAATTCGAGCATCTAGCTTTTGGGAAGAGGCGTTCCCACACTAAATTTGCTATTTTCGGGACATTCCTATTTCCCTTAAACACCTCTTAGACCTCTTACATTATGCATAGGTGTGGTTTGGGCGTTTTTAGCTTTCATCCAATCCATGTTGGTCTTGCCATTGCCTTTAATTCATCCCATATCTATTCCCCTTATGACTACTGCTATGCCTACTAGTATTTTGAATTAACAACAATAGCTCATATTTTCAAACAATTATATCTCGGTCAATTATCGATCATTTCTTACCATTCAACATATATAAGATCGCCAAACATCAATGTTTTTGCTGTATGTGGCATGCATTTATACCAAGTCCACAAAACGTTATAAAGGAAATTGCCAAAAAAAAAAAAAAAAAAAAAAAAAAAAAAAAAAAAAAAAAGATTAAAATTATCGTCCAAAACAGACGTATTTTTGATCAATTATATCTTGATCAATTCTGGACCATTCTTTACATTTCAAAGTGATGTGTGACTGGCAAACATCAATCTCTCATTTGTTGTATAGAATATGCAGGTAGGCCTTCTCAAGTGAAACGTAACTGTCGGGAATTCGGTGGAAACGTGACACTGATTCAGAAGCAGCAATGCGTCACAAGTTAATTAATGTCTTTAACTATATGTGATCAGATCTGATGTTTTATGCCCCATGTCGCACATGGCTAATTTCCTCTGGGAGCCATGAAAGTGAATTTTTAACAAAATTCACTTTATTCCATATTAATACAGTTCGAACTTTGATCTTACTATCCCTCCGAACAGTTAGATGATTTGGAGAAATTAAATATGTGTATTTATTTGCCAAAAACGCGACTTATAATCGGTACGCTTAGCGTCTTTTTTGTGGGTGGGAGAGGGGCGATTTGCATACATGATTGAGGTTGGTCATGTAACGCTCGGTCTCTGGTAAGAGTCCCAGTGCATTACAAGACACCCCGCAGCCCGCATTGATTCTGTTGTTTTTAAGCCAGAGCTGCATTGTTTACATCTAAATAATGTCACTTTTCCGATGTACTTCCGAAGTAGTTCGTCCTCCCTGCATGGTGTGTGCGTGTGCGTGCGACGCATGGCTGCATTGCATGAATGAGCGACGGATGGCTCATTCCGTCGTATTTTCTTTTAAAAAGATTGTGATGAGTGGGGAGAACACGTTAGAAACAGGCTCTGTTGTCATAATCGCTCCAGTGTGCAGTCGCGTCTCTGTTTTGTGAACTTTCTGCGGGGAGGACGTGAACACATCGATATTAAAGGAAGAATCCAACTCTGCCCATTTGCCTGTCTGTAAAACAACTGCCCCTGCCCAGGCCACAGCAAAATCAGCCCCATAAAACCTGCCCTGTTCCCGTCCATGCGTTGGCGTAGCTCGTTAGCTTAGCCTACAGACAGATAAGTAAACTCCGTTCACTTCATGGGGCCAGTCTAATGGAGGATTTTTTGCATACGGCAACAGCCCAGCTTTAACGGTCTTATTGCTTTATTTTAGATCGTTTTAGTAAAAGTACAACATAAATGCTATCGTACAGTAAAACGGGTACTGTACAATAACTGTACCATTGACATGTTGAAAACATCCATAAAACAGCTCGTATTTGTCCCGCCTTCGATTAATTTCCAACTCCAGTATGTCCCTATTTGAGCTACATGAACAGCGCTTGAGCGCTCAGTTTCTGACCGCTCAATGTCGCAACTCTTCTACTAGATACAACTTCCTACCCATCATGTATTTCACTCAGCACTACGGAAAGAAGGGAAGGCCAAAATATAATCACTATACTATCTACCGTTCACTTCATGGGGCCAGTTTAATGGTGGAATTTCTGCATAGGCTTCTACTGAATGGGGACAACAAATAGGGACAACCGGAATGCATTGTCTATGGGCTTGAGTGAGAACATGAGCCACGTGACCAGGCTATTTTTCTCCCCCTCAATGTCCAAACAGCGTTAAAATAAAGCAATGAAATTCCCCCCAAAAAAATCCAACGTGCCCCTATCCAGGCTGAATGAACAACATAAAACCAAATGGACCCTCGCGGGTCCATTTGGTTTCATGTTTACAGCCTTAAGAGTTAAAATATTCATCATGAGAATTATCCCAAGTCTACACAACTAGAGAATGTAGAAGATTAATGGTCATTTTGATCTGTATGTTGGACTGTTTTGTTTTCTCTGAAATTCATCCTAGCATTGTTGACAAAAGTAAAAGAAATCTTTTGCTTTGGGGTCTGTGGGGCTAAAATGTCATCAAATTCTGAATAAATAGTGGGCCCTGGTATGAAAAAGGTTGAAAACCACTGATATAATGTATACAGTTACAGTTTGTGGGGGTGGTTAGGGTATTTAAATGAGACATTATGGGTGGAGTGGATGACCGTTGTCACCTCCCATTGTTAACACCCACTTCTACTCTGCTGTAGGTGTGAAAATTTCCTGAAACTTCAAATGGCCTTTTTCTCAGTTTTGCATTTTTTTTAGACACTCAGATTTAAATGCTCATAACTCCTACAAAAATGCTCCAATTTCCTTAAGTGATGCATCATATGAAAGCTTACATTGTATGCTTTAATAATCTGTAAAAAACAGAAAATTGATCCTGGCCTACTTGAGGCATAAAGTACCAGGTGCTGTCACATATGATATATCTTACCTAAACACAAGGAGATGACCGACAGCAGGCAATCTACAGCTGTTTATAGGGCAATCAATAAATAAGGACATGAATTTAACTAATGCAGAAGCTGTTCCACGTGGACATCTCCAATGTGGACATGGGTATGGGCTAGCGGGTGCTTTGAAATCCCGTTGTGTGCATACACACACGCCCTGTGTGTATGCATGCGCATGTGCATGTGTGTGTGCTACGGTGCTCAAGAAATGGCCATTTGGCAGGGAGTGGGTTAAGTGCTGGGGATCATCTCCTCTGACTACCGATTAATTAATTAATTATTAGGTTTCATAATTACTTCATCATTACGTCATCTCTCGAATTTCTCAATTGGAAGACATACCGATACCAGAGAAGAATATACATAACAATCTGAGCTTATTCATAAGCAGTTATAAAGCAATCACAAGTTGTGGTAAATCTGTCAAAGTGTTTAAAGTGTATATTTCAGAACAAAATAAGTACATGGTCTCTGGTAAGTGCTATATCCATGAGAACACACTTGTAAAACTAAAACCTTATAGTTTGTCATGTCGTTTTTGCATCAACGTGTAAGGAAGTAATCCTTTTACAATGGGGACCTTTAGCTAAGCCCCGCCCTCTTGTCCACTCTAGGACACTTTCCAGCCAGGCTCATTCATTCCAATGTAAATATCATGGACTTTACACAATAAATACTGGTTCATTTTTTTGATCGAAAGCTTCGAAATCTCTTCCAAATCCATAAACAAGGCCATGTGTGTGGTATTTATTTTTAAAGCAAACAAAAGGGCACACACATCCAAAGAAACTAAATGCCAGGTGCTGGGCCGAAAGGGAAACTAGAAAAAATAAGTAGGGTCCACACTGGACTGCTGCTCCAGGTTAAAGATTTTATTTCACAACAAACATGACGTTTTGAGCCTCACGGCTCTTCATCAGACACCATTTATTTTTTATAAAACAATGTTTTATCATACGCTATTGGTGGAGAGGTTTGTCTATCACATGTTGTTCTTAGCTGTGATTGGACCATTGTAGTTTGGGGAGTGGGTTATCTAAAGGTCTATTGGACAATAGCAGTTTGGCAGGGGCTTAGCTAAAGGTCCATTGTGGCGTCTTTCTGCAGGACCGCGTACCACGCCACACCACACCAACCACCTCCCCAAAAAGAGAGCGGGTGTGTGGGTGTGTGAGAGGCGGAGTGAAGCACAACCAGCTGGGCTGCATGATAGAAGACAGGTACTCCACCAATCAACTGCTGGAGAACTTCAGATGAGAGCCACCTGTGTTCCCAGCCAAACATTATAAAAAGGCTTTGTCTCCTTGCACTCGGCTTTTGCGCTCTCCGTGGCAGGTTGGCGTGCAGTCTATGGCAGTGGTTTTCAACCAGTGGTCCGGGGACCACCAATGGTCTTTCATAGGGTTCCAGGTGGTTCCCAGCTAAGTTGGTTAACCAGATGAAAAGTTGGTTAACCAGATGTAACTCTTGAGAGCGTATAAATGAAACCTAATGGTCTCGCAAGGGTCAATTTTGTTTCCCTTACTCACCTCTCACCAAGCATGGTTAAGTTAATCAATTCAAAGACTTGTTAATTAATGTTAATTACCTGGAGCTAGACAATATTTTTTAATACTAAAGAAGTCCTACTAAACATCTACCTACCCTAGCCCCTTTTCGCCGGACCACTGTTTTTAACGGGAATGACTTTTAACGTACGTGGTCCCTCGCCATCGGCGCGTCACGTAATGGCGAAGCAAACAAACTTACCACTTTGATCCAAACACGTGCGTCCCCCTTACACCCGCGATCCAAAGTAATCCGCTCCACAAGATATTGCGATAGTTCCACGCAAGTGTACAAAGTCCCAAAGAGCTGTGATGCCGCTAAGTATTTTTAATCATTTTTCCCAATGTTCTTTTCCTATATTCTCATGCTCTCTGTAAGCAACAGCATATCTCTCGACAGATGGGATGTCTCGCCCCCCTGTCTGTGACAGGATATCAGGAGCAGCAACGTTGGCGTTGCTGTTTGTTTGCTTCAGCATTACGTGACGCGGCGATGAAGAGGGACCACCCAAGCCAAAAACGTCCCGTTAAAAATAGTGGTGGTCCCAGGAGGGGCTATACCTACCCTACCTAAGTCTAAGAAAAAGACTAGTTAGGTGTATGTTCTTGCATAATTTGCATTACTGCTCCTGTTCGTGCCCAACCCTGTTTCCTGCTTGTCTGTCTCTTGAAGTTGGCATCAACCCTCACTATATATATATATATATATATATATATATATATATATATATATATATATATATATATATATATATATATAGATAGATAGATAGATAGAGAGAGAGAGAGAGAGAGAGAGAGAGAGAGAGAGAGAGAGAGAGAGAGAGAGAGAGAGAGAAGACAAATAGAGACAGAATATCAACAAAAATGTCCACAAGAAAACATTTTTTAAAGGTTATGAATTAATTTGTGTTAGATCTGGTGAAATAAGTATTTGATACCCAAGCACAGTCTGACTTCGTACTTGGTGGAGAAACCTTTGTGGGCAAGCACAGTAGTCAGAAGTTTCTTATAGTTGGTCACCAAGTTTGCGCACATCTCAGGAGGGGTTTTGGTCCACTCCTCTTTAGAGATCCTATCCAAATCCTCAAGTTTTCGAGGGTGTTGCTTTCCAACTTGAAGCTTCTGCACCCTTCATAGATTTTCTATAGGATTAAGGTCTGGAGACTGGTTAGACCACTCCATAACCTTAATATGCTTCTTCTTGAGTCACTCCTTTGTTGCCTTGACTGTATATTTTGGTTCGTTGTCATGCTGGAAGACCCAGCCACGACCCATCTTCAGAACCACCATGCACATGACGAGCATTCAATCTGAAAGAAGAAGGGTACATTGTCATTCCTTTGGTTAAAAAAAGCATGTCCTCTCCATATAAAAAAGTGTAAAGGTATCATACCCAGAGAGCCTGATCTGCTGTCCCATGGGCCTCATCACCACCACAAAAACGACACAGATCTGTCAGATCATCTGTAAAACAGATGCACAGCACATTCATCATTCATCGAAGTCACATCCTTTGTTTTAATATAGGAACACATTTGATTAAAGCTTACCAGAATTCTCAAGTAGAGTAATCCCCATCGAGTACCTCAGGGAGTTTATATCTCCCAGGAGCTCTGGCGTAGTATTGGTCCCCAATACCAACAGCTCTGCAAGCTTAAAATACAGGTTAATGTTAGCCAGTTGGCATGTTCTTATGAATGCATTACATTGTTAAAATGTATATTCTAGGGTAGGCTGTATTACTTTGCACACAAACACTCCACATGACGTGGCATCGGTCTGGCATGGATGTTCAATTGTGTCGCAATGCCACCGCTTGGAGACGACCCCCCCACGCAACCTGCGCATGTAAGCTCTGAAGAAAAAAGAAGTTTGTTACATGCATATCATAAAGCAACATAATGTAACCAGTGGGTCTGAGACCAGTTACGTGTCATAGCACCCCTCAGCGCAGCATATGAGGTGGCTTGCCAGGCAGAGTAGGATAGGCGGCGTTCACCAGGCTGTTTGCGGTAGCGACTCAGCCAGTTTCACTCAGTCACACTGTTAGGCGTGTGTATATGCTCGAGCACCGAGGTAGGCACTTGGACGTATAATAGCGTGTTCTGTCTCGAAGTTGATATATGTAGACAACCTCCATTATACTTACGTCTTGCTCCTTTCTTTTGTTAGACGTAATGGAGCTCTGACGTTGTAGGCAGCAGCAGTATATGTGCGTCTGTGAGAAGCCAGGTATGCTTACCTCCATGTGCGACAGCACACACTTTAATGCAAGTTGTAATACTTCTCTGTCATTTACAAAGCACGTTTGTCTCACTGTTAGATGCAGCGCCGTGTGGCGGACGAAACCTAACTAATAACGTGTTCCTGTGTGTATGGGCGTGCACACGCCAGTGTATAGAGGTACGGCGGGTCCATATATCGCAGCATGACAGCATGTTTTTATGAATGAAACGGGAGTCTTCATTATGCCTTTGTATTATACAGACGGCGTGCTGTCCAAACTATTGAGTAACGTCTACCAGACGAGCGTGTCTGTGTGTGTACACACTACTATATCGAGGTAGGCTTGTGTCTGTATTGGACAGAATAGCAGTTTGTTTTTGTTTTTATATGAAACTTAAATCTTATTCTTTTGTACTACACAGACGGTGTACTGTTTAAACAAACCTACTGGCATCTTGGGTGTGTTTTCTGTGTGTAAACCTACACACACCCCAAACTTAGAGGTAGGCAGCATCCACATGGTGATAGCCTAGCAGCCTGAACCTCATAAATACTATTATACTGAATAGAACTAAGATGTCATGTTTTATAATGTTTTGTACTATGTATTTTTATACAGACGGTGGCCTGGCCACGCGAGTACCGCCTGTTTAATCCTCACCCTGAGTGCCTTGAACACCTTATTAGGGTACGTTTACACTAAAGAAATGTAAAACACATTTAATGTATTTTAATAGTATTTGTCTAGCGTCAGACTCAGTGTGGTAGTCTGCATGCTGGGTGACAAACACTAACTGGGAGGCTAACCAGGGGTTGTGTTTTATTACAGATTGGGCCTCACTGCGAGCCGCTGTTCTTTTTACCTTTTTTGTTTTTAATTTGTTTTTTATACTCTATCCTATGCTGCTACCGTGTTAGTCTGTGTTCTATGATTAGCCAATGTGGCTTTAAACTTTAAACTCCCCATGTCACTACAACCCAGGGTTTAATAGGTGACTTTGTCAACAGCCCTACTTATAGAGTTAGCGTTATACTGCAGAAGTGCACTCGATTTCTGTCATCTTGTTGCATGGTGTGTATAGTTTTTGGCCTTTTAATAATGGATTGCTGTGTTCAATTGTAATGGGAACGCCAAGTACACTTGGCCCAGAGTGCAGTTTTGCTTTTAAGTGGTTTGCATTTATACTAACGTTTTTTAGACATTATCATTGTGCCTTCTCAGTTTTTCCACACCTATGAGAGTAGAACTGCCTAAGAGAAACCTATAAACTATTAGAGACATGGGAATGTGATTGCTTTTAAAATTAAAATGTCAATACTATGTGCTTTTTGATAAAATAAACTGTTGTTTATACCCGACCACCGACCGTTATTGTCCACTCATACTGGACACTTACCTGGTTATATATATATGGTTCTGGGTCTCCCGCCCTGTGATCGGGAGTGGCGTAGTCTTTATTCATATTAGGGTTTTGAAACACATGCAGGTGTTTACAATTACAATGAAGCCCAATCAATATGCATTTACTTGCCTTGTTGTACTCTCCGCTTTTTTTAGGTCCTCTTCCCTCTCCCCAAGGGGGTCAATGAGGGTGACCCGCTCCTCTTGTGGAAACAGCACCTTCAACAGGATAGGATACTTTCAAACTTCAAAGACCTGGTTGTAATTATAGTTGCATTAATTGAATTGATTAAAAGGTCACTTACCAGGAGTTTATAATGTTTGTGCTCGCACACCACCCCCATAATTACCTCCCATTCCAGGAAATCAGTCTGCAAATGATTATTTAATTGCATACAATCACTTTAACAACACTTTAATGTGACCTTAATATTAAAGAGACAACTTTGCCAAACACGACTTACTGCACAAGTAATTAACATATTGGGGGCCAGGCTCTTCAGGTCCACAGTGAGCAATGAAGCCTTCCCATGTTTTGCCCAGAGGATGTCTGCCACCATGGTGTCGTCCCATATAGATGTGATGACTGGAAATGTAGAACATTTCAGTCATTCAAAGTTGCACATTGATCATTATTCTGTCTGCTGCACTATTGAATAGGATTTACCAGATGGTGCGTGGCGGCGGGCAACCAGGGGCACTTGTGCCAGGCCTTGTTGTGGGAGGTGGAGTGCAGGTGGGGGCTCAGAACAGGGGACTGGTTGTGGGTGGTGGAGGGCAGGAGGAGGCCCAGAGGGGCTGAACGAAGGCTGTGCAGGGCCCAGGTCAGGAAGAGGACTGGAGGGGCTGGGTGACAGTTGGGGAGGGTGAGGAGCGAGAGGCTGAGATAGAGGGGAAAGTGGTGGTGGAGGGGGAGCGAGCCAGAGGAGAGGTTCCAGCTGGCTTTAGAAGCTTTGCTGGAATCCTCTCCCCTGGCTCGATGTAGCGTGTAAGCTGGTCCAAATTAGCAATTAGCTTCTCATGTTTGGTCCCAACCAGGTTCACCACTTTCCCCTCTATGCCAGTGATGGTGTAGGGCCCCAGCATCTCTGGGGCCATTTTCCCACCCTTCCTCTGCTCCTCCCTGATGTTCTTTTTCAGGACGACATCCCCAACTGCCAGGTTGTCATCCCAGCCCTGCTCCAGCTTCCTCTTCCTGACCTTGTCCTGCTGTTTTTGGACATTGCCCCTCCACTAATGCTGGCTACCACAATGCAGCCCCGTGGAAATATAGTGGCCCACTACAAAGTTGTCCAACCTCTCAGAACTCCATTTCACAGTGTGTTGAGAGTGTAGATTGCACATTTTGAAATAACCCATGTATAAAGGGAGTCCAACTGAGTTGGTGCTATGGTACCATTTAGCAAATGGACATTTGAGGACATTTTAGCCCCACAGACCCCAAAGCTAAAGATTTCTTTTGCTTTTGTCCACAATATGGATTTGGGAAACAAAACAGGCAAACATGCACATCAAAATGACTTTATATGGTGACTATTTGAATGTTCTAATCTCCTAAGAGTGTAGACATGAAACCAAATGAACCCGCAAGGGTCCATTTCGTTTCATTTTACGCCCTCGTTGGAAATGAGCAACTCTTCGACTAGATGGCTCTGTTACTGTCGGGTGTGATCAGCTTGACTAATGATAAGCTACACAATATCGACGTCCACTCCAAGTGCACCCAAAGTTTGTTTATCAACTACTATGCACAACCTTTTTCTTTTGGACGGGGTTTTTCTGCAGCCTCCCAAATGTTCCCGTCTCTGGTCAGCACCGGGGACAGCAGTAGCAGCTACTGGATTCGGATACTCATCCGTTGGCCGTCCATGCACAAAATGCTAAAAGGGAGACGCGCCATTTAGTGTTTAGAATGTGGCTTCAGCAACCTACTGTACCCCCTCGCCCTCGGTACCATTGTTGAATTAATGTACTGTAGCACCACGTCCACCAGCAATATAATGTAGCATGAATGTAAGAGTGTGATGTCGTGTCTAACAGGTTAGGCTCTTACCTTTGAACAAACATAGTAGTTCCCCGTTATTTTCGATGGATTCAGTGAGTGAGATCTTCCACACTGTTTAATCCATGTCCGGAATTTCTCGAGTTGTGTTTTGGGTTTCGGAAACGGGAAAAATTCAACGCCACCCTGTAAACGCTCTGGATACCTTGTGTCTGAGTTGCAAGTTACATACGCACACCGCTTAACCATCTTGACCAGCATTGAGAGCTTGTCCATTCTCCGTTGCTTAGTAACCGTCGCGAACGTGCTATTGGCCAAGAACGGGCTGGGGCGGGATTTAGCGAAGAGCTAATTCGATGCAGTAGCTCTTCATTTCCGTCCCCATTTTAAGTGGCTCCTCTATTTCTGTGTTCTATGTGAAGTCCTTGAAACCGTGGTGGCATCTTCCTGGCTTAAGGTCAAGGAGCTCATCACCTGCAAACTCCTCCACAAAGGTGGCAACATCCTGCACTACGTGTTCCGATAAAGTGGAATATCTGGCAGTGGTGCTGTAGTGCCCTAGTCCTAGTTGGGATGTCATCATGACCTTTGCCAGTTCCCTCCCAAAGGCGCCTGACATTTGGGCACAACGGCCAATCTGTTTAGGGTGTATATATATATATATATATATATATATATATATATATATATATATATATATATATATATATATATATATATTCATAAAATGTTTTCCATTTATCTTTGAATTCCCCATTCAAGAATTCATTCACAAGGTCCAAAGGAACGTTCCCACCAGGTTTGCCCTGTTGAATGACCTTGCCTGTTCCAGTCAATGGGCGCAATTCTCAATCGCTGTGGTGTAGCAGGTATGGTGTAAGTCTTCTCATTGGCTGCATGGCAGCAAATCAAGTCTGGGGCCTTGGGGTAGGCCGAAAGCCTACACCACCAGCCCTGGGCCTGAGCTTACCAAATAATTACCCAGAATAATTAAAACCTGCAAGTCAAGAGGTCCAGAAATCACCTGACCCCCCCAATTAAAATGTTACTGTACTCCCTGGCTTTGTTCATCATGAGTTGAAGCTCTTGATGACTGGTTTTAATTATTATGGATAATTATTTGGTAGGCCCAGGCCCAGGCCTGGTGGTATAGGCTTTTGGGCCTAACTGAAGGCCCCAGACCAGATTTGCTGCCATGCAGCCAATGAGCACGGCCCCAAACCTGATTTGCTGCCATGCAGCCAATGAGAGGACTTACACCATACCTGGCTACACCACAGCGATTGGGAATTGCAGACAAGGTCATTCCTTTGGGACTTCGGAAAATGTTCTGCTAAATAGAAATATGGGTTAGTTTCTTGGATACAGATTTGCCTATATTAACAGTGATCTTGGGTATGTGAGTTGGACAGCACAAACCAGTTAGCATCCTGTGTCCAATTTCAAAATATTTTCGGTGGCCTTTGTTCCAGAAATGGATCAGGTCCATTTTCCATGAGATCATGATTGCTGGTCCATCTCCTTCTCGGACACAGTCACGCCGGGTCATGTGTGACAGACAGTCCCTCCCACATTAACACTTTTGAATAATTGAGGATGTGGTCTTCCTCTGCCTGGGGTCCAGCCTCAGAGGCACGATGTGACACCATTCACATCTTAGGCAGCTCTCCCCCTTGGCACACTGGACCATTTCCCTACCTGATTCATTGATGATTGAAAATTGTAGCCACCCGTAGTAGACACAGACACATCATGACCATGACCGTGAACCTCCTGCTGCCGCGGCTGCCGTGTTGCTGCTGGGAGGCAGGACTGACGCTGTCATCAGCCACCGCGGGGCGGGCCCTTATCTGGAGTCGAGTGAGCTCTGTTTGCCTGTCTTGCTGTCTAAGTTTACACTCCTCGCTCTTTAAACAAATCGTTTCTATATCCTGTTGTAATCCCCCCACCTCCACCTCTGATGAGGAATGCAAGGTCCCCCCAGATTTTGTGTCGCCTGGAGCATGAGCCTCCGCAGACCTTCCGCCTCCTAAATCCGGCACATTAGCAGCTTGCTCGGCCATTTCTGTCGTCGTTTTAGTACTCTCTTCTGTCTCACTGGCTGTGTCAGCCTCATCCGATGTCAACCTAATGACACCACGCTTTGTCAAGCTTCTAACGATAGCCCCAAATAGTTTAGGTCTCTTTTTGGCACCCTGCAGAAGAGGAACGTGATGCTTTTTAGCTACGGAATACAATTGTCAGTAGTTACACTGTTGTTCAATTGTTCAAGTGTCAAGATCTCTTCAACTACACCATCAGTGTTAGATGCCATAAACTGTCTGTAATAAAGTCTATTACTCTAACAAATAGTGACCCTCAAAGCAGCGCAAAACCACTCGACCCACTAAGGCCAAAGTAGCAAAAGAAAAAAAAACAAATTTAGAACTCAACAGAACTAAATCAAAACACAGCATACCGGCTAGAATGAAAACCTTTTAAATTGTAATTGCTTGTGACCGCACGAGCGCCCACTTATGTTACGGCCCATAGTATGTCTAGGGGGAATATTGGAACAATAACATAAAGGGAAACGGACAACAAGTTATAAATGTGTATATTTATTTATATTTTCTCTATAATAAATATAATTAGGCATTTATATTTTATAATGTTCAATGAGGCTCGAGGTATTTACAATAATATTTATAATGATACAGGGTTAGTTATGACAGAAAACAAAAGACAATAAACAAGGAACGGAAACTAACTAAACAAACAAACAGAACAATAGAACAAAAGGCTAAACACTGGTATGCTAACAGAACACGGCTAGTAACGCAGCGGGTCGGGGGAAGGACAGGCGGTCCCCCCCCCCCTATTTGTCTATTTGTATGTTGGTGTAGTGTGATGGCGGGATTCTGTTTAAATTGGAGTCCCCCAAGAAGGCCACCGGCTTCCGGACCCCAACGTTCCTGTCAAGTACCTTTTTCTTTGGCCTGGCATGGTGGTATGTGGGGACACAGGGTAGCGCTGGGGATGAAGGTGGTGATGATGTGTGTGGCTGTGAGGCGTCAGTGGTGGCAGGTTGCGGGGTTGGGTTGTTCTGTGTGGGTTCAGAGGGGCCCGTTTGCTCACGGTTAGTCCCGTTTTTTGGCCTTCTCATCATTACCCTGGGACATTGTCCCTTGGCAATGGACCCGTGCCTCCCACTGACGCCTCCTGTAGGGGAAAGGGAGATAGAATTAGTTTCATTTGACTGTTGAAATGTTGCTGGGATGTGTTGGGGGGTGGTGGGTGTAGTGGCAAGAACTAGTGAGGTGGATGGAATTGAACTTTGGGCTCTAGGTGGGAAACGGGGAGAGGTTCCAATAGATATGTGGGTGGTTTTGGGGGTCGAGGAGACAGAAGGGGGAGGGTATGGTTCTGTATCCTCTGTCCCTTGCACCCCGTTAGGGGTTCCTGGTGCAGAGGGAGCAGGTGAGGGAGGGAGGGGGCAATCGGGAGCCGGTTCTGGTGGGTTTTGCTCTCTGTGGTAGGGGAGGCGCCAGGGCGAGTGCCTCCGGACGTCTCCCCAGGGACAGAGAGCGTGTGGGTTTGGGTACTGTATGGGGAGCACTGTGGGTGATGGGACGCTTGGCTGTGGGGGTTGTGAGGAGGGATGGAATGGCTGGTTGTCTTGATGTAGGAATGGCTAAAAGAGGAGACATGGCTGGTGTTGGGAGCAGTGCTGGTGGGGAAGTGTTCTTGCCTACAGGAGTTTGGGCTGGGGTCCTAGGGTTTTTGAGGAGGCCAGGCCGAGCATTAGTAGAGCTCCTGGGAGGTCCCAAGTGAGTTGAGGAGGGGGCTGTGTGCAGTGATGGGCAGTAGCTTGTTACAAGTAGCTAAGCTACATAGCTTAACTACATTTTCCCGAACTTGTAGTGTAGCTTACTACATTTGTTCTGGGAATAGCTTGTAGTGAAGCTACACTACATGTTTCGAGTAGCTTGTAGTGAAGCTACACTACTTTTTTCGAGTAACAAGGATTGTAGTTTACTACATTTTCCCACACACATTTTCAAATTCCCCCCGTTTTTAATGGGTAGAAAACCTCTAATATACATCCCAAAACTTAAACATGCCACCATCCTATGTTCAAACCCTCCGCTAAATTATTATCAGTATGATTTTTACCCATATTGTTTTATTATTATGATTAGTATTTAGAAAGTTGTACATTAAGGTGAGATATATATTTATATTATGTAGTGATGATGTAGCAAGCTACATCAAGCTACTTTTGTCATGTAGCTTGTAGTGTTGCTTGCTACAATTTTCTGGCGATAGCTTGTAGAGTAGCTTAGCTGCATTTTTTCGAGAGTAATAAGTAGTGTAGGTTACTACATTTTCCCAGTAACTTGCCCATCACTGGCTGTGTGTAATGAAAATGTATTTGCTTGTGTATGCATGTTGTAACGGTTTGTAGGTGTAAAATGTTGGTGTGTATTGCGTTGTGTCGATGTGTGTTGTGTGTGTTGTAAGTTTGGTTGTATGCGTTGTGTGGGTGTATGTGTGTGTTGTGTGGTTGTATGTGTGCGTTGTGTGTTTGACTGTATGTGTTGAATGTTTGTTTGTACAGGTATGTGTTGTGTGTGCGTGTTGTGCGTTTGGCTGTATGTGTTGTGTGGATGTGTGTTGTGTGGGTGTCTGTATGTCTGTATGTAGTATACCCGGGTTAGGGTTGCATTTGTCAGTCTATGTGTGTAGCGTTTGTGAGCCCAACCCACTGCAATGGAGTAGGCTGTGGGGTTATATGGGTGTATGTTTGGTGTGAGTGTCTCCATGGTCTGTGTGTAGTGTGTTTGTAAAATCTCCATGTTTTTGTTCATCCAGTTGTGTGTGTTGCGTGCCACCCGAGTGGTGGTGGTCTCAGTGGTTTGATGAAGGTGGTGAGTTTATTCACCTGTCTCATCATCCCAACAGGGAAGGATCCCGTTCGAAGCGCCCCTTCAGCCACCCCTCCATGGTGCACAGCCTGAATTAGTTTGAAATAATGCTTGGCTGTTTGCCTGCATGGTGGCTTCATCTGGGGGGTGAGGGAGGGGGGGCTGATTGTTTGGGGCCGGGTTGTAAGGACGTGTAGTTGGAGTATGTGGAGCCTGTGATATAGGGGGGTATCTGTTAGTGAGGGGCAGTCTAGTAACTTGGGCATATGCGGGTCTGCGGGGGGGTCTGTGTGTAGATGAATGTTGCATGGTGTGGGCGGTGGCTAGAAACTAACAAAAAGAATGGGTGTAAGTCTGGAAGCACTTCAATCAAAAAACAAGTATTAAAAACACAATTCTATCCGCATCTGGGTATCTGAGCAGCTTTAAAAGTTTGCTGCACAGAACTGGGCCAGCTTTACCACCTTTGGCTGGTCTGCTGAGTCTTGAGTCTCTCTCTCTTGAAGTTGTAGAGGTCTCCTGCCGGTGTTGTTGGCTGTGGATCTGCGGACTCAGTGTGGAAGGTGATGGTGAGGCAAGGTCTAAACTACAGTATGTAGTTAAAGACTGGGCTTGGGCCCCCCATAATAAAATTGCATTTAAAAACAAGTTTAATGACTAAAAGGTGCAACCAAAACTTAAAATCAAAGAAATCAATAAAACAATCTAAAATCCTGACGTTTCGCTGTTCTTGCAGCTTCTTCAGAGGACCAAACAAAGGAAGGGCCACCGCCCTAAGGAGGATAGATAAGGATGCTGTAGCTGTGGGTGGAGTTAGCTGAGACTGTTAGCTGAGGTGTTCCATTGGGTGGTGTATGCAGGTAGGTGGAGCTAACGGTGGGGGTGTCTAAGGTGATGTGGTGATGGTGTCCTGCTCTGGTTGGACTAGGAATAGGGAAGAGGGGTTGGTTAGGGGGGGGGGGGGGGTTGGAGGGAAGGAGGCTGGGGGGGGGGGGGGGTATTTTATTATTGTATTATAATAATAAAATACAAAACAATAAAATCGCAGGTTAAAATATTTTATTCAGTGATACGATAATAAAATAATAAAATGGTATTACATAATAAGACAATGCTACAAGGAGAAAATAAAATCATAGGATGACGTGAGGGGATGGAAGGAGAAAACCAATGATAGTGGTGTATGGTAAGATGGCGGTGGGTAATCAAACCGTGTGATGTGACCTGGGAGGGGTTTCTTCCAGGGCACTCCATCACATGGACCCCCTGTAGGATGATGAGACAGGCGAAAGGTAGGGTTATAACAGAGGGGATACTTGGGACACTCCCAGGATGCTCTGGGTTGGTTCCCTGCCTATTGTGTCCAACAGGGGGACTCCAGTATTCTCCCAGTGGGTCTCTGGTCCACTATAGGACCAGTGGACAGCGGAAAGACATCCCTGAAAAGGACCCAAACTCAATAAAATTGTTAAAACAGTTAAAAGAGACCCCCAAATGGCACTGGCCTTATGTATTGAATTAAAATGGGTAATGTTTAAAAAGGCAAAAAGCATGCTCTGCTGCACTGGCCTAAAAGAGGGTTCTAAAAACTGCTTCAACATTTGCCCACCAGATGGCATACTTCCTGCTAAAAAAAAACCTATAGGTATGTATGCATGTATTGTTTGCTTTATCCTTCAATTGCACACCTCATGTATTTTGTTCACCCTCGGTTCTTACTTTCCTTTGACGTGCTGTCATGTTTGTTGTTCGAAATTGTGTACTCTCGACGACACCGAAAATGAGTTCTCTCAGTGTATTTTCGAGAATAAATAAAACTTGAATGAATATCAGCACTCTACTCTACTGAATATAGTTTGCTGAGGCAAGAACAGAGCGAGAAACACAAGCAAACTTACCACTTTCAATGAGGCAACGCACACGGCGATAGGTTCACTATGGTGGCAGCCGCTATGGTAGAACCAACAACTGTACCAAAAAAAGCCCATGTTTATATTCACTTGGCATCGCAAGACATAAAACCAGTATAAGTATGCTGCAGAGAGGAGGGATCACTGCATACCTGCTGGTGTGTGTTGTCGTACACACATCAAACAGATTGTGAATGAATGTAGCCCTGAGGCTAAAAGACAACAAGAATTCACAGTCACGTTCAAGGCTAACAACATAACAAGTGCAGGTACCTGTTAAACAGCAAGGTGGATGATCATACCTGCACTGAGGTGCAAAAGAACGCAAGAACGTCACCCGACGGGTCAGCGTTTCGATTAGTTTGGCGAGACAGAAGTGTGCATGACCGAACAGAGAAGAGACAAAGAGCTTGCACTGGGAAGACATGGCGCCTTGTACCAGCCAGTGTTGGGAAGTAACGAATTTTAGATTACATATTACTTTAATAGTATTACTTTTGCTCCAAAAAGTAAAGATTACTCTGCCAAAATGGGTAATAAGTAATGCATTACTAAGTAACCAAGTTACTTTTTTTATGTTTAAAAAGTCAAAGAGACAAATTTCGAAATCTGGTTTTGTTAGTTGCAGGTCTGTTTTGTGATTCAAGGTTAAAATGTTCCCATTGCTTCTCTCTGCTCCTTTTATTTTTATTTTTTTATCTAAGAAAAACATTTACAATGTTGGGTTTTTGTTGGCTTTGTTTTCAGGTGCAGTTTGTGAGATTGGAGACTATTATTATTCCAATAGATTCAGTTCTAAAAAGAACTCGCTAAACAGATTATGTTGTACATCTCTGTTTTTTCAAAGGTGGGAGTTGAGAACTTGGGCAAGTAATAAGTAAAGTAATGATATTACTTTGTCTAAGGGGTAACGAGTAAAGAAGTAATATTGACCAATACTGGTAACAGCGTGGTCCAAATGACCCGACTAATGAGGTAGGTGGAGGTGGGCAGTGAGAGCGTGGGAACGTCTTGCCCATCCTGCCACAAATAGTTCAACATGCCATCTGCTGACACATTGTGAGCTTGTAGACTGGCCATTTTAACTGTTTTTTTTTTTTTTTTTTTTTTTTTTTTAATTAGTTTAAAAAGGCAAAGAAGTTAAGGGATAAGGGGTTTAGAGGTGATGAAAATCTAGGCCAGAGTCTCTGTGTCCCACTCAGTTCTAAAAATGCATTGATTAAAGATGGAATACCATGATTTTTTTCTACCCAAAAACATGATCATCAGGTATTAATGTTATATGAAAAGTAAGATTGTTTTCCCCAAAAGTGTACAGTGTTTGTTAAACTGTCATTTTTATGATTCCACCCTACCAGTTCATTAAGTATGCCTGGTTTGCCTGGTGGGTGGTGATGGGTGGAGATCCACCTGAACTGAAGCCACGCCGACAGCTTTAGTTGTATGATAAAGGGGGAGGAGTTAGGGGAGGGGCTGAGCACATGATGTCACTATATTGAAGTTTTTTTCATTGGCACGTTTGACTGGAAAGGTTCAGCCCCCAGGAAGAAACCCTAAATACAAAGGGAAGACATCATTGCACATAAAAAAACACACCAAGGGGTCTATTTACATACTGTCACCTCTTAAACAAGTACAAAATTGGAAAAAATACCAAAATCACGGCACCCTCTTTTTAATGAGGACATTTTAACGGCAGAGACAAGTGCTGCCAACCGAATTGAATACATTCATTTGGTATCCCAATAATCATGACCCTTACATCATGGTCAGCACCAGACCATAGAGTCTGTCCCATATATTAAACGGCTTTATTACATGGCTTGAATGAATGCTCCAATCAGAAGCCAGCGTTCTGGTCATGTGAGCGGTGACATATTACACTCTAATTCACCGCTCCGCTCTATATTGGACCGCTGCATAATCAAAGTCCAAACAGCTGTGTTCATATCAATCCGCGGTGCGCTTCCGCATTTAGTTCCAGCACGTCGTTAGCGGGTCCATTTGGTTAGCTACGAATTTGGTTGTTTACATGCTGTTGCCGTCACCGGTGATTTGTTTCCTAATAACTGACCTCGGCTGCGCCTTGGTCAGTTATTAGGAAACAAATCACCGGCTTGTCGGGTGTTATCCCTTACGTAATGTTTACAAAGGACTATACATAGCCAGGCACGACAGAGTTATAATATTATTGCCAAAAGTGCTGCCCATGTTTGATCCTTCTGCTTTGCCTCACAACAACTCCTGAGTGAAACCAGAAATGTCTCAATGTACTGATGAAGTCGGCTGTGCTTTTGATTCATGTTTAGAGAAAGCTTTTCTTACTAAACAAGTAAAACACACACACACACACACACACACACACACACACACACACACACACACACACACACACACACACACACACACACACACGTGCGCGTCCACGCTGATTGCGCATCTGCTTCACCTGTGAGCCAGCTGCTGCAACTAATTAGGCCTCTATATAATGCGAGTTTGCAGTCGGCCCAGGTCTTTTGCCCATGCCACAAGAGAGAGAGCCAGAGAGAGAGAGAGAGAGAGATGGAGATGCAGAGAGAGAGATATCCGTAGAGCTGATGAAGGAGATCCAGAAGCAATTAAACGGTTTACGTCTCGAGTTCCACGCCATGGTCCGCACCAACCTAGAAACAAGGTGCGCGGTGAGCAAGATATTGCGACATCTCAAAAATAAATCTGACTACGAGGAATCCGATGACTTCGAGGACTTCGAGGAATCCGAGGACGATGAGGTAAAATCGTCTCAAATTTGTATATAGAATTGTAATGGTGTGTGTGTGTGTGTGTGTGTGTGTGTGTGTGTGTGTGTGTGTGTGTGTGTGTGTGTGTGTGTGTGTGTGTGTGTGTGATTTCCTATGAAGCTGATGGTAATTATTTTTTTATTTTTAGGCAACGATGACCGGACCACCACGCGGCGCGGAGGAGGCCGCACCGGCAGAGGAAGCAGCAGCAGCCGCCGCGTCACCACCACCGCGACCAGATGGCCCGGCGGAGGAGGGGGAGCTGCAGGCCGCCGGCCCGGTACGGTTTGCGTTTTAACGCTCTTATAGGAGCGTTCAAACCGAACCCCCGCCGCGGCCGGTACTTGTACCTTCGGGACCAAACAGCGGCACCTCGACCCAGAGGAGAGGTCCCGGAGGATGGTACAGGGCCTCTGTTTGTACTGCGGCTCCCCCAACCACCGTGTGGCCCACTGCCCGGATGCGGTGTGAGTTTTTTTTTTTTTTTTTTTTTTTTTAAATTTCGATTTTTTTTTTATAAGTTAATAAGTTTAAGTTCAAGTTAAGTTTAAGTTCATTGAGAAAAAAAATATTTAGAAAAAGTTTTATTGTGAAAAAAAATATTTGAGAGTTTTATGTAAAAGTTTTATTGTGAAAAAAAATATTTGAAAGTTTTATGTAAAAGTTTTATTGTGAAAAAAAAATTAAAAAAAAAGTTTGAAGAAAAAAAAGTTATTGTTTTATTGTAAAAATTGTTTTTTTTTTGTTAACCAACATTCCATTTTTTCCTCCTTTTGTTAATAGTGACTTTGTGTGGTTACATAGTGGCTTTGTGTGGTTTACGAATATGCAAGTAAAACATTTCTACTTGCATATTCGGTTCAGTGGGACCAAACAACAGACCAGCTAGAATAACATCAGCCAAATTGAAAACTTTGTAGACTCAAACAATGGTGAACCATGAGTGCTTTGAGGAGCAATTGGAACATTGATGAAAAACCTTAGAATGTTAAGAGTAGTGACAGCAACTGGAACCTGTCAATCTAGACACTCCGTAATACGTTACTCTTTTATTTGTGCCGATATTTGCCTTACAGTTTTCACAGTATAACTGAAACTCCACAATCTCTGAATTTCCTTAAATATCTTGTAAAATGAATGTATTTTCCAAACAATTAATTTATTAGTTTGATCAAATCAAACTAATAAGAATTCCTGTGATATTGTGTTGAGCAGCATGAGACATAATCATGAGTATTGCTTCAGGCCTTGTTGTGGTACCTGCTGCAGTCAGTTTGGAGTCCATGTCAGGCTCCATTCCTAACCTACCCAGTGAATGATCGACAATAAAGCATAGACTTATTGGAGGAGAGTTTTGGTGTGTCTTGGTATGCGGCATAGCCTTAATACAAGAGAGAGAGAGAGAGAGAGGGAGAGAGTTGGGGCGTGCAACAAAGACTTAATAGAGGAGAGAGAGGATGTTGGGCAAGCGCCAAAGAGTTAATACAGGAGAGAGAAGATGATGGGGGAAAATACACTACTTACTTTCTCAATTAACTATGAAAGTAGCACTTGGTGAGGATCATAGAAGAGAAAAAAAATAGCAGGTGTTCACGTCACATGAGGCGCACTATGAGACTTGAACACCTGCTATGTTTCATTAAAACTTAAAACAGTTTTTAATGCAGGCAGTTTCATCTTTACAATTATCTTGCCATTAAGTGAAATTGATTTTTGAAGGGAAATTACTTTTTTGCTGTTTGACAGGGACGTCATGGTAAACCGGTGTTGAAACACAGACCGGTATCTCCGGCCCTCGATTTGTACCAATTTTTCTATTTTGGCCCACTCTATATTTGGGTTTGACACCCCTGCTCTAGCATTTATAACGTGGCGTTGAGCTATTCATTATTTGTAAATTTTAAAACGTACTAATGTATCTGACAAAAGGTTAGAATGATATTTTATACTGAATCAAGCGTCAATTTTCAACTTGTTCATGAAAGTCCAATTAGTAAGGGATAACACCCGATGAACCGGTGATTTGTTTCCTATTAACTGACCGAGGCGCAGCCGAGGTCAGTTAGTTAGGAAACAAATCACCCGTTCGAAGGGTGTTATCCCGCTTATTACATGGCTTACGTCAGTGGTTTTCAACCAGTGGTCCGAGGACCACCAGTGGTCCTTGAGAGGGTGACGGCAACGGCATGTAAACAACCAAATACGTAGCTGCTAACCAAATGGACCCGCTAATGGCGTGCTGGAACTAAATGCAGAAGCGCACCGCAGGCTTACGTCAGTGGTTTTCAACGTCCGAGGACCACCAGTGGTCCTTAAGAGGGTGACGGCAACGGCATGTAAACAACCAAACACGTAGCTAACCAAATGGACCCCCTAACGGCGTGCTGGAACTAAATGCAGAAGCGCAGCACGGATTGATATGAACACAGCTGTTTGCACTTTGGGGACCTTGTTTATGCAGCGGTCAATAATAGCGCGGAGCGGTGATTATAGTGTATTATGTGACCGCTCACATGACTAGAACACTGGCTTCTGATTGGAGCATTCATTCAAGCCATGTAATAAAATACAATAATGAACTTGTCTGCATTTCAACAGAAACAGGGGGGCTGATGGTCCGTTGTTGCAGTGAGAAGTGCATGGCAGCGTGGTACCACCTGTCTTGCACTGAGCTCACAACGGCACCTGACGGCGACTGGTACTGCAGTGCCAATGATGGCACATATGCCTATTGTCTTTGCCATGAACGCCTTGGAGGTGAAAAGTGTCACCAACGTCACTCACGACTGCCTTCGCTCCCTTCGCTCTGAATGGTACCATTTGAAATGCTTGGGCAGTCAGGCACCTGAAGACACTGAAGGTAAGCATGATCAATATTCATCCCACTTTATAAACACAACCCTGCACTGATTAATTTGTATACAATATACAGTAGATCAAGGTTCAAGGTTAGCTTTATTAGTCTCCCGTGGGAGAAATTTGTCTTGGAGTCAGAGACCAGAGCTGCATACAGTGACATACAGACAGATAACAGTGGACATACAGTAGGACAATACAGTTACACACATACACACATATACACCCTAGTGTGTACCCTAGCACGGTTGGGGGCTAAATGCTCTCACCGTTGAGGAGCTTAATGGAGAGAGGTACAAATGAGCGTCTATACCTGTTATACTTTATCAACGGTGGAGCTCTGTATCTCCTGCCTGTTCGCATTGTCACATACTCGAAGTTGAAAACATGTAATGGGTCAGAGACAATGCTTTGAGCCTGTCTAAGTACAGCTTGATCAAAGATGGCTTTTGGGGTGATCGGGGGGCTAGACAAGCCCATGATCTTTCCAGCCATTGTTATAAGTCTCTCAATCTGAGATTTATGTTTGACAGTTAACATACATCTTGTAAATTATGTATAACATACATCTTGTAAATGATGTATACCTTGTCTAATGTAGTTTCTCAACTTATTTATTGACCAGGGGACATGGCATGTATATATCAATTGAGGTTGGGTGCTGGTAGTGGACTATGGAATAGCAGTGGTCGCGGTGCTCTGAGCGGTGCTCGCGGTGGCCACCGAAATTCCAAACTCTGAATGAGCATTAAATATAGCATGTATAATGTTATACGCTAATGTTATATTGTGCATGTTACTGTTGGACGAGAATATGTGCAGAATATGTTCTTCCAGTAAATATCAGAAATCCACTTCATTCAAAGTATGTAGTCTATAGGCTCTCCTTGCCAACCAGGAACCCAGTCAAGGGTTCAGAACAGTTCCCAGAAAATGTACAACATTTATAACTTCTGTATGGTTGATGTTAGCCTGATTGTCAGACTCTGAGCCATGGCTCACAGAACCCAGCAGAGTGGGCGGGGCCCAACGGAGTAGATGGGGTCTGTGGGCTGAACCCAGGCTAGTGGATCTGCAGTGTGTCTCCAGTCATGCAGACAGTTTGTTTGAGGGCAAAACGGAGGTTCAGGTTTGCTCTGGTGGAGCTGATGCCCCTTGTAACCCGACTACGGATAAGTTGTAATGTGCTCACAGCCTCAGACCACTATTCCAAGACACACACACTATGTAAATCCTGCCCACTGAATGTGATTGGGTGATTGGTGCGGCTGGCTTCCTGAACTACAACCTCCATATTTGTAGTCCAGTGAGACGTTTCCTTGTAGTGATTTTCAAGCAGACTAGACTTTAGAGAGAGAGAGAGAACAAACCAGTAAGACAGGTTTACACACACACACACACACACACACACACACACACACACACACACACACACACACACACACACACACACACACACACACACACACACACCCCCACACACACACACACACACACACACAGGTGTGTCAGGTTGTTTTGTAGCTCAGACTCCATTTTGACTCGACTCTGAAAACAACGACTTCATGTCTGGTAAGAGTTTTATTAATTTATGTAACAATGTTTAATAATAATATTAGTTTAATATGAGTGAAAACAGCAGATCTGCAAGCTCACATTTTGTCACCACTGATTATCTTCCATATATGGCGTGTTGAATAGAGTTAACCCCTAAAGGGTTTTTTTACTCCCAAAAGAGATAAATAAATAGTTTTATTAATAGTGGTATCTGACCACAATATATACAGCTTGGGTTGGCATTCAAATAGTCATCCTGGAAACACATGTTGAGTCGTGGCATTATGATCTACTATCACTATTATACTATATAATACTACTATACTATGGATTGACTTCATAACTTAGACATTCTATCATAGCTATGAATCTGTTGGTTGTCTTCTGGTGCGATCCGTATTCTGCTGACTGTCTGGTTCTCCATCCTGTCCATTGAACACTGTCCATTGGACAAAATTTAAAACCGAACAAAGCCGCGGGCCAAGTTTGAACGAACTAACCTTTTAAAGGGGAATTCCACCCATTTTCAAAATTTCCCTGAGAGGGTACAAATGTGAACCAAATGGACCCGCTAACCGAACAAAGCCGCGGGCCAAGTTTGAACGAACTAACCTTTTAAAGGAGAATTCCACCCATTTTCAAAAATTTCCTGAGAGGGTACAAATGTGAACCAAATGGACCCTAGCGGGTCCATTTGGTTCACATTTGTACCCTCTCAGGAAAATTTGGTCTGAAAAATCATCAACATGGTGAAATACATCTTGGTGATGTCATCAGAGGTATTTCACCATGTTAATGATTTTTTCAGACCTCCATTTCTTAGGAAATACAGAATTGGGGGAACTTTTTTTATCATGTCCTCACAACATCTCTAATGTATATTAATGACATATTAACATGTTGAAAATGGGTGGTCTTCCCCTTTTTATTTGGTAATGTCTCAAGGGCCAAATGAAATTACATGGCGGGCCAAATTTGGCCCACGGGCCAGAGTTTGACATCCATGCCCCAAATGTCAGCAGAGAACGTCATAGGCTTTGAAATATTGTGTACAGCAGACAGTTGGTTTGGGCAATAGGATAAGATGTACAGCCTCACCCGTCTGTGGGCTGTAGCGACTAAAATTAGACAGATGGCTGCATGTACATTATTAGTCTATGTAGTTATGTAGCAGAATCTAGTTTACTGAATGTTTCGTGAAGATTTTTGTAAACCATGTTTTTTCTGTTCTATGAACCCTATGGAACATGAAAAAAGTGGTTTAGATTTTTTATCTTTGTCCAGAAAATATTTACCCATAACATCCCACATAATGTAATAATTAAAAATATAATAATTCTTTAAGAAGCACATGTGACATGTCAAACTAGCGGTTTCCCGTGCTTCTGAATCCATCCCAAGCATTAGTTTTGCCCAAAAAACATTCCTTGGGTTAAAATCAGACATTTGACATGTCACACGTGCTTCTTAAAGAATTATTATATTTTTAATTATTACATTATGTGGGATGTTATGGGTAAATATTTTCTGGGCAAAAATAAAAAATGTAAACCACTTTTTTTCATGTTCCATAGGGTTCATAGTAGGGTTTAATATTTTTCCCGAATTTGGCCCATTTTACATCCCGGGATTTCGCCGACGATTTCCCGGCCTCCCGGGAATTCCCGTAAAAAAATAGAAGGATAAGACAGTTAAAAAAGTCCCCCTAAAAATGCAATTATATGTCGATACTTAATATTCTCAATTGAATGGTGATATTTTATTGTTTTAAACCTTTAATTTTAACAAAATATGAACATTATCAAATACAAATGTAAGCCGGTTACACAAACATTAGCAATGCGGCACGCAAAATAGGCTACTTATTGGAAGGTTAGGTTGGTGACATTGCGGAGATACGATGGTAGAACGCGCCTCAAAAATGCTCTTGTACATCGTGTGAGATACTATGATTGAGGCTTGATGATCAAATATTTGGTATGGGCATTTAATACTACTGCAGCTGCGTTTCCACCTCATCAATGCAAACGAAGCGTTAATTGACTACGCATGTTTTAGTCGCTGTCTGACATGACAACAAGTTACGGGATGCAAGTTATATAAATTATTTTGTATAGGTGTAGTATTACGCGGAAGCGGGGATCGAACCCGGGACTCCCACTCGCCAGTCCAACGCACAACAAGTCGCGCCAATAGGGCTGAGCCCGATTGGCGGGGCTGTTGTGGCTGGCTCATGGCTGGGTGCTACATTCACCCCCTTGATCTTTTGGAGTGCGTCCTCGCGCTTCACACTTCACACCGCGGACCGCCGTACACGATGTCCCTCATGTGGACCCGCAAGGACGTAGACGGGTATATTGGGGATAACACCCGCACTCCAAATCCTGCCGACTACGCCAGATTGTAGTATTACGCGGAAGCGGGGATCGAACCCGGGACTCCCACTCGCAAGTCCAACGCACAACAAGTCGTGCCAATAAGGCTGAGCCCGATTGGCGGGGCTGTTGTGGCTGGCTCATGGCTGGGTGCTACATAGGCAATATTGTAATATTAACCTCGGTGGACAGGGGAGAGAGAGAGACAGCGAGAGAGAGAGATCTGTGCTGTGGTGTTTTTTTTTTTTTTTTTTTTTTACCTGTGTTGTAAGTTATTTCACATTGCAGAGTGGCCGTGTGATATACAAGAAGTTGTAGAACAGGGACAATCTGTCGCGAGGAAAATAAGTCCATGCAGTAGCCTATAGGGAAGTTCAACGATTTTTTTTGCTAGTGTAGGCTACATAAGCTGGTCTGCATCTGATTAAATGAATGAAGGAGGACGCGGCAGTCGTGCGGTCTATAGTCCTGAGTCCTGGCTGCTCGCATTTAGACCACGTGTCGCCAATATTGTGTCCCGCGGGGCTCCTGTTCATAGCCTTCGCTGCATAGTCTAATTATCAGTGATGTTTGGAACTTATGCGACGGTTATAGATTTGATTTTACCACTCACAGATATCGGAAAAACACGATTTGTGTGAAAAAAATGAAAAAGAAATGATAACCTCCGGGAAGACGGGTCCCGGAGGATTTCCCGGGAGGGAAATTAAGTCAGGATGAACACTAAATCGTACCTTGGGCAAGAGAAGCTCATGTTCATATATGGTGCATATCAGGGTTTCATTCTGTAATACAGAGATATATGGGGAACAGCAATAGTTGTATTATGGTTATAGTCTGCCGTGTATAAGTTTCATCTTTTCTACAGATGATCATCAGTATTGGATGGAAATAAAATGTATTGCATAAAGTAAGACATCAACAAAAGCCTCCACAAGAGTAAATGTACTCTGTACAATGTTACAGACAGTACAGTAATTCAGAGTAAATGTACTCTGTACAATGTTACAGACAGTACAGTAATTCGGAGTAAATGTACTCTGTACAATGTTACAGACAGTACAGTAATTCAGAGTAAATGTACTCTGTACAATGTTACAGACAGTACAGTAATTCAGAGTAAATGTAGAGACGTAAAGATGATGTTTTTCATTGACCGATGTCACAGAGGCATCAAGATTATGGGTGAGATTTTCGTTACCGCTATACCCCTTATCCCTTAACTTCTTTGCCTTTTTAAACTATTAAAAAAACATTTCTCAGTAGTTCAAATGGCCAGTCTACTAGCTCACAACGTGTTAATAGATTGACATGTTGAAATAGTCCAAAAAAGTTTTTCAAAATAGTGAAAATGAAATAAGGGATATGGCATAAGGGGTTTAGCATGTAACGAAAATGGAGCCCTATGTGTTTGATTGACAGGTGTCACAGAGAGACATCAAGATGATGTGTTTGACAGGTGTCACAGAGACATGCATAAAGATGATGTGTTTGATTGACAGGTGTCGCAGAGAGATCAAGATGATGTGTTTGATTGACAGGTGTCGCAGAGAGATCAAGATGATGTGTTTGATTGACAGGTGTCGCAGAGACATGCATAAAGATGATGTGTTTGACAGGTGTCACAGAGACATCAAGATGAGTGATTCTGAGGTGAAAGAGGAGAACAGATCTCACAGACCACAGAGTAAACAACGTCCTCCACAGCTCACTGATGAACATGAAAGGTCTGTAGAATCTACACAAATAGACTTTGTCATTCAGATGATAATTAGTCCTTTGATAAACCCCAAAGTAATCTAATGTCAATCCAAATAGTTTAGAAACTCTATGTAGACTTATAGCATTTAATGTAAACATAGTACTAAATAGTATTTCTATCAGCAGTTTAATTATCCTATAGATTATTTACTTTTACATTTTTTTTTATCATATGTATGATTGATATTAACTAATCTGGTTGTATATAATGTATTGTCATGCTTTTTCATTCCTTGATGTAAGTTACTGTGGATTCAGAGTGTCTGATAAATGAGTAAATTATAGATTGTCTGTATTATTTCTATGGATAAATCCTGTCATTTAACTGCATCTCTATGGGGTTGAAGGACAGAGTGGAGTGGGCGGGGCTTAGCGTAGGGCTAATTGTATAAATGTGTTTTATGATTCCAGAAGTGTTGACCACAGAGCAGAGTGTCCAACTCCCAGCCTTCTGTCTGTGAAGAGTGACCAGTCTATATGCTATCCTCCAAACTTCAGTAATGAACCTCCTGGACCTCCTGATGATCGGTATGACAATTCCCCTGTTGTACTTTTTTATTTATTTATTGTTGTACTGATTGATGTATGTGATATGGATTCCCCTGAGTCTGAAATAAAGATTGAATTGAATATACTAGAACACTGGATTGATTTATTCTATACTTTATTGGGCGAAATTGTAGAGAGACTAACATTGTACAGAGTACAATGTTAGTACTTTATTGGGAGAAATTGTAGAGAGTACAGAGTACAACCAAACACTTGGTCTAAAATGATTTAAACCAAAAGAGTTCTTGAGGTCTTGTTTACATTCAGGTCCTGGTTATTCAATTCATAAATAAAAAAATAACAACGGAATTCAAATCATCAAACTTTATTTACAGCCAAAGTCCTATTGACTGCAAGTCCTAGTGTGATGATCTTGTGCCCCCTCATGGCCAGACCGAACTGAGTTTCCAGAGCATTAAAAACAGCAAAAACACAATACATCTCTAATTTAGTTAACACAAACTGTAATAAACCCCAGGTACTGTTTAATATGTTTAATAACATTGTTAATCTGTGTGAAGCACCAGCTAGTGTCCTCCTTACTGTAGGTCGCTTTAAAAACACTTTTTAAAGACAGATTGAGGTCATTGAACACCTGATATTAATTAACACATATCTCAACTCGGGATGTGTCTCTACTGCTTTATAATCATGACCATCAATAGTTGTATTATGGTTATAGTCTGCCGTGTATAAGTTTCATATTTTCTACAGAGGATCATCAGTAATGCATGGAAATAAAATGTATTGCATAAAGTAAGACATCGAGAAAATACTCTGCCTCCACAAGAGTAAATGTACTCTTACAATGTTACAGTCAGTACAGTAATTCAGAGTAAATGTACTCTGTATCATATTACAGTCAATAGAGTAATTCAGAATAAATGTACTCTCTATCATATTACAGACAGTACAGTAATTCAGAGTAAATGTAGAGACGTAAAGATGATGCGTTTGATTGACAGGTGTCACAGAGAGATCAAGATGATGTGTTTGTTTGATTGACAGATGTTACAGAGACATGCATAAAGATGATGTGTTTGACAGGTGTCACAGAGAGATCAAGATGATGTGTTTGATTGACAGATGTTACAGAGACATGCATAAAGATGATGTGTTTGGTTGACAGGTGTCACAGAGACATCAAGATGAGTGATTCTGAGGTGAAAGAGGAGAACAGATCTCACAGACCACAGAGTAAACAACGTCCTCCACACCTCACTGATGAACATGAAAGGTCTGTAGAATCTACACAAATAGACTTTGTCATTCACATGATAATTAGTCCTTTGATAAAACCTCAAAGTGATCTAATGTCAATCCAAATAGTTTAGCAACTCTATGTAGACTTATATCATTTCATGTAAACATAGTACTAAATAGTATTTCTATCCACAGTTTAATTATCCTATAGATTATTTACTGTTACGTTTTTATCACATGTATGATTGATATTAACTAATCTGGTTGTATATAATGTATTGTCATGCTTTTTCATTCCTTGATGTAAGTTACTGTGGATTCAGAGCGTCTGATAAATGACTAAATTATAGATTGTCTGTATTATTTCTATGGATAAATCCTGTCATTTAACTGCATCTCTATGGGGTTGAAGGACAGAGTGGAGTGGGCGGGGCTTAGCGTAGGGCTAATTGTATAAATGTGTTTTATGATTCCAGAAGTGTTGACCACAGAGCAGAGTGTCCAACTCCCAGCCTTCTGTCTGTGAAGAGTGACCAGTCTATATGCTATCCTCCAAACTTCAGTAATGAACCTCCTGGACCTCCTGATGATCGGTATGACAATTCCCCTGCTGTACTTTTTTAAGGGATCAAGCAGTCCACGAAGTGGACCTTGATCCCTTCTTGATTCTGTCTCTTTTTTTCTCCTTCCACCAGAAATAGCTGTTCTGGCTGAACCGTGCAGTCGGTTTTCGCGAAAATTGGTAATCTGGTAGAGGGTGATGCCAAACGGTGATGATGCGAAGCCTGTGACCACTGGTCAAATGGTGGCGCTATAGCACTCAACTGAAATTGCAAACTTTAAACACTCATAACTCATGAACTGCTCGTCTCTCAGAAATGTAACTTATATTCACTTATGCGTCTGCTTATGTCAAACAACTTTTGTATTCTGACTTTTCACCTCTGACCTTTAGATGAACTGCCATCTTGAATTATATGTAAAACAGTTAAAATGTCTCTTCTCCTACAATCTTTGATCAAAATGCATAACAATGACCTACACATGAACTTTGGAGCCATACAAACATGGAATGGGTGTGAATCATGTTTTTAGTGGAAAAAATGATGTTTTTACGAGCCAATGAAAATTGCTCATTTGTGAAAATTCGTCTATTGCCCCTAATCTACACATGCAACGTAATCTGCTTCTGGGATTTTACAGTTTTGTAGAGGGGGATGCCAAATAGCACTAAAACCAGTCTTGCTCCAATCGCTCAAATGGGGGCGCTATAGCAATTCTTTGAAACTGAAACATTTGAACAAGCATAACTCAGGCTTCGTTTGGCTTAAAATCATGGGACTTGTTTCTACACGTTCCTTGATTCATGTGGAACACATCTGTAATTTCGACTGGTAAGCTCCACCCCAGAGTGTCTGCCATTTTAAGCAGTTTGAAAAATGCTCATGTCTGATTTTATGCCTGGATTTTTGATCAATTTGCATGACACCTGCTACATGAGAACTTTGGCCCCATCCGGACAAAACTTCAGAAGCAAATTTGTTTTCATCAAAAAATGACGCTTTTATAAGCCAATGAAAGTTGCTCGTTTGTGAAGAGTCTTCTTCTGCTTGTTTCTCTCTGGCAACACTGGAGCAAGTACATTGTGCCAGATTGTGTGAGAGGAATAAGCATGTGGAACTTGTTTCCATTTGTCACTTTGACCACTAAGCTCCACCCTCGGACTGCTGAATTGTGCATATTGTTCATATTGCTTACTGCTTGGTGGCGTGTTGTTGGGTTGTTTCATTGATGACAACAACTAAGCAAATCATTGTGCCTGGATAGCTCAGTCGGTAGGGTGCCTGACTTCGGAACACAAGATTGAGGGTTCAAGTCCCACTGCTGACAATACAAAGTCTGAGTCTCCAAAAACCCTGCTGTTTCCACAATCACATGATGTATTTCTTCCATGTTTCTATGGCTTATTTGTGCATATTTAAGGAGCGGTAGTGGCTCAGAGGTAGAGTAACCGGATGGTAACCACAAGGTTGCCGGTTCGATCCCGGGCTCCTGCAGAGTTAGTGTCGATGTGTCCCTGTCCCACTGCCATCAGTGTATGAATGTGTGTGTGAATGGGTGAATGTGATGCACAATCTATGTAAAGCGCCTTGGATAAAGGCGCTATATAAATGCACCATTTACCATTTACCAAGCAGTCCACTGAATGTGTGTGTTGTTTCCAGTACGTCTTGTGTCTGTTGGGTAGCCTCATTGGTAGAGCGCATGACTTGGAAATGAGAGTTCCTGGGTTCAAATCCCGGCACGGACACCTAGTAATATGAGTCAATCATGCACAATCTCATGTGGTCTTCTACATCTAAGTTCATGGTTCTATGTGTAACCCAGGGTAAAACTCAATGTAATGGTGGTTGTCACCATTCGGCCATGTTGTGTTTTGTCACTATTCGGCTGTGTTTCCACAATCACATGATGTATTTCTTACATGTTTCTATGGCTTATTTGTGCATATTTAAGGAGCGGTAGTGGCTCAGAGGTAGAGTAACCGGATGGTAACCACAAGGTTGCCGGTTCGATCCCGGGCTCCTGCAGAGTTAGTGTCGATGTGTCCCTGTCCCACTGCCATCAGTGTATGAATGTGTGTGTGAATGGGTGAATGTGATGCACAATCTATGTAAAGCGCCTTGGATAAAGGCGCTATATAAATGCACCATTTACCATTTACCAAGCAGTCCACTGAATGTGTGTGTTGTTTCCAGTACGTCTTGTGTCTGTTGGGTAGCCTCATTGGTAGAGCGCATGACTTGGAAATGAGAGTTCCTGGGTTCAAATCCCGGCACGGACACCTAGTAATATGAGTCAATCATGCACAATCTCATGTGGTCTTCTACATCTAAGTTCATGGTTCTATGTGTAACCCAGGGTAAAACTCAATGTAATGGTGGTTGTCACCATTCGGCCATGTTGTGTTTTGTCACTATTCGGCTGTGTTTCCACCATCACATGATGTATTTCTTCCATGTTTCTATGGCTTATTTGTGCATATTTAAGGAGCGGTAGTGGCTCAGAGGTAGAGTAACCGGATGGTAACCACAAGGTTGCCGGTTCGATCCCGGGCTCCTGCAGAGTTAGTGTCGATGTGTCCCTGTCCCACTGCCATCAGTGTATGAATGTGTGTGTGAATGGGTGAATGTGATGCACAATCTATGTAAAGCGCCTTGGATAAAGGCGCTATATAAATGCACCATTTACCATTTACCAAGCAGTCCACTGAATGTGTGTGTTGTTTCCAGTATGTCTTGTGTCTGTTGGGTAGCCTCATTGGTAGAGCGCATGACTTGGAAATGAGAGTTCCTGGGTTCAAATCCCGGCACGGACACCTAGTAATATGAGTCAATCATGCACAATCTCATGTGGTCTTCTACATCTAAGTTCATGGTTCTATGTGTAACCCAGGGTAAAACTCAATGTAATGGTGGTTGTCACCATTCGGCCATGTTGTGTTTTGTCACTATTCGGCCATGTTGTCACTAATGACAGTTCACAGCTCAGTTCACCACTCACTCACAGCTCACCAATCATTTACTCATTCAGCAACTCAGTGGCCTTGTGGTTAGAGTGTCCGCCCTGAGACTGGGAGGCCGGGGTTCGATTCCCGGCCGGGTCATACCAAAGGCTCTAAAAACGGGATCCAATGCCTCCCTGCTTGGCACTCAGCATCAAGGGTTGGATTGGGGGTAAGACCCTGTGTCATACTAGCGTCATGTCCAGAGGGTGTACTTGTACATCAAGCTGCCTCATGCTACAGAAACAGGAGATAGGCACGTGCCCTATGGGCCTCATGGCTGGGCAAGGCTGTTTGACTGTCACTATTCGGCCATGTTGTCACTAATGACAGTTCATAGCTCAGTTCACCACTCACTCACAGCTCACCAATCATTCACTCAGTCACACCAGATTACAATGTGTGAGTCAGTCAGGGCAGGAATCAAAAACCCTGCCCTGCTCCCATAATTACCTGATGTATTTCTGAAGTTCAGGCTCCCATGTTTCTAGGGCTTATTTGTGCGTATTGTTCTTACTCCTTATTGCTGCTTGCTTGATCCCGTTTTATTGCTGCTTGCAGCTATATTTATTTATTTATTGTTGTACTGATTGATGTATGTGATATGGATTCCCCTGAGTCTGAAATAAAGATTGAATTGAATATACTAGAACACTGGATTGATTTATTCTATACTTTATTGGGCGAAATTGTAGAGAGACTAACATTGTACAGAGTACAATGTTAGTACTTTATTGGGAGAAATTGTAGAGAGTACAGAGTACAACCAAACACTTGGTCTAAAATGATTTCACCTAAAAGAGTTCTTGAGGTCTTGTTTACATTCAGGTCCTGGTTATTCAATTCATAATTAAAATAACAACGGAATTCAAATCGTAAAACTTTATTTACAGCCAAAGTCCTATTGACTGTCTAGTCCTAGTGTGATGATCTTGTGCCCCCTCATGGCCAGACCGAACTGAGTTTCCAGAGCATTAAAAACAGCAAAAACACAATACGGGCCCGATTTTGGTTACATTAGCCCTTATGCGCAATTAACGCACTTAGCATTGGGGAAGAGGCGTTCCCACACTAAAGTTGATAATTTCGTGACCATCCTATGTCCCTTAAAAACCTCCTATACCCGTTAAATTATGCATAGGTGTGGTTTGGGCGTTTTTAGCTTTCATCCAATCCGTGTTGGTCTTGCCATTCCCTTTAATTCATCCCTTATCTATTTCCCTTATCCCTACTGCTATGTCTGACCCTCTGAAGCACGCAGCCTGGCTGCGGGCTTAGGACACACACATGCATGAGTATCCTATTCTCAAAGATTATGCTCTCATTTTGAAACAATCATAGCTCGGTCAATTCTCAATCATTTCTTACCATTCAACATGTTATGTTGAAAAAACATGTTCCATGTTTTTTTTGCTGTATGTGGCGTGCATTTATCCCAAGTCTGCGAAATGTTATAAAGTAAATTGCAAAAAACTCTGGAATTCGCGGCAAAAAACGTTTTTTTTGATCATTGATTTCTCGGTCAATTCTGGACCATTTTTTACATTTCAAAGTGCAGCGTGACGGGAAAGACCTCCTCTCTCAGATGCTGTATAGTATATGTGGGTAGGTCTTCTCTACGATGCGGGATCTAGCAAAATGTAAGTGTCGGGATTTTGGTGGAAACGGCCCACCAAATCCCCGACACTTACATTTTGCTCGATGCGGGATCATTGTAAAAAATGGTCCAGAATTGACCGAGAAATGAATGATCAAAAAAAACGTTTTTTTGGTAAATGGTAAATGGTGCATTTATATAGCGCCTTTTATACAAGGCGCTTTACATAGATTGTGCATCACATTCACCCATTCACACACACATTCATACACTGATGGCAGTGGAAACCATGCAAGGTACCTACTAGCACATCAGGAGCAATTCGGGGTTAAGTGTCTTGCTCAGGGACACATCGACACTAACTCTGCAGAAGCCCGGGATCGAACTGGCAACCTTGTGGTTACCATCTGTGGCGCAATGATATAGTTGCTGACAATTTAAAAAGTTTTACAGGTATAGGTGTGGGTGTCTATATTTTCTATGTTCATTTAGGATGGAAATGTTATTTTGTTATTTTGGGTTCAATATCACAGAAATGTAGAAAACAGTACCAGTTTGCGCCAGGAGATGGCAGAGTATCACCTGGGGAACGGTGTGTGAGGTGTGTCAACTCTCCAGTTAGGCTGTAATATCACGTGGTGCCACGAGAGTTTCATACTGTTCTAACCCATGCTGCTTCAGCCATTGTGCAGTGTGTGTTTCTGATGCATAAAATGTTCTATTTTGCAGGTGAGCTGGTTATACTGGGAACATACATACTGTGAAATGATATTATGGGATCGTGTATATCTGGGGTGTGTTTAAACTGTGTGTACTGGGGTTAAGGGATCAATATAATATGAAAAAGACTGAGTTGGCTGAACAACCATTATGAGGCCTAGCTAATGGTACTACCTGCAGCAGTAGCATAGCAGTAGTCTTAGCCACAACGGGGCATGGAGAGACGGTTGTGCTAACTGAATTGGGTTGGTGGAGTAATGAAGGATATGATGGGTGATATTATGATACTGTATGTTGGGCACGTGACATTAGATTGTTATACTTATACTCTTATATTAATGTTGGGTTATATAAACCGGTAACTGGGTTGTGATTTGAAAAGAACTACTAATGTGAATTGTGAATATTACTATGACCCTATTATTGAGTTAATTGACTGATTGAATTGATTTATTGTTTTGGATAATTTGAATAATTGATTGATTGTTATTGACAGCTAAAAAACGAGAGTTTCATACCATTACAACTCATGCTGCTTCAGCCATTGTGCAGTGTGTGTTTCTGATGCATATAATCGTTCTATTTTGCAGAAATTGCAACATCAATAAAAAACAAATGTGTAACACCAGTTGGAGCCTGCAGTCCATCCATCTGGACCCCGTTACATATTCTGGGGGCTCGTCCGACACGGTGTGATCCAGCCAGCTATTCACCCGAGAGAGAAGGACCTGGGTCATCACCCTCAGAGAAGAATGGAGCAACTAAGGGATGAAGTAAGCAGACTGCTGTGGACGCTGGAAAAGCCAGAGCTCATCTCCACCTGCCAAGATCTAAAGTGTACAGAGCCATCGGAGGGGTTTGAGAAGCAAGCTCGCCGTGCCCTCATCAGATTGGCTGAGAAGACACTGGATGAAGTGGAGGATAGAGAGGAGAGCCTGTCCTTTCAGTTGTATTTACAGCACGTCCTGACAAGAATGAAGTCCCTGACAAAGACCGACGTACCAAGTGAGTCAGAGACTGTACCTGATAAACAGAGTGAACTAGAGATCCTGAAAGAGAAATACCTCAAGCTTCAAGAGGAACAGAGGGAAGCCCGCCGACTGCTAGAAGAGGAGATGGAGCAGATCAGCGTCCAGGAAGGAAGACAACAGACCAAGGAGCCAGAGGTGAACACAAAGACTGTTATTATGTCACCACCGGCACTACCAGAAGTGACTCTGAGAAGGGAATTTCGTATCTCCGGCCAGATCGGAGAACCAGGCCAAAAAGACAAAATCTCCTACACCAGCCTAATCAACCAAATAGAGTCTGGGCAACGTAAGGGTCACGAGGAAGCAGAGATAATTGAAGCTGTCACACGTGCAGTGAGCCCAGGCCTACATCTGAGGGATATCCTGGAGATTAAAAGAGGATTGACGCTGCCCAAATTAAAAACTATACTCAGAGGTCACTACAAGATTGACTCATCTTCAGATCTGCTGCACCGGCTGATGAACATTACGCAAGACCCCAAGGAGTCAGCTCAAATGTTCCTGTTCAGAGCCATTGAACTGAAGGAGAAGCTAATGTATGAAAATGAAGGTGAGCAGTTTAGTCCCGAACTAATACAGAGAAAATTCCTCCGCTCTCTTGAAACAGGACTTTATAGTGATGCGGTGAAATTCCAAATTAAGCCGTACCTTAGCAGCCCTGATGTGACAGACGAAGAGTTGATAGAGCGGATAAATGAGGCTGCAAACCTGGAGCACGAACGGCAGCAAAAACAAAAGAAAACAGTCACGAGCAAGCCTAGAGTCAGCGAAATCCACACAGAGGTGTCCACTAATGCTGCCCAACCACGTTACAGCGGAGAGACAGAGACACCAGATGATCGCCAAGACAACACGAACACAGCAAAGACCAAAAGTAAGAAAAAACAGGGCCACAGCTCAGAACAGACCGACTCCAACACCAGTCACCTCATCGAAGGACTCAGAGCAGAGCTGCTGGAAATGAAGAAGCTGGTTCTGGAGAGTGCGGAGGCTACAAAAAGGGCTCAGACAGACAGATCTCCAGCACCCACCCGGAACAGACCAAGAGGATGCAGAGCCTGCCAGGAAGCTTCAATCGGAGACTCATGCAGACACTGTTTCAAGTGCGGCCACGAGGGGCACGTTTCCAGGGGCTGCCGACAGGGCAGAGGGCAGCAGGGAAACGAGTGAGGGCTGCTGGGTCGGGACCCTCAGTAGCCCGTGAAGAGGAAACATCAATGAGTCCCACTGAACAGACTGCTGTCACGCAAGTAACCTCCCCGTTCCAGAGCCCAGCCAACTATCTCTCACCACGAAGCCAAGCCAAACTCCTAGATCTCGTCGGTAAGCGATGTACTGTCCACTGTCAGTTTGATGGTGTCCCTGTAGTAGCATTATGGGACACGGGGGCTCAGTCTAGCCTGATTAATGAGGAATGGAGGAAAGAACATTTGCCCCATCGTGTGGTGAGACCTATTAATGAACTGGTGGAGGCAGACAGATTAATAGGACTTGCAGCAAATCAAACAGAGATCCCTTTCCTGGGTTGGGTGGAGGTAGAGTTCAAGCTAGGCAAAGACACAGACCAGGCAGAGCCACTGTTAGTGCCCACCTTAGTGTCAAGTGACCCAAACGTCGCAGAGCAGCCCATAATTGGCTTTAATGTAATTGAGGCAGTGTTAAATGGGGAGGTGATGTCAGAGGGAAGTTCAGCATCCATTCTCCAAGTGAGCAAGGCATTCTCTGTGACCTTTAAAGCAGCAAAGTCAATGCTCAGGCTTGTACAGTCTCCAGAAATCAATGAAGAAGTGGGAATTGTGCACACAGGGAGGAAGACTATTCACTTGGCAGCGGGACAGGTCAGCGTTGTTTATGTTAAAGCCAACAGCGGAGCACAGTTTCAAGGTCAAAACCTTCTACTTGTCCCTAGTGAAGAGTCCACACTACCTGAGGGCATCATAATTGAAGAGGGGCTAGTCAGCATCCCTACAGACAAGTCAATGTATGTGCCAATCCCCATCGCAAATGTCAGCAAGCACAAAATGACACTAAACAAACGTACAGTTCTGGGTCACCTCCAAACAGTCAAGACCTCCTATCCAGTAAAAGTTGAACAGATAAAGAGTGATGTCAACAAGGACAGTGAGGGAAGGGAGGACAGTAAACGGAGTGACAGCAAACAGACAGAAAAGCAGACAAAAACACCGAAACCAAGCCAGTGGGATCCGCCTGTCAATCTTTCCCACTTAAGTGATGTCCAGGGAGACATAGTGAAACAGCTACTGAGAGAGGAGTGTCATGCATTTGCCTACAACGATGATGACATCGGGAATATCCCCTCCCTGAAACTACACATTAGTCTTCAGGACCCCACTCCAGTAAAGAAAACATATATGTCTGTCCCCAAACCACTGCATAACGAGGTCAAAGAATATCTCCAAGACTTGCTGAATCGCGGATGGATCGTCCAGTCAAGATCCCCATACGCATCACCTGTGGTGTGTGTGAGGAAGAAAGATGGGACTTTGAGACTTTGCTGTGATTACAGGGAGCTGAACAGAAAATCAATTCCTGATTGTCACCCCATCCCTCGCATCCAAGATATGCTAGACTCTCTCACAGGCAGCTCTTGGTTCTCAGTATTGGACCAGGGGAAGGCCTACCACCAGGGGTTCCTGAGTGAGGAGAGCCAACACCTCACAGCCTTCATAACACCCTGGGGTCTTTATCAGTGGACCAGAATCCCCTTCGGTTTGAGTTCAGCCCCTGCTGAGTTTCAGCGCAACATGGAAGACTGTCTAGTGGGGCTGAGAGATGTTATTTGCCAACCTTTTCTCGATGATAATTTGGTCCACAGTTCCAGCTTTGACGACCATGTTAGCCACATAAGAACAGTCCTGCAGAGATACCAAAAACATGGAGTGAAACTCAGTCCCCGCAAATGTGAGGTGTTCAAGCGAAAAGTACGGTTCCTGGGAAGGATGGTGTCAGGTGAGGGCTACACGATGGACCCAGCCGAAGTGGCCCCTGTGCAGGCATTAAAGGAGAGGGTGCCTGCCACAGTCTCCGACCTGAGAAGAATAATGGGCTTTTTGTCATACTACAGGCCTTATATTCCGAACTTTTCCAGACTTGCAAAGCCACTGTACCAGCTGCTCTCATCACCTCCTGACAAGACATCACCAGCAGAGGCGAAGACAAACAAGAAAAGTGTCAACAAGAGGAATAAAGGTAACCTCCTGCCTAACACTCCCATACACTGGACACAAAGTCACCAAGAGACACTGAACTTTCTGATTGACAAGCTGATTGAGCCTCCCATCCTTGGCTACCCCGATTTCACCCAGCCATTCACGTTGCATTGTGATGCGTCCCAGGATGGCCTGGGTGCAGTGCTTTATCAGAGACAAAATGGCAAAATGGTTGTTATTGGATACGGCTCTAGAACACTATCCACACCTGAAAAGAACTATCACATGCACTCAGGGAAGTTAGAGTTCTTAGCACTGAAATGGGCCATATGTGAGCGTTTCAGAGACTATTTGTATTATGCGCCCCATTTCACAGTATATACAGATAACAATCCCTGACCTACGTCCTCTCAACAGCCAAGCTTAATGCTACAGGCCACCGCTGGGTCGGTGAATTAGCAGATTTCAACTTTACTATAAAATACCGCCCAGGCAAACACAATGCTGACGCAGATGGCCTATCCCGCATGCCAGTAGACATCAACAAGCTCATAGAGCAGTGTACAGAGGAGGTTCACCAGGAAGTTATAAGTGCTGCTGTGCAGGGAGTGACAGTGCAGAAAGATACCCCTCTCATCTGGACCATGCCAGTGTCTGTGGAGGCAGTGACAGTAGTGAAAGACTCGACCCTCCTGAATAAACCTCTAACACCAGGGCAAATCAGAGACAGTCAACTAAGAGATCCTGTCATCGGCCGAGTCCTACATTACAAGAGTAATAACAACCAGCCACCTCCCAACAAGGTACTCAAAGCTGAATCTGCTGATGTAAGAGTTCTAATGAGACAATGGTCTAAACTGTATATCGGTGACGATGGTGTTCTATACAGAAAAGCCGGTGACAAAAGTCAGCTTGTCCTCCCCAGAGAGCATCACCCCACTGTGTTTCAGGAGCTCCACCGTGAGATGGGACATCCTGGCGTCGAGAGAACACACAACCTGATCAGAGACCGGTTTTACTGGGCCCGTATGCAGAGTGACATAGACCACTTCGTCACCCAAGTCTGTGAGTGTCTGAAAACAAAACGGCCCCACAACGCGACTAGAGCTCCTCTCGTGCCCATTGTGTCCACCCGCCCATTTGAATTAGTGTCTGTCGACTTCCTACACTTGGAGACGTGCAAACAAGGGTACCAGTATATTCTAGTAGTGATTGACCATTACACCCGTTTCGCACAAGCCTATGCCACCAAGAACAAATGTGCAAAGACAGTCGTTGACAAGTTGTTTAATGACTTTGCTCTTCATTATGGTTTTGCCGAGAAAATTCACCATGATTTGGGGGCGGAGTTCCAGAATCGACTAATGGACCAGCTGCAGAGATGCTGTGGTGTAAAAGGCTCCCACACGACCTGTTATCATGCGATGGGGAATGGACAAGCAGAACGCTTTAACAGAACACTTTTGTCAATGCTTAGAACGCTCACAGACACAGAAAAAGCAGACTGGAAGAGTTCCCTGTCCAAGATGGTACACGCATACAACTGTACTCGCAGCGAGGCCACTGGATTTTCCCCCTATTACCTCCTGTATGGCCGCTCTCCCCGCCTGCCAATAGACTTGCTTTTCAACATACAACCTGCAGAAGGACAAGAAAACTACGTAGAATATGTTGAAAACTGGCAAAAGAGAATGAGAGAAGCATACGAGATCGCCTCCAAGACAGCTGCCAAGGAAGCTGCACGGGGCAAAACCGGCTATGACAAAAGAGTCCATGGAGCTGACCTTCGACCCGGTGGACGAGTGCTTGTCCGCAATCTGTCAGAAAGAGGAGGTCCGGGCAAGCTACGGTCCTATTGGGAAAATAAAGTTCATGTGGTGGTGAAGAGAAGAAGCAGTGACAGTCCTGTCTATGAGGTGGTACCAGAAGGAGGTGGTAAATGTAGAGTGCTGCACAGAAATCTCCTACTTCCATGCGACAGCCTGCCCCTAAGCCACCCTGAAAAAGAGACAGAGCATCAAAAAGTCAGCCCCACACAGAAAAGGAAAAAGAGACAAAAGACTGATATACAAATTGAATTGTCCGACAGTGAAAACAGTGATGATGGTGAGCTGGTATTGCATTTCCCTAATCACCAGCAACAGAGCCAACCAACTGTAAATCTCAACCCTGAGGCAGAACCCTTCGTGCCAGAAAGCGAATCTTGTGAGCCAGCATCCCAGGATGTAGAAGAGGACATCGTTGACCACACGCCAGCAGAGGATGGAGAGGACAACGCTTCAGAGCCTGGAGATGCAGCCGGCGACGTAGATGACAGCGCTTCGGAGCCTGGAGACGACGGCGTGGCGGTGGAATCATCTGAGCAGCCGACATCGGAGGAAGATGAGCCTGCATCATCAGCCGTGAGGGCCCACCCCCAGAGGGAGCGACGTCGCACAAGAATGCTGACTTACGGGACCCTGGGTGAGCCATCGGTGGTCGATGTCGGAGTTGATGACCTACACGTGAGTATGCCTGCAGCCAGCGAGAGACTGTGGCGACCCTGGGCATGTCACGCATAGAGGTAACAAACTAACAGACAACATAGACACTTTAAGTGACAGTTGATGAAGAGACTCTCGAAGAGACACTTGAAGGGAAAAAAACACATTCAGAGACTGTGATAGAGACACTGACAATTATTGCACTATTGAGAACACTAAACGGTAAAGAATTTGCCTGAAAAACATGATGGGCTGATCCTGTAAAATCTAATCCTACAAAATAACGGTAACAGACTAGGAGAATTGAGAGGCCGAAATTGGAGTTCTGTTACACTGGGACATTTGTCTGAAAAGATAAAAGTTTACTGAAATTGAAACCGTATGATGTATAAATATGGTCTGATTGCAAGGTACCGAGTGATTTATGAACATTACTGTCTGCAGAATATGTTAATTTTCATGTCATTTTACCAGGTCCAGATCAACAACATATGGCATTTCAGAGGGAAAAGTCAAATCTGTAAATGAGTTGAGATTCCTTAATCTTTAAAATGTCTGGAGACATTTAATTTTGAGGGGGAGACTGTGGCGCAATGATATAATTGCTGACAATTTAAAAGTTCAAGTTTTACAGATATAGGTGTGGGTGTCTATATTTTCTATGTTCATTTGCTATGGAAATGCTATTTTGTTATTTTGGGTTCAATATCACAGAAATGTAGAAAACAGTACCAGTTTGCGCCAGGAGATGGCAGAGTATCACCTGGGGAACGGTGTGTGAGGTGTGTCAACTCTCCAGTTAGGCTGTAATATCACGTGGTGCCACGAGAGTTTCATACTGTTCTAACCCATGCTGCTTCAGCCATTGTGCAGTGTGTGTTTCTGATGCATAAAATGTTCTATTTTGCAGGTGAGCTGGTTATACTGGGAACATACATACTGTGAAATGATATTATGGGATCGTGTATATCTGGGGTGTGTTTAAACTGTGTGTACTGGGGTTAAGGGATCAATATAATATGAAAAAGACTGAGTTGGCTGAACAACCATTATGAGGCCTAGCTAATGGTACTACCTGCAGCAGTAGCATAGCAGTAGTCTTAGCCACAACGGGGCATGGAGAGACGGTTGTGCTAACTGAATTGGGTTGGTGGAGTAATGAAGGATATGATGGGTGATATTATGATACTGTATGTTGGGCACGTGACATTAGATTGTTATACTTATACTCTTATATTAATGTTGGGTTATATAAACCGGTAACTGGGTTGTGATTTGAAAAGAACTACTAATGTGAATTGTGAATATTACTATGACCCTATTATTGAGTTAATTGACTGATTGAATTGATTTATTGTTTTGGATAATTTGAATAATTGATTGATTGTTATTGACAGCTAAAAAACGAGAGTTTCATACCATTACAACTCATGCTGCTTCAGCCATTGTGCAGTGTGTGTTTCTGATGCATATAATCGTTCTATTTTGCAGAAATTGCAACATCAATAAAAAACAAATGTGTAACACCAGTTGGAGCCTGCAGTCCATCCATCTGGCAACCTTGCGGTTACCATCCGGTTACTCTACTTCTGAGCCACTGCCGCGAATTCCAGAGTTTTTTGCAATTTACAGCATTGCGTCACAAGTTAATTAATGTATTTAATTATATACTGTACATTACCTAAACACAAGGAAGTGACCGACAGCAGGCAATCTACAGCTGTTTATAGGACAATCCAGCATAAATAAGGAGATGAATTGAACTGGAGCCTTTCCACGTGGAGTTGTGGACATCTCCAAAGGCGCACAGACGCGCATCGTGCGCACGTGGCTCTGCCTTCGCGGATCGGTTAAGGGGTGGTCTGATGTGGCGTTATCTAGTTCCCAAATCTATTTGACGAAATTAGCAACTTAAGGGACTGTGCAACAAACACGCCCATGACCACACCTCCAGCCACAAATAACGGTGTCGGCATAAAGAATAGTGGCTAAGGGAAGAGAAAAGGTGACCAAAATAGCAATAAGGGAATTCGCTGCGGGTATCGGGTAACGTTAGGGACAAGGGGGGAATGAAAATCGCGCCCTACATCTCTAATTTAGTTAACACAAACTGTAATAAACCCCAGGTACTGTTTAATATGTTTAATAACATTGTTAATCTGTGTGAAGCACCAGCTAGTGTCCTCCTTACTGTAGGTCGCTTTAAAAACACTTTTTAAAGACAGATTGAGGTCATTGAACACCTGATATTAATTAACACATATCTCAACTCGGGATGTGTCTCTACTGCTTTATAATCATGACCATCAATAGTTGTATTATGGTTATAGTCTGCCGTGTATAAGTTTCATATTTTCTACAGAGGATCATCAGTAATGCATGGAAATAAAATGTATTGCATAAAGTAAGACATCGAGAAAATACTCTGCCTCCACAAGAGTAAAATGTACTCTTACAATGTTACAGTCAGTACAGTAATTCAGAGTAAATGTACTCTGTATCATATTACAGTCAGTACAGTAATTCAGAATAAATGTACTCTATCATATTGCAGACAGTACAGTAATTTAGAGTAAATGTAGAGACGTAAAGATGATGTTTTTCATTGACAGGTGTCACAGAGACATCAAGATGATGTGTTTGATTGACAGGTGTCACAGAGACATCAAGATGATGTGTCTGATTGACAGGTGTCACAGATACAAGCATAAATATGATGTGTTTGATTGACAGGTGTCACAGAGACATCAAGATGAGTGATTCTGAGGTGAAAGAGGAGAACAGATCTCACAGACCACAGAGTAAACAACGTCCTCCACAGCTCACTGATGAACCTGAAAGGTCTGTAGAATCTACACAAATAGACTTTGTCATTCACATGATAATTAGTCCTTTGATAAAACCTCAAAGTGATCTAATGTCAATCCAAATAGTTTAGCAACTCTACGTAGACTTATATCATTTCATGTAAACATAGTACTAAATAGTATTTCTATCCACAGTTTAATTATCCTATAGATTATTTACTGTTACGTTTTTATCACATGTATGATTGATATTAACTAATCTGGTTGTATATAATGTATTGTCATGCTTTTTCATTCCTTGATGTAAGTTACTGTGGATTCAGAGCGTCTGATAAATGAGTAAATTATAGATTGTCTGTATTATTTCTATGGATAAATCCTGTCATTTAACTGCATCTCTATGGGGTTGAAGGACAGAGTGGAGTGGGCGGGGCTTAGCGTAGGGCTAATTGTATAAATGTGTTTTATGATTCCAGAAGTGTTGACCACAGAGCAGAGTGTCCAACTCCCAGCCTTCTGTCTGTGAAGAGTGACCAGTCTATATGCTATCCTCCAAACTTCAGTAATGAACCTCCTGGACCTCCTGATGATCGGTATGACAATTCCCCTGTTGTACTTTTTTATTTATTTATTGTTGTACTGATTGATGTATGTGATATGGATTCCCCTGAGTCTGAAATAAAGATTGAATTGAATATACTAGAACACTGGATTGATTTATTCTATACTTTATTGGGAGAAATTGTAGAGAGACTAACATTGTACAGAGTACAATGTTAGTACTTTATTGGGAGAAATTGTAGAGAGTACAGAGTACAACCAAACACTTGGTCTAAAATGATTTAACCTAAAAGAGTTCTTGAGGTCTTGTTTACATTCAGGTCCTGGTTATTCAATTCATAATTAAAATAACAATGGAATTCAAATCGTAAAACTTTATTTACAGCCAAAGTCCTATTGACTGCAAGTCCTAGTGTGATGATCTTGTGCCCCCTCATGGCCAGACCGAACTGAGTTTCCAGAGCATTAAAAACATCAAAAACACAATACATCTCTAATTTAGTTAACACAAACTGTAATAAACCCCAGGTACTGTTTAATATGTTTAATAACATTGTTAATCTGTGTGAAGCACCAGCTAGTGTCCTCCTTACTGTAGGTCGCTTTAAAAACATTTTTTAAAGACAGATTGAGGTCATTGAACACCTGATATTAATTAACACATATCTCAACTCGGGATGTGTCTCTACTGCTTTATAATCATGACCATCAATAGTTGTATTATGGTTATAGTCTGCCGTGTATAAGTTTCATATTTTCTACAGAGGATCATCAGTATTGCATGGAAATAAAATGTATTGCATAAAGTAAGACATCGAGAAAATACTCTGCCTCCACAAGAGTAAATGTACTCTTACAATGTTACAGTCAGTACAGTAATTCAGAGTAAATGTACTCTGTATCATATTACAGTCAGTACAGTAATTCAGAATAAATGTACTCTATCATATTACAGTCAGTACAGTAATTCAGAATAAATGTACTCTGTATCATATTGCAGACAGTACAGTAATTTAGAGTAAATGTAGAGACGTAAAGATGATGTTTTTCATTGACAGGTGTCACAGAGACATCAAGATGATGTGTTTGATTGACAGGTGTCACAGAGACATCAAGATGATGTGTTTGATTGACAGGTGTCACAGATACAAGCATAAATATGATGTGTTTGATTGACAGGTGTCACAGAGACATCAAGATGAGTGATTCTGAGGTGAAAGAGGAGAACAGATCTCACAGACCACAGAGTAAACAACGTCCTCCACAGCTCACTGATGAACCTGAAAGGTCTGTAGAATCTACACGAATAGACTTTGTCATTCACATGATAATTAGTCCTTTGATAAAACCCAAAGTAATCTAATGTCAATCCAAATAGTTTAGAAACTATGTAGACTTATAGCATTTCATGTTAACACATCACTATATATATTTCTATCCACATTGTAATTATCCTATATAGATTATCTACTGTTACATTTTTAAGTGCTGCCAGCCAGCACTTCCTTAGACGATTTACAAGCTTGTCTGCGTGGAACGGGCACGCTGCCCACGCTCCCATTGGAAATGAATTGCAAGTCGCTGCGAGACGTTCCGTGCTAACCGGCACGGTTTTTGCTACTTGTTGCTGCTTGTTTCTCTCAGCATGTGGCAACATGCAGAGCACACCGTCGCCATGACATCGTCATTGTAGCTGTGTATTTCTATTGGCCGAACCATCTATCATTACAGGCTATGGGATGGTACACTGCTCTATTGGCCAATTGTCCTAGCCAGACAACCTATCCCTATCCTTACAAGCTATGGGATGGTTATACTACACTGCTCCATTCATTGCTCCAGCTTGCCGACTGGCAGTGTAGCGAACGAGACGACTGACAGACAGCCGACAACTTATGGACTGGACTTTTTTTTTATGAAGTTTTAGATGAAGACAGTTTGCTTGCAAGCAGCTGTGCATGATTTTGTATCGCTGTGACGCCGAGATCGATAATAGTCTGACGGATTTGTTGTCCTCCTCCAGCATGCTATCGACGCTAACAGCTGGTTTACTGACCATAGCGTTCTATATTGCGAGCAACATAATGCGATGCAACGGCACTGTGTCTCCCTTTATCCATTCCCAACCAAGTCTTTGATGGATTAACCGTTTACAAAATATAGGCTACTACATTTCAAGCACAACTTCATTCAAAGACTGTTAAGACTCAGAGGTTTCCCTTCTCAGTTAGCTCATGGATATATATTTTTATTGGCCATCATATTTTCTTAAAATCACACCCATGTGAAATGAGGGGCACTCTTCTGTTTGTCTAGACCAGTGGTTTTCAACCAGTGGTCCTTGAAAGAGTTCCAGGTGGTCCCCAGGCTAAATGGTGGGAAGTTTGATAACCAGATGTAACTCTTTGACAGTGTAAACATGAAACCAAATGGACCTGTGTTGGTCCATTTCGGGGGTCTGTGGGACTAAAATGTCCTCAAATGGTGGTCCGTGGCTCAAATGCTAAATAAATAGTGGGCCCTGGTGTCAAAAAGGTTGAAAACCCCTGGTCTAGAAAAGACAAACATTAAAGGGCCATTTCACACCTTTTGCAACCATGACATATTTTAATGATGTTTAGGATACAAGGAACCCTTTCTTGTTTTTTATGTGTGTAATGTAAGCTTTTACATCTTTTAGTTCTGAATAGATGTTCATGAGGTCTACAGTCTATAGCGCCCCCCAATAACGACAGAAAACGTGTTTAATGTAAAAAAAAAAAAAAAAAAAAAAAAAAAAAACGGGAGTGGGAGTAATTTTGAGTGGGAGTGGGACAGGATCAGGAGCCATTCTACAGGAGTGGGACAGGACAGGATTTTTTTTTCTGTCCTTGTTCAGCAGTGGGACAGGACAGATTTTTTTCTGTAGGAGCAGGACAGTACAGGAGACCCCCCACAGACCACCACACAGGCAGCACTTCATTTCACACGGGTGTGATTTTTATCTTATGTATGATTGATATTAAATAATCTGTTTGTATATGATGTATTGTCATGTTTTTTCTTTTTTCATTCCTTGATGTAAGTTACTGTAGACACAGGACAACACAGTTACGTGTTATACAGTACGTAACTCTATTGTCCTGTGTCTATTGTTTTCTGTTTGTCTGTATGAAACTCCCGTGGGAGAAATTTCTCCCACGGGAGACTAATAAAGCTAACCTTGAACCTTGAACCTTGGATTCAGAGCGTCTGATAAATGACTAAATTATAGATTGTGTATTATTTCTATGGATAAATCCTGTCATTTAACTGCATCTCTATGGGGTTGAAGGACAGAGTGGAGTGGGCGGGGCTTAGCGTAGGGCTAATTGTATAAATGTGTTTTATGATTCCAGAAGTGTTGACCACAGAGCAGAGTGTCCAACTCCCAGCCTTCTGTCTGTGAAGAGTGACCAGTCTATATGCTATCCTCCAAACTTCAGTAATGAACCTCCTGGACCTCCTGATGATCGGTATGACAATCCTCCTGTTGTACAATATACTAGAACAGTCCGGTCTCTTAGTGAAATGTTTTTGCACTCGCAGATAAAAGCGTAATTTTTTTATGATGGCTCCTTAGGGTCACTTCTTGAATCTTAGCCTAGGAGCCCATGTCAAATATCTATTTTACATATTCATATTCAACAATATGAATGTTAGTTGAAATACATGCACATCTAACTAATTTGTTTCAGACAATATACAACGTAAAATGATCGGATTACATCCAAAAGTGATAAGTGGCTGATTTTTACTTTATTAAAGTCACATATATTAGCAATAACATCTATCATTTTGTGACAAAAGATGAATTGAACTGGCACAGCAGCCATTCCACGTGGACATCTCCAATGTGCACAGTCTGTGCAAGCATCTGTGCATCACAGATGCCTGTGCGTGGCTCTGCCTTCTCGTATAGGTTAGCGGGTGCTTTGAAATGCCGTTATCTAGTTCCCAAATCTATTTGACGAAATTAGCAACTTAAGGAACTGCGTGACAAACATGCCTATGACCACACCTCCAGCCACAAATAACAGTGTCGGCATAAAGAATAGTGGCTAAGGGAAGAGGAAAGGTGACAAAAATACCAATAAGGCAATTCGTTGTGCGTTTCGGGTAGCGTTGATGACAACCATAGAGTAATAAAATAATAGAGAACGGACTCGAGCGATAGCCCCGCCCCCTTGCCATTCATTTCAATACAAGTTGCTCATTGGCGCTTTGAAGCACCCGGAAGACCGCCGGAAGTGCGCCTATTTCCGCATTTGGGCACCAAAATTTGGTGCCCAAATGCGGAAGTATTTCTCCATGAACGCGCCCGAAGCAAGGGATTATGGCAACCATGAACGAGCGCCGCCGCGAACGAGCAAAGGAAAAAAAACATCAAAAAGCATCAAAAACAAGCTTGTGGGTTTGCATTGGGCTTATTATCTGTCATATAATACATCCGTTGTGTTTTGAGAGGTAGTATATGACGTGAGGACCGCTGGTTTATTCAGGAAACAACTTAAATACAAACTGCCCTGTACACGTGCACAAAGCAAACCATGCAGCGTGCGTGCTCTCAGGGCGTTCGTGCATGAATTCCACCCGCCTGCAGTACCAAACTTGGCCACCAGCGTGAGCTTCAAGCCTGGAGGCGTTGTCTGCCGGTGTGATGACAACACATGGAGCGAAAATGGAGCCCTAGGACTGGACACTAGACAGTCTAGAGACAGAATAAACAGTCCTACTAACAGTCTAGTCCTAGTGTGATGTTCTTGTGCCCCCTCATGACGAGACTCTGTAACTACAGTCTTTAACATGTCTAGTGAAACAACAACATAATATTATCCCTGGCTGAACTAATTTTTCAGAGTATTAAAAACAGCCAGAACACAATACAATACAATGTCTAATTTAGTTAACACAAACTGTATTAAACCTCAGCTACTGCTTAATATGTTTAATTCCTTCGTTAATTTGTGTGAAGCACCAGCTATTGTCGTCCTTACTGTAGGTCTCTTTAAAACATATCTTATTAAAAAGGTCGACAGATTGAGGTCATTAAACACCTGTTATTAATTAACACATGTCTCAACTCAGGAAGCGTCTCTACTGCTTTATAAACACCAGGACCAAAAAATAATAACCTGGACCATCAATTTGATAACATTTTAGGATCTTTATGGCATTTCCATTATGTTTACAAGGTATTTTACCTTACACTATAATACAAACCTAAAACCTATAACCTGAAAATCTAATTTATTATCTATATTTTATTGACTTCATCTCCACAGAGAGACATTCAGAAACACACCTGGACAGAAGACATTCATTCAAATCACACCTGGACACAGTAAGACTGGAGACATTTTACACGCATTAACATGTTATATCAATTAATGAAATGTTTAAATAACAGCAGACATCAGATTAAATATCCATGTTGTATTACTGTATCAATGTCCAAATACAGATGATGAATTATACATTCAGACTAAAACAAATGATTCAGTATTCTATATTTTTATTTTTATTTTCTTCTCTTTTCCTCCCTCATTTAGAATTTAGTAGAAAGTATAAGTAGTAGGAAGTACATTTGATTTAATACATATAGTTTTAATACTATGGGTTGTTTAATGTATGAATGTATGAGTTATGAATGAAGCAGAATGCTTAACATGTATTAATTGTCTTCTCATATCAGGTGTCAGTCTGCAGGAGGATTTAAAGGTTTTTAAGGTCACTCTGGACGGTCTTGAACGTGTGACATACATCACTGAGGTGCCCTCCCTCTCCAGCATCTACACAGACCTCCACCTATCAGCAGGAGGGAGTGAAGGGGTTAATCAGCAACATGAGGTGTGGCAGCTTGAGACCTTCTCCAAGATGAAGACGCTCCATGATGACCTGATCAAGTGCTGTTCCATCTTTAAGACCATCCTCCCTGGCAGAGACAAACCCAGCAGAAGAGTTCTGACCAATGGCATCGCTGGCATCGGAAAGACATTCTCCACACGGAAGTTCGCTCTTGACTGGGCAAGAGGTTTGGAGAACCAAGACATCGTTCTCCTGGTTCCCTTCTCATTCCGGGAGCTGAACTTGGTCAGAGATGAGCATCACAGTCTCCTCTCACTGATCCATGCTTTCCATCCAACGTTAAAGAAGGTCACAGCAGAGCATCTCGCTGCCTGGAAAGTTGGCTTCATCTTCGATGGTCTGGATGAAAGTAGGTTTCCACTGAAATTCCAGAACATTGATGTCAATTCTGCTGCTTTTGACAACAATGACATCATCTCTGATGTCACGGTGACATCATCAGTGGGCATGTTGCTGACAAACCTCATCAAGGGGAATCTGCTCCCCTCAGCTCTCCTCTGGATAACCACCAGACCTGCAGCAGCCAATCAGATCCCTCCGGCATGCACTGACCTGTTGACAGAAATACGAGGGTTCACAGACCCTCAGAAGGAGGAGTTCTTCAGGAAGATGTTCAGAGATGATGAGGAGTTGGCCAGTATTATCATCTCACACGTGAAGACATCAAAGAGCATCCACATCATGTGTCACATCCCAGTCTTCTGTTGGATGACCGCTACCGTTGTGGAGGACCTGGTGAAGACAGACGGGACAGGACAGCTGCCCAAGAACCTGACAGGGATGTTCAGCCACTTTGTGGCCCTTCAGCTAAGAAGGAAGAACATTAAGTATGACAAGACTCAAGAAGAAAAGAAAACAAAAGGAAACCAAAAAGAGAGAGTCAGAGAAAAAAGAAAAAGGGCAAAGTTCACAGAGACTGACAGGGAGCTTCTTCTGAAGCTGGCCAGGCTGGCGTTTGAACATCTGGAGAAAGGCAACATCATGTTCTACCAAGAAGATCTGGAAGAGTGTGGTATTGATGTGAACGACGCCTCGCTGTACTCAGGAGTGTGCACAGAGATCTTCAAAGAAGAGACCATTCAATCTCAGAGAAAGGTCTACAGCTTTGTTCATCTGAGTATCCATGAGTTCCTGGCTGCAGTCTACCTGTTCCACTGTTTCACACAGAAGAACATGAAGGTCCTGAAGACATTCCTGGGAGGAGGAGAAGAAGAAATGACCCTGGATGTCTTCTTGCAGAGAGCCATGGAAAAAGCCCTGAAGAGTAAGAACGGCCAGCTGGACCTCTTTGTCCGCTTCCTTCATGGCCTCTCACTGGAGTCCAACCACAGTCTGTTAGGAGGTCTGCTGGATCAGACAGAGAACAGTCCAGAGAGCATCCAGAGAGCCATCAAGAACCTGAAGGAAATGAAACGTAGGGATGTGAAACTCTCTCCTGACAGATTCATCAACATCTTCCACTGTCTGATGGAGATGAACGACCACTCAGTACATCAGGAGATCCACCAGTTACTGAAGTCAGCAGACAGATCAAAGACAGAACTGTCTGAGAGTCAGTGTTCAGCTCTGGCCTTCATCCTGCTGACGCTAGAGGATCCTCTGGATGAGTTGGACCTGCACCAGTACAACATACCAACATTATGGGGGAAAAACAGTCTGGTTTCAGCCGTGAGGAACAGCAGAAAGGCTCGGTTAGTAGTCATGGGATTAGAAAATCTGTTTTCTAATCTACCATCAGACCTAATATCTACTAATTATTGTTTCATGGGTTTGGACATGATGGGATGTTAAAAGATCAATGTTTTTTTTTTTTTTTTTTTTTTTTTTTTTTAACTACTGCTAAAGTCAAAGAAGTAATGGTAGTCAGATTGTGTTTAATTGTGTTTTTTATTGGTGATGCTTTAACTGTAAAAATGCGAATGCTCCTAAATGATTTCCAAATATAAAATTGATATTTAATAATGTTTTTTCAATTAAATATAAATGAAAATAAAATGAAGATTAATAATCTAATAATGTTGCTGATAATTACTGATTTTACATCTATATTTACAGACTTGTTGGCTGTCGACTCCAAAAGCCAGCATATGAGATTGTGTGTTCAGCTCTCAGCTCTAATCCTTCACATCTAACAGAACTGGACATCAGTTATAATGAGATAACTGATCCATCCATGGAGCTGCTCTCTGCTGGACTGAAGAGTCCAAACTGTCAACTGGAGATACTGAGGTCACTTTATTATTTACATTAGTTCTGTTTTATTTATTTATTTTGATAACATTGTGAGTGTTACATCATGGTTTTCAACACTGATTCATAATATGGTCAGGGTTGTGTTGTCTAGCTTCACGATACGGTGGTGTGTATGTATACCATTATGACTGCTAGGAATATATCAGTTTGTTTTCGATTGCCGTCAGTTAGCTTTTTGTAGGAATATTACGATGATTTACTCCAAATTATTCCTGCCTTCTCTTTCCATCTCTTGGTGTCTTTACTCCCAAACTGTGATATTCACTCCAGATATTTCCTGTGTAATTCCAGACTTGCTGGCTGTACCTTCACACAGAGAGGGTTTGAGGTTCTGCTCTCAGCTCTCAGCTCTAATCTTCTCCATCTGAGAGAAGTGGACCTCAGTTTCATCTGCCTGCAGGAATCACAGCTGCTCCAGCTCTGTGCTGTACTGAAGAGTCCACAGTGTAGACTGAAGATCCTGGGGTAAAGAATGTCTTCTCTCTGTGTGGATCTCTGCTGGAGCACCAACAGCACTTTGTTAAATCTCTATTTCTCTGCAGGTTGTCAGGCTGTGGAGTCACAGAGGAAGGCTGTTCTTCTCTGGCTTCAGCTCTGACCTCCAACCCCTCCTCCCATCTGAAACAGCTGGACTTGAACTTCAGCCACTTAGGAGGCCCTGGTCTGAAGAAGTTGTCTGCTGTCCTGGAGACTGTCAAGTGAGTCCACTATAGGACTGTGTCCATGTTGGTCAGTCAGTAGACTATAGGACTGTGTCGGTCAGTAGACTATAGGACTGTGTCCATGTTGGTTAGTCAGTAGACTATAGGACTGTGTCCATGTTGGTCAGTCAGTAGACTATAGGACTGTGTCGGTGTTGGTCAGTCAGTAGACTATAGGACTGTGTCAGTCAGTAGACTTTAATAAACATACAGAATCAATTATTTGCTATTTCAGGGCAGATTATGCAGAATAAGAAAGAGAACAAACAGATTTACCATCTGTTTAAATGTAGCAGCTCTGTTTACATGGGAAAGTCTGGATAGTACAGACAGTGCTTAGGGTAGTTGTATTCCACTGGCCAATCTTCTTATGTCACAACAGTTCACAAATGTCTATGTTGGTCAGTTCAGTGTAGAATGTTTAACTGTCTGGCCAGGTGGATCCATGAAGTCCAGATAGAAGTATCAGTGTTCTTATAAATGACATCATAATGTATAATTTAACACACAGATAAAGAGTGTTTAAAGTAGAAACATGTGCTCCTCAGAACACAGGTCTCACCAGGACGGGTAGCTTATTGTGGACCAGCAATGTCTCACAGCCAATCAGAAGCTGTGTTCATGGTCTGGAGCATTTTGTTCAAAACCAGATCTATCATTTATAGATCTATAAACCAGATCTATAATTTATAGATCTAAAAACCAGATCTATATAATTTATAGATCTATACACTAGGGCTTTAACCAAAAAAACGATACATCGATACATCGATTTGCATAACACGTGTCGACTCCAAAAAGCACAAGTCGATAAGTTGTTTTTGTCCCTTCCTCCGATGGAAAGCAGTAAAGGAGGAGGAATTAAACATTTACCTTTGTTTTTCCCTTTTTTCTTTCTCTATGTGTGCGATGCGTGTGTATATAATTCAACTGTAATATTGGTTACTGTCACTCACGGACAGAAGTCTCCTTTGCAACTCTATCGGAGGCTTACCAATCTTACTGCAGCTGCATGCGCAGCGCGCTCTGGGCGCGCAGCGTTCCACTGATCATTACGTACACGGATCAGATCGAACAGCAAACAGTGTCAGAGAAATACAGAACTTCGTCAACCAACACCTCCCCGTGTTACAGTGACCGTCTTGTTCCTCGTTTTGCATTAGGCTTTGCACGTGCTTCTGTCCGCGTCATTCTCATTAATTGACTGAATGGATCAGAAAAGAATAGCGGCACGATGGTGGTGTTGGAGAAGGAGGAGGAGGAGGAGGAGGCGGAGGCTACATGTAAATGGATCGTAATGTGGCCGCTGTTAGAACGACTCGAGCATGTCTTCTGTTGCGTTCTAACGTTCTAACGTGCGCTGTGTGCCAATATTGTTTTCATATTAAGCTTGCCACATGCGTCATGCGTAGCCTCGCGATGTGTTTTGTATAAGCACTGCGCCGGCATCATATCGGCACCATTTGATCCCCGACCCCCCTCGGGGAACCACCACGACGGACCCCCCCCCCCGCCATAAAACCATAAATCGATGCAACTTCGACTTGACTGTCTGACAAGTCGACTTTCTACTCCTGTAAACGATGGAAGTCAATCTGATCCAAACCTGAGAGATGGGTCTTAATCACATGACCATAGAGATATGGTGTACCAATGTGTGTGATGTTTGGACAGAGTCTGTGGGAGAATGATGACAAAATGTGTTTAGTAAATATTGTGTGGGACTAAAACAGGCTGATGTGAGACATGAAGCAGCAGAGGTTTTTACTGATTCATTGTTGTACTACTTCCTACAGTGTGAATCATGGAGGAGAACACTGGACTAAACCTCAACTCTGTGAGTCTGTGTGTCTGTCTGTCTGTCTGTCTGTCTGTCTGTCTGTCTGTCTGTCTGTCTGTCTGTCTGTCTGTCTGTCTGTCTTACAAGGACCTCCAGAATTATCTATATTTAGCCGCAGACCCCCTTGTTTCAGGGACCCCCGAGGAGCAAAGATTTAAGTTAAAAACATTTGCTGTGGATTGTGGAAGAATTAATATTCACTTATTTGAGCCACACTTTCACAATGGTTCAAATATATCAGTTCTACAAGCTCATAGCAAAACACAGACATGTTAAAGGTAGGGTAAGTGATTTGAAATTCATGGTGTAGTACCAGCCTGGTGCACTAGGGGCATCCAACAGTAGCTACACTATGTGAACCTGCTGCTCGCTCCTGATTGGAGGAGAATTGTGGTGACCTGGGGAACTTTTATTAGCTCCTCTGCTAACGTGGGGGAGGGGGAAACTCCATATGTGGTTTCCACACCTTATAATAGAGCATTTTAACAGAAAAAAATATATTTTTTGGGTGATATCTGACAAAAGTGAAATCACTTCCCCTACCTTTAAACAATCACGCTCATTTTAACTACTTTACTGTGTGTGTGTGTGTGTGTGTGTGTGTGTGTGTGTGTGTGTGTGTGTGTGTGTGTGTGTGTGTGTGTGTGTGTGTGTGTGTGTGTGTGGTAGCTTTAGCTATTGAAACATATCAGATCTACAAGCTCAGAGCGCTCCACCTAGTGGCACTGTGAGTTTGTAGATCTGATATTTTGAGAAATTGAATCTTCACAGTGCACGTTTTAACTAATGTTTTGCTTCTGGGAGTCCCTGGAACTACATATTTTCAGATGGGGGTTGGTGGTACAGATGGTTTTGGGGGTCCCTGAAATAAAGACCACTGACATAGAAGCACGCCCCCCCCCCCCCCCCCCCCTCACCCCCTCGCTGTAAATCCTAACGCACCCACCATGCCTGTTGTTGATTATCATTGTGTGTGTGTGTGTGTGTGTGTGTGTGTGTGTGTGTGTGTGTGTGTGTGTGTGTGTGTGTGTGTGTGTGTGTGTGTGTGTGTGTGTGTGTGTGTGTGTGTACTGTGTTGTTTCCTCATCAGATTTCCAGCGTCTCACACTGGACACAAACACAGCAAACAGATTCCTCTCTCTGTCTGAGAACAACATGAAGGTCACACGAGGTCAGGATGATCAGGATCATTCATATCCTGATCATCCTGACAGGTTTGATATAAAGGTTCAGGTTCTGAGTTCAGAGAGTCTGGATGAACGCTGCTACAGTGAGGTTCAGTTCAGTGGAGTGGTTCAGATAGGAGTGACTGACAGAGACATCAGTAGGAAAGGAAAGGGTGATCACTGTCGGCTAGGATTCAATAAACACTCCTGGTGTCTGGGCTGTCATGATGGTCACCATGGTAACAGTTACTATGTCAGACACAATAATAAGATCACTTTCCTTCCTATCCGTCCCTCTGGCTCCAACAGAGTAGCAGTTTATGTGGACCGTCCTGCTGGGACTCTGTCCTTCTACAGAGTGTTAGAGGACACTCTGTCTCATCTGTACACCTTCCACACCTCCTTCACTAAACCTCTATATGCTGGGTTTAGTATTTACCCTGACTCCTCTGTGTCTCTGTGTGAGGACAGACAGACAGGCTGTTGTATCATAATATAAAAATCAGGAACAGGTGTGGTGGTGTTTGGTTTCCATAGTGATGGGGGGTCTGTGTCATACATGATTTCAGACATAGATTTTCATTTTTTTCCATCCATCCATCCATCTTCTTCCGCTTATCCGAGGTCGGGTCGCGGGGGCAACAGCTCCACCAGGGAGCTCCAGACTTCCCTGTCCCGAGCAACATTGGCAACCTCCTCCTGGGGGATCCCGAGGCGATCCAAAGCCAGAGAGTCGATGTAATCCCTCCATCTGGTCCTTGGTCTGCCCCGGGGTCTTCTCCCAGTGGGACGTGCCCCGAGGACCTCCCTAGGGAGGCACTCGAGTGGCATCCTAACCAGATGCCCTAACACCCCAGCTGGCTCCTTTCCAGGCGAAGGAGCAGCGGCTCTACTCTGAGTCTCTCCCAAGTTACTGAAATTCTCACCCTATCTCTAAGGGAGATGCTAGCCACCAGCTGGAGAAAACTCATTTCGGCCGCTTGTATCCGCGACCTCGTACTTTCGGTCATGACCCACACTTCATGACCATAGGTGAGGGTAGGGATGAAGATAGCTCGGTAGACAGAGAGCTTTGTCTTCTGGCTCAGCTCTCTTTTTGTCACAACAGTGCGGTATAACGACTGTAATACCGCCCCTGCTGCTCCGATTCTCCGGCTGATCTCCCTCTCCATCCTCCCCTCACTCGTGAACAAGACCCCCCCGAGATACTTAAACTCCTTCACCTGGGGTAATACCTCATTCCCTACCCGGACTGTACAATCCACCGCTTTCCGGCTTAGAACCATGGCCTCAGATTTGGAGACGCTGATCCTCATCCCAGCTGCCGGCATCGAACCGGTCCAGTGAGAGTTGTAGGTCTCCGACTGATGGAGCCAATAGGACCATCTGCAAAAAGCAGTGATGCAACCCTAAGCTCCCCCAACCGAACACCTTCTCCACCACGACTTCGCCTCGAGATCCTGTCCATGAAAATCACAAACAGGATAGGAGACAATGCACAGCCCTGACGGAGACCAACCCCCACTGGAAACGAATCCGACTTGCTCCCGAGCACACGGACACAGCTCTCGCTTTGGGAGTACAGAGATTGGATGGCCCTCAGCAGGGACCCCCTAACTCCATACTCCCTCAGCACCTCGCACAGGACATCCCGGGGGACCCGGTCATATGCCTTCTCCAAATCCACAAAGCACATGTAGACTGGATAGGCATACTCCCAGGCCTTCTCCAGGATCCCTGCAAGAGTATAGATCTGGTCAGTTGTTCCACGGCCAGGACGAAAACCACATTGCTCCTCCTGAATCTGAGGTTCGACTATCGGTCGGACCCTCCTTTCCAGTACCTTGGAGTAGACTTTCCCAGGGAGGCTGAGTAATGTGATGCCCCTGTAGTTGGCACACACCCTCTGGTCCCCCTTTTTAAACAGAGGGACCACCAACCCGGTCTGCCACCCGGCACTGTCCCAGACTTCCACGCAATGTTGAAGAGGCGTATCAGCCAAGACAGCCCTTCAACACCCAGAGCCTTCAGCATTTCTGGGCGGATCTCGTCAACCCCTGGAGCTTTGCCACTGTGGAGCTGCTTAACTACCTCAGTGACTTCCCTCCGGGAGATCGACGACACCCGCCCATCATCCTCAGGCTCTGCTCCTGTCAAGGAGGGTGGGTCTTTTGTTAATGGGTTCAGGAGTTCCTCAAAGTGTTCCTTCCAACCAGAGTTCGTGAGCGGAGTGGAGCGGCCGAGAATTCCGCTCATCGCTCTCGACGTATTTGGTCCCGCTCGCAATCCGCTCACGTGGACCCCCTCCCAGGCCGCTCCCGCTCCGCTCTGCGCTCATATTCATTTGGACAGCTTCGCGCTCCTCGCTCCGCTCAGCCCCGCCCGCTCAGGAGCGAAATTTGACGGCTGAGAAAAAAAAGGCTGCTGCTTTTTCTTTGTCGAAACACATCGTGGTTATTGCCCCCCTCACAGCATAAACATTTAAGACAGGAGTTATATGTGCAGTTACACTGCTGTCTATATTAACCCAGACAGGTGTGGCGAATAATTAATTAATCTCATGCCGCATTTCGTTTCCAAAATGCTATACGGGATAATAGGTTATTGATGATGTTACACTGTGGGGGAATTGGACATAATTGGGGGGGTCGGAAAGGAGTAAAGAGGTAAATTAAACATTTACCTTTGTTTTCCCCTTTTTTCTTTCTCTGTGTGCGACGCGTGTGTATATAATTCAAATGTAATATTGGTTACTGTCACTCACGGACATAAGTCTCATTTGAAATTTCCTTTGCAACTCTATCGGAGTTAAGCCTTAATTTAGGCTTACCAATCTTACTGCAGCTTCATGCGCAGCGCGCTCTTGCGCTCTGGGCGCGCAGCGTTCCACTGATCATTACGCACACGGATCAGATCGAACAGCAAACCGTGTCAGAGGAATACAGAACTTCATCAACCAACACCTCCCTGTGCTACAGTGACCGTCTTGTTCTTCGTTTCGCATTAGGCTACATGCACGGGACGCATGCTTCTGTCCGCGTCATTCTCATTAATTTACTGAATGAATCAGAAAAGAAAAGCGGCGCGATATGGTGGTGTTGGAGGAGGAGGAGGAGGAGGAGGAGGAGGCGGCGGCTACATGTAAATGGATCGTATTCTGCGTTGTAACGTGTGGGCTGCTGTGTATTTATAATGTTATGTGTTTTTATGGCTGGCCTGGGAGTGGACGATGTGCAGCGCTGTGTGCCAATATTGTTTTCATATTAAGCTTGCCACATGCGTCATGCGTAGCCTCGCAATGTTTTTTGTATAAGCACTGCGCCGGCATATAGCGGCACCATTTGATCCCCCACCCCCCCCCCTCGGGGAACCACCACGAGCCCCTCCCTTCTAGATAAACTCTATGCCATTGGTCTCTCACGACAATCTCTTCTTTGGTTCAATTCATACCTACATCATAGGCATCAATGTGTCTCGCATCAAGGCTCACAATCTGACCCTATGCTAATTGAAAAAGGCGTACCTCAAGGCTCTTCCTTAGGACCTCTTCTCTTCTCTATTTTCATCAACGACCTGCCATCAATCTGTTCCAACAGCCTTATACAATTATATGCTGATGACACTGTTATATACTTTTCCAATCCCTCCATTTCTGAAATTGAACATACACTACAGGCAGATTTCGACCTTGTTCAGAACTGGTTCTATAACAACAAACTACTGCTGAACAAAAAGAAATCTGTCTGTATGTTGTTCGCCCCAAGACCAACCCCTCTCTCCTTATCTCTCAAATTTTCTAATGGGACAGTGATGGAGAAAGTCGAGGAGTTTAAATATCTAGGCCTGAGGCTCGATCCCTCTCTCTCATTCAGGTCCCATATTAACTCAATTGTCCAGAAAATCAACTTCAGCCTAAAAACCCTGTATCGATCCATCAACAGCTTCTCCTTCCTAGTCAGAAAAAAATTAATCTCCCAGCTAATACTTCCAATAATAGACTACGCAGATATCATATACCAGAACACCACAGATTCTAATCTCTACCCCCTCAACGTTGCCTATAACAACTTATGCCGTTTCATCTTGAGATGCCCCTACAGAACCCATCACTGCACCATGTATGAATCTCTCAATTGGCTCCCACTCAAATCCCGAAGACACTCACACTGGTTGCAGTTCATTTTCAAATGCATCTACCTCAATTACCCACCTTATCTCAAACAATACCTTGTACCATATACCTCATCATACAATCTGAGACATACCAACCAACCCTACTTCACAATCCCCACAAGGATAAGAAGGGAGGGTGGTCGCCGGGCGTTCAAATTTAAAGCACCATCTGACTGGAATGTCCTACCATGCTCAATTAGATCAATAACCTCATTCAATGTCTTCAAAGAGGAGGTTTTCACCTACCTCTCAACGCCCTGTTCGTGCTTCTAGCTTCTATCTCCTATTGATCTGTGTTGGTTTATCCCAGGCATGCTTACAGTGCTATCCTGTTTATTGTTATTATTATTAGCTACCTTTTCTTTTTTTTTCTCTCTCCTTTCTTTTTCTATTGTTGTTTACTTAGGATTATTATCATTACTATTATTACCATTATTGTGCTCCGAGCCGAGTATACGTTCTCTGCATACCTCAAAGCTGATTGATGGGTTCTTGTAGTGGGAGGGGTGGGTCTTTCTGTGAGAGCTTCTGTGTTGTCCTGTTGTACCTGTATATGTACGTATGTTTGTATCTACTGTTGTGCCACTCTGTGTACTGCTTGTACTGTTCTTTTACCTGTTATTACCGTTCACTGTATGTTTTGTCTGTATTGTTCTTTGTTTAGGACCCCCTCGAAAACGAGATGATGCATCTCAAGGGGTTTATCCTTCAATAAACAAATGTCTTGATTGTGTTGCTGGCACTGTAGGCCTATAGTCACCATCTGAACCACAACCACACGTTTATGCTGTTCTACTGAACACGTGTGCCGTTGTCTGGACTGAACGACTTGGAGCGGCCTGGAGCGGAGGATAATTCCCGCTCCAGAGCGCGCTCCGACCCATTTGAAAACGCGCTCAGCGCTCACTTAAAAATCCACGCGCTCCGCTCACGATCTCTGCTTCCAACGCGCTACGACATCCCCATTTGAAGTCAACAGGGTCCCATCCTTGCTGTAAACAGCTTGGATGTTTCCCCGCTTTCCCCTCCTGAGGTGTCGTACGGTCTTTTCTATTATTTATTTTTTCCTCGTGGGATTGTTATTGTTTGATCATGAGAGAAACCCTCTAGAGACCCTCAGGTTCAGGGTCATGTTTTTGGGGGTCCCCAGATGGTTCAGGGTCATGTTATGACCTTTTAAATAACCTCAAAGAAAGAGGCAGATATTGTGGTTACGTTTGAATCTACAAGATCACAACACCATTATTGTAACAGTATTTATATGTGGAACTGTAAGTAAATTTAACACAAACTAAATTCCAATGGATTGAACATTTTACTGGAATATTCTATAGTTTTATTGATTATGGACAAATTGAACATTTAGTCCTGGTTGAAAACATCATAAAATCTGTCATGTATATTTACTAATATCTTCAAGATGTAACCAATGCTGTTGTTTACATTGTGATGAAGTTACATTAATTAATACAATACTGTTAATGAATAAAACATTGAAATAAATCAAACCATTTTCCAGTGAGTTTTCCTCTGTGTGTGATCAGATATAATCTCTATGAAGGTAAATGACAGCATATAATCTGTCAGATTAATCTCAGGTGTTAATCCCAACACACACACAGAGATCCTTCTGCGACCTCCACCTATAGGTCATGACTGGGATGGATGATCATTCAGTCACGACCGTTTTATAGGTCAGGAACCCTGGAGACCGTTTTACAAACGCTCAACCTTTTTACCAAACAATAATGAGTTAATTAGTTAAATTAAATTTGTTGATTAATCTGATTAAACATTTTAATGCAATTAACTAATGCTGACTACACTGACTCAACCCACTGAGCATTTTCTCAAAAAAAAAAAAAAAAAAAAAAAAAAAGGTAGAGTAAGGTTTTACGGTGTGTCTTTACAAGCGACACACAGAGATCAAGATCTACAAGCATTGGAGGCTTGTAGATCACTTATTTTGTTAAATATTACTATTAGAAATAAACATGTCTTTTTTACCACAGATTCTTTTTCTTTTTTAAATGTTCAGTTCCTGTAAAGCAGGGATTTTCAACCTTTTTCAACATTAGCATTTTTTAGTCACAGACCACCATTTGATGACATTTTAGCCCCACAGACCCCCAAACTAACTACTAACTACTAGTACTGATTCAGTTTCCTTTTTTTTGTCCCAAAAGATTAAATTGCAATTAATCAAAGATTAACTAGGGCCAATCATGTGATTAATCACGATTAAATATTTTAATTGACTGACAGTTCTAATCTTCCTGTTTGTCCAGCTTTCACATTGACAGAGATTGGTTCATCTCTGTCATTCCCTGGATAAAACAATCACACTTGTGTGAAGTGAGTGACTTGTTTTAATTCAATGTTCTTGCTGCTATGATGCACTGATATGGTAAACTCCATATGGAACACAGTGTTTTGGTTTCATTATTTCATTTACATTTCATATAAAGAAAAGAAACAGAACATGTAATTAGACACATTCTGCTGTTATTGGACAAAACAAAACAAAACAACAGTTGATTTTCTGCTCTGATGCTGAACCAAACACAGTGGATATTAGTGCTGATGTGGATTTGATATATCAATGCAACACCTGGACAACATAGGCCAGTAATTTTAGCTCACCAAACACAGTGGATATTAGTGCTGATGTGGATTTGATATATCAATGCAACACCTGGACAACATAGGCCAGTAATTTTAGCTCATGTTTTACCTAAAATTGGAATAAATTGTAACAAGGGATTTTTCTTCACAGATCATTTCTTTGAGGTCTCCAGAACAACATATTAAAAGTCCCGAAAAATCCCAGTTGCGCAAATACGTTTAATTTCATAAAGTAATAGAATATATAGGCTCCAATGGAGTGATAGCCCCGCCCCCTTCCTATACAAACCCATTATAACTTAAAACTCCATTTTAACCATGATGGATTATTCAAAAACAACCCATCTTTTTTTCTGGTGACTGATATTGTCCTCCTAATACGTGAGAGGACCGTGGAATTTCATTCACAGGTTTCAGTTATTGTTAAAATATTGTTTTGGAAAATGTAGCTGCCTCCATATCTGGGCATGCCCACCCAAATGAATATTGAAAAATAAATAAATGAAATCTGTAAATGAAATTCCACTGCCCTCTCACATACAGTATTAAGGGGCTTCCAGACGGCAACGATTAAACGCCGGCGTTATCGACGGGCGAGTTTTTTTATGCCGGCAGTGCCGAAATAAGAAAATCGCCCGTCGATAAACGCCACGCGTTTATGCCGGGAGGGGAGGGGAGGGGGAGAAGCCAACCAAGCCAACAGACTACCAACTTCCCAGACAACTTCCAGTCAAGCGCTACCTGATCATGATCACGCTGAATTTACAATTCATTTACAATGAATTAATGACTCACCAGTCACCAATAATGATGGCTGCAGCCGTAGAGGTTGACATTTGAACGTAGACTATAGTTATTCCAAGTTGCGTAGGTTCAAATAAAATGGGCAGCATCCATCACGGTTTAAATATGTTGTATAATAAACTCTGCTGGCTAAAAGCATGTAACCAACATCAGGGGCGTAATCTCTGTGTAGGCTGCAAGGCTGCAGCCTACATGAGGATTTTAGTAGGATTTCACAGGGGCTGTGGTTAATTTGCTGGTCCAGGCTAGGCTTGGGCCAGGAATTCAGGGAAGGAAAAAAATCGCCCTTGCAACTGAGAAACAATGTGTAGTGGTGGGGGATTCAGGGAACTATACATTACAATGGCATTAGGAAGGTTGTTTCCAATGTGCTAGACTTCATTAATTCAGGCTTTGTTATTAAATGGCCCAAAACCTGTTTAACTGGTCCTGGGGACTGGGGGTGTTGGATCGTTCTCAAAACAACAGAATGGCTAATGGTCCACCACTATTTCCACCTTTACTTGCCTGGAGAGGCCCCAAAACAAACAAATAAATACATACACAATACAATACATTCAATAATACTTGCATTGTGTATTACACACACAAAGAGCCGCCCCACCCCCCATCGTCTGAGCCGGGTGGGGGGGGGGGGATCACAGCCTACATGAGGACGGACACAAGATTACGCCCCTGACCAACATGCTTCGTCATAGCGTGACCGTGACACAAACTCACAACACATCGCGCAATAATGCGTTGTAAACATTAGAGCAGAATTGCCACAACTCACGCCGTGGCTCGGCTCAGGGTCGAATATAGAGGGGGGGCAGGGGTGGGCACAGCCCACCCAAACGTGCATCCTGCCCACCCAATGAAAGGTAATATCAGTGGTTTTCAACCAGTGGACCACTAGTGGTCCACAAAAGCCGAATAAATAGTGGGCCCTGGTATAAAAAAGCACTGCTTCTTATGAAAAACTTTGGAGTTGCCCACCCTGCCATTCTTCCAGCCCACCCTAGTAGGGCTGGCTAGATCCTGCCCTGGCTTGGCTGCGCCAGAGCCTTAAATGATTAGGGAATCCACTCCCGGGACAGAAACGGTGAAGTCACTGTGCAGGTCTACTGCCTGGTAGAGTGGGTCCTCACCGTCCTCATTATGTTGTATGTTTGCTATAAATCGACCAGCGATTTATTCCTCGCCGTCTGTAAGCCCCTTTAGGAGGACTATATCAGTCACCAGAAAAAGGTGAGGGCAGTGGAATTTCATTTACAGGTTTCATTTATTTATTTATTTATTTTAATATTCAGAACCCAGCAGAGTGGACGGGGCCCAACGGAATAGATGGGGTCTGTGGGCTGAACCCAGGCTAGGTTGGTGTTGTTGTTTTGTGATGGGGCCTCTGAAGATGTTTGCATGAACTTCTGCACCTGCTATGCTTCAAACTATATAAGGCTGCAGATGCACTCAATTTTTGCTTACCTGAACACCAGAAGCAGCAGTCTGACAAGCGCACTTAGCAAGTTTGTATTTTATGCAGCATTATACAGTAGGGAACTTCGATTATAGTTTAGTTTCACATTATTTCACATTATTTCGTTTCACATCATTAATACATACATGGTTATTTTTTGTGTTTTCAGAAATGGATTTGCAGTCGGTGATCGAGAACTTCAAGCCCTCCTCTCAGCCCTACCAGGCTGAAGGTGTTGGAGTGGAAATTTGGCGAGGACTCCGCCACCCCCCGCTGCCACCTCCAAAAACTTGCTGGTCGCCTTCAGCGACGGGGTGACCAGCCCCAGTGTTGGGCTGAAACCGTATTTTATGCCACCGGACCACTGGACACCGTGGGCCGTTTTACAAGACGTCGCCCTTATCTACAAAAACATGTTCGGAAACACGTTGAGCCGCGCTGCGGAGTTGATCTTGAGTAAAGTCTCCGCCAAGGATCTTGCCATGGCTAGCCTCGGTGTCGCTGTGATAGGAGGAGGGATGTGGGCGTACGCAAGGCACCGTCGAGAGGTTGACGAGCTGCGTGCCGAAGTGGCCGTCGTGACGCGCAGGAGGAACGAGCTAAACACCGCTCTGGAGACAAGGAAAGGACAAAGGACAGAGCAGCAATCTGGAGCAGCAGGTCAACACTCTGAGCGCCACGGCGCAAGAAGATCCGAGATCTCGCACAGGAGAGCCACGGTCTGCGCATCGACGCGGACTCCTTCACACAGACGTTCAGCGAATGTCTCGCACGACCGACCGGCAATCTGGCAGTCGTTAACGGAAGTCTGCATCCTGACGTGGAAGAGACACGAGGGCCTGGTTGATGCAACCAGAGGTTTCTGGCCAGACGGAAAAGATCGGGGTTCTGCGTGGCATCGTGAACAACCTCACAGACAAGGTGCGCCGCCTGGGCGACATCATGGAGAAGGAGAGGACAGACATGAGGGAGAAGAGGATGGAAATGGAGGAGGAGAGGCAGCAGTGGGAGGAAAGGTGTCGCCTTGCAGAGGACAAGCTGAAGAGACGAGAGGAAAGGTGTTGACGCTCTGAGACCTATCAGAGCTCAGAGGATGAGGGGCCAACGGGGCTAACCAGCAACGAAGACGACGACGAGGACGACCCAACGACGGAAGAAACCCATCAGCAGGAGGAGGAGGAGGTCCGAGTACACCCTGAAAATGAGGCCCTGATGAGCGAATTGAGGGCAGAAATGGGCTGCAAGAGATGAGTCATGGAGACCCTTGTCACCGAGCAGCGTCAGGAACAGACCGGGAGCCTTGTGGATTTTATAGCGCTTTTCCAAGTGCTCAAAACACTTTACAATGGTCCAGCGACAAATGTGGATTTTATAGCGCTTTTCCAAGTGCTCAAAACACTTTACAATGGTCCATTCATTCATACATTGGGAGGTGAAGCGGCAAACGGTCGACGCTCAGCGTCATCACTTCACAAATTCAGACACCAATGGTGGCAACAAGCTCAAACCCACCAACTCATTGGAGGCAATTTTTTGGGGTTCAGTGTGTTGCCCAAGGACACTTTGACACGTAGACAGGGGGAGCCGGGATTCGAACCACTGACCCACGGATCATTGGATGACCTGCTGAACCTCCTGAGCCACAGGCACTGAGAACGCCTGATTTATCCGATTCTACCATTGACGAGCGATAATTCCCCGTGGGTTGCTTATGGTGCCGGCTTATTTGTCGGGCATACCCAAATATGGAAGCGTCAGAACATTGTGTGATGTCAGAACAGGGCAGCCCCATATATGGAGATCTAGGTCCTCTGCCCAAAGCCTGGGCTTTTGTGGCGGTTCTGGACAACTGTTTAAATTATATTTACACATCTTGTTATTGTCAAACCTCGTTTCGATCAATCATGTCTAAGATTGTATTTGGGATTGGATGCGGAACTTTTGGCACCGGAGCACTGGTATTCGGCCAAGGATGGTGGACAGGACACGACAATGGAAAGGAGAAGGGCATGACCCTCATGAAGTGTGGCGGAGGGATAGTTGTCTTCTCGGGTGTCGTAGCCATTGGTGAGTTTTTTTCTGAGGAATTATCGGTTGATCATGTTTGGCATCAAGGTAAAAAAGGGAATCGAGGAAAACAAAGCATTGTTTATGTGGGTCCTGGCATGTTTAAAGGAAAGGTTCGCTGCGTGCTTCCCCAACATCATGAAAATGGACGAAGATGAACTTATGCGTTTATTACACAGTCTTTCGTGAGTAAGATGGAGTGGATCCGCACATTAAGGACAAAAATGAAGGAAAGGAGTACCAGAGAAGGCCACTCTCTGAACACGGCAACAGGTCTCAAACTCTACCTAAACCCAACCGGGCCCAACCGGTTACGGTGCACTCTGTTTTAACGCACATTCGGCAACTTTATTCTGTTCGCTTTGGTCAATATCTACTTCAACAACGAGCCTCCTCGAACCCTCACCCTCAACACAACCACCGGCACGTCACAGAGCGAGCACGGGGCTCGAAACAAGGCGGATATCTAGGTTTAAACCCATTCTGAACTGAAAAATAATTAATGTAGGAGCCTTTGTACGCATCCTACATGAAAATGACAGGCCAACCGGCCACAAGCAGGGCTTGTAGATCGGGTTTTAGCCTGGAGGCAAAAGAAATTAAAATTGTTATGAATGTTCAGTTTTTGAATCATATGAAATTTTCCAATCATATATTTTATTAGAGTTCACAAAATCCACTAGCCACCAACAGCTTGGTCACAACACGGCCGCGGCCGTTTTTTTTTTTTTTTTTTTTTTTTTCCCCCAGGTAGCAACCACTTTCTTTTCTTTTGGTTGCAACTAGTGAGCAACTAATTGTAATCTGGTCGCGACTATGAGCTTACCGGTATGTTCGTGACTAGTTCATAGGTCAGGGGAGACCCTAACCCTAAACATAACTGCAAGCACAGAGTAGCACATGTGTGGCTTCGACCAGATTACTAACCAGAAGCTATAATTCAAGACTCAATATCACCATAACTTTTTCTTTTAAACATTTTCATTTAGCTTCATACTCATTGTATTAGGTGGATGTTGTATTTTTAGAAACAGATGTTAGCCCAATGGAATGATGTTAAACAATTTAGCAAAGCTGTGAGAGGGGCACTTTATTTTTTTATAGAAAATTTAATCAAATATTTTGTCAAACTTTCAATAATACAATACGGTTTAGCCCTCATTCGTTTATAAAGGAATCATACAAAAAGCTGAGCTTATGAAAATAACTAAATAACTATAATAGAAAATACATTTTGAAGAAACACAATGACAGGGCTGACAACAGGATGCCATGGTGAAACTTTTGAACTAAAATAAAATTAATGAATTAATGTAATTAATGTATTAAATGTTATTATAATATATAATATTAAATAAATAATAATCAAAAATGAATTATGTAAAAATATAATTCTGCGCAGCTAAAAGGACAGAAATAAATCATGTCACAAATAAAACAAGGAATGGAAGATGGAAAGATGTGTCCATCTCTTCTTGGAACAATGCAAGTTGGAAATGCATGCCCTACCCAGTGTCATGTTTATGCCTATACATGGGCTTATTTGTCGGGCATGCCCAAATATGGAAGTCTATAAAGATGTCAGAACATTGTGTGATGTCAGAACAGGGCAGCCCCATATATGGAGATCTAGGGCCTCTGCCCAAAGCCTGGGCTTTTGTGGCGGTTCTGGACAACTGTTTAAATTATATTTACACACCTGAAATACCTATTTTTTAACAACTTACACATTTAAAAAATATAGAAGAATTGGTTATCTCTCCTTAATTAGTCTGAGACTAAACTCAACATCAAATGGTGGTCCTCCGTAAATAGTGGGCCCTGGTATGAAAATTGTTGAAAAAAACATTGCTCTAGCGCATACTAGTGCATTTTGGAAGTGCCACTATAGGCCAGGCAAATAGCATTTCGAGTGGAATTAATTGTAACATGGAATTTTTCTTCACAGATCATTTCTTTGAGGTCTCCAGAACAACATATTAAAAATCCCATTTGCGCAAATATGTTTAATTTCATAAAGTAATAGAATATATAGGGCCCGATTTTGGTTACATTAGCCCTTATGCGCAATTAAAGGGGTGTTACACTTTCAAAAAAACTTTTGGTCAATTTATGGTCTACTCAGCCTCATGTGAACACACCAGACAGTTTATAAGTTACTCCTTTCAGTATTTAGATATTTGATGTTCATTTTAGCGCCTCCAGCGCCTTCCCATAGAAGCCCATTATAACTTAAAACTCCATTTTAACCATGACAGATTATTCGAAAACAACCAATTTTTTTTTCTGGTGACTGATATTGTCCTCGGAATACGTGAGAAGGCCGTGGAATTTCAGTTACAGTTTTTATTGATTTTTGAAATATTGTTTTATTCATTCCCAAATATGGAGGCGGCTACATTTTCCAAAACAATATTTAAAAAATAAATAAAAACTGTAAATGAAATTCCACGGTCCTCTCACGTATTCCGAGGACAATATGAGTCACCAGAAAAAAGATTGGTTGTTTTCGAATAATCTGTCATGGTTAAAATGGAGTTTTAAGTTATAATGGGTTTCTATGGGAAGGAGCTGGAGGCGCTAAAATAAACATCAAATATCTAAATACTGAAAGGAGTAACTTATAAACTGTTTAGTGTGTTCACATGAGGCTGAGTAGACCATAAAATGACCAAAAGTTTTTTTGAAAGTGTATCACCCCTTTAACGCACTTAGCATTGGGGAAGAGGCGTCCCCACACTAAAGTTGATAATTTCGTAACCATGCTATCTCCCTTAAACACCTCCTATACCCGTTAAATTATGCATAGGTGTGGTTTGGGCGTTTTTAGCTTACATCCAATCCGTGTTGGTCTTGCCATTCCCTTTAATTCATCCCTTATCTAGTTCCCTTATCCCTACTGCTATGTCTGACCCTCCTAAGCACACAGCCTGGCTGTGGGCTGGTGTGATATTAACACAGGTTTACATATGGCTGCTTGCATGTCAGTCACACGCAAGGCAGACCCACGTGGGTCAGCCTCTAACCTTGAGGAGCATCACGTGCCAAGGGAGGTGAGCCACAAACCGGGAGAAACTGGTCTACTTAGTGATAAACCACCTGATATGTCACAAAGAAACACTTGTTAATCTTGAAAAAACACACATTGCACTAAAAGGGAGAGAGAACGTAGCTAAATGTAAAATTTCCCTGACAACGGTCCCCAGTGGACGATGTGGAGAACATCAGGTATATGCACACCCATTCCAAAGGCCACAGTGGTAATCAGACATCTGATGTGGTTCTCAGTGCGGGGGAAATCCTTTAAAATGTCATCCTGAGATTTAGGGGCAGTGTGATTGAAATACAATTCTACAATGCATGTACCTACGTCCCAAGCTTTCTGTTACATTTAGTAAGAATGACCCAAGTGCACAGCAATGGGGGGGGGGGTCCAAGCACTGGGGGAGGAGAAGGAGAGGCAGGGTAAGTCCTCAGGGAAGAATAACAACAATAGTAGGTGCTGTAACTGCATAAAGTAAAGTCCACAGCTAGTAGAAGTAAGTTACTAGGAGAAACCTAAAGTAACTAGCACTGAAAACATAGTACAAAGATACTACGCTAGGCCCTGTACTATTACCTATACATGTAGACCGGTGAAGCTCTGGCGTGAAGTGAAGTGCAGGCTGGGTTTTTATAGTGGCACTGCTTGATTGCAGGATCCTGGGCAGGTGAGTTGATGAAGAGCAGGTGAGCTGAGTGAGCCAGTGAGGAGGGGGAGTGGCTAGGTCGGGCCTGAGTGTGGAGGTGAAGAGGAGGGAACTGTAACCAGGGGTGCAGTGGAGGGGGGGGGGGGGGGGGCGCCCCCTCACTTGTTCTCACATCTACAATATTTTCGGGGCAAAAGTAGGCCTACGCTTTTTGTCTTGTCATTTACTTTTATGGATACAATTAGGCATTGTAAACAATATTTCTCAATATGCTATACTTGTTTTAATAGCGTGTGTGTGTGTGTGTGTGTGTGTGTGTGTGTGTGTGTGTGTGTGTGTGTGTCTTAAAGGGGAATTCCACTCATTTTCAATATTTTACTATGTCATTAATATATCTTAGAAATGTGTGGACATTGTAAACAAAAAAAAGTTCCCCCATTCTGTGTTTCCTAGAAATGGAGGTCTGAAAAAAAAAACATTAGCATGGTGAAATGCATTTTGATGACATCTTCAAGATGTGTTCCACCATGTTAATGACTTGTGTACAAATGGATGCATTTGTACACTCTCAGAAAAAAATGAAAATGGGTGGAATTCCCCTTTAAGAGGCGTCCCCCCACTTCTAACAGTCCCACTACAATCCTCTCCCAATTCCTCCATCACTTGTCCATACACTCTGGTGGCTGTATGACAGATGACAGATCAATATGATTGCTCCACAAATAAAATTGGACCTAAGATATAAATTACACCCAGGCATATTGAATTGCATACATGTTCACTGATTTTGCCCTGACCTGCAATAAACTATGACCTTGTCTGCAGATGCAGAACGAGCCACAGAACTTCTTGGGTGAATTCCTCTGTGGGACACCTGCAGATTTCCAAATTAATATTTGGCCTTTAGCCAAATAATTTGGTGTTATTACCAATGGAGGAAGAAATATTAGCATTTTACACTTGATGAAAAGTAAAACCATTTCATTCTAAATGGCTGGAATGTATAGATGGCTGAAAAGAGTAAAGGAACAAAAGGAGATGTAGCGGAGTATAGAATGTTGGAAACTAAACAGTAGGCATACCTCCTCGAACCTCTAAATTGTATTTACTGTTGCTGTTACAGTGCCAAGGGCTGTAGTCGAGACCACCTAACTCGAGTCCAAGACAAGACCAGTCGAGACCATTTTCTTTTTGAGGGGTCGAGTCCGAGACGAGACCGTCGGGAGGTGGGACAGAGTCAAGACCGAGACCATTTTAAAAAATCTCTCTCTCTCTCTCTCTCTTGAGCCCTGAGGGACTCCTGATACTCATGTGGGGTTCATAATTAACAAGCCCCAGACAGCTCATTTATAATGATAATTTGAAATGGGCTCCCCCAGTAGGCTAATACAATTATTTCATTGCATTGTAGTTGCATTGTTGTATGCTTTATTCTAGACCTGTGTATCAGTCATGTTGTTGTATTACTTATGAAAAATAATTGTGGTAGCTATTGCACAACTGATCCACATTATTTGTCTGGACACAACAGCTATGACATCTGTGTTTTGACACTGACAGATTAATTGTTTCTGTTATGACAGTCAACATGGCTTCGGTTGCAGTTGCAGTTAACGTAAGCAAAGTGCTGTATCTGCCTGTGAAACACACACATATATTCCTGTATTTGTACACATACCTTGCTACATGCACTACACATAACAACACATTGTGCATGCTTATTTAGTCAGGATATTCTGTGTGTGCGAGGAGATAGCAAATGCATTCCATATGTTTCACAGGCCTCTCTTGCCACTCCAGTCTGTGTATAGCCATGAGCATATAGAGATGAGATGACTTGTCCGAGCTAAAAAGGGCCCCTCAGTTTTGGGTCTGTAGCAGCTCCACTAGCTATACATCAGCTAGTTTAGACAGTTAACTAACATTCCTACGGCCACACTGAACTGCATTTGGGTCACATGTATTGTACATGTGCCTCGCACACACCTCATGCACTAAACATGTACACGTATGTGCATGTCTGAGTGCGTCTAGATATACACCATGTTTAAGGCCATATATAAGGGTGATGCCCACGCCTAGTTCTTTGTCTGACTGAGAATCCACTCCGGCCCTGGTCTGTGTGTCTTGAGGGGATCTCCTGCTATTGATAAATAAATATACTCATTGTGATAATTGAACAACCAGTGTCATCATTAATTAATACACAACAAAAGGTACACCCAGAGCAGACCTGAACTTATGTAACTGCATTATTCCGGTCTGAATGATGTACCCCTGGGATGCAAAAAATATATATTTGCAAAAACACCTACTGCTTATACATGTATCATATTGGAATAGATGACTACTTAAATAGATGAATTAGAAGCAACTCTATCAGCTATATGGCCAATTCATGTTTTCAAATGTGCTGTAGAAATACAATTACAGTGGGTAATTATGTAGTGGCAGGTGTATTTTTGTTTTTGACATGCTAATAACATACCATGTGCACATACAATGCACCTCTTCAATGGCCAATGGGCAGATTTCTCCTGCCTCTGCAGTGGACTTAAAGGGGAAATCCACCCATTTTCAACATTTTACTATGTCATTGATGTACCTTCGAGGTGTTGGGTGGACATGATAAAAAAAGTTCCCCCATTCTGTGTTCCCAAGAAATGGAGGTCTGAAGAAAACCACTAACATGGTGAAACATCTTGATGACATCATCAAGATGTATTTTCACCATGTGAATGGATTTCTTTAGATGCTTCTTTTTTCTGAGAGCGTACACATGGAACCAAATGATCCCGTTAGGGTTCATTTGGTTGCATTTGTACGCTCTCAGACAAATGGAACCAAATGAACCCGTTAGGGTTCATTTGGTTGCATTTGTACGCTCTCAGAAAAAAAATGTTGAAAATGGGTGGAATTCCCCTTTAATCCAACTCCACCAGGGTCTACCTCTACCCAGAGCCATTTCTGGTGACATGAAGACTAATCCAAATCCACTTTTTGAGACCTTAAAACAGACGAGACATTACTTTTTTATGAGTGTTTTTGTCAGGTAACTTATCAACAAGATTTTACAGATTTTACTACACAAAAATGAGATGTTCAATTGAATTAATGTTTTATTACAGACATGGAGCACAGTTTTGTCAACTGTGCACTACAAGATCTTAATGGTCATTTTACAATGACTATTAGTAAGAATAATTTTGATGTTGTGATGCCTAAATTTATAACCATTATTTAAAATGTCATACTCAGGTGTTGCAGTCTCTATCTCCAAGTCACTGGTTATGGCTGCAGCTGGAATGCCAAGGCCTGACCAGCGCTTGACCTGATCTCGTATAGTAATTTAGAGAATAAGATGACATGCCCAATATTATGAATAGTTCATACGTAGTTTTAGGATGACAGCATTTTTTATTTTTTTTTACTAGGCCACATGTTACATATTGTATCATCAATTCTATTGTACAAGTATATTGAATTCATATAGCATGATAAAAACTATTAGGGCTTGATTAAACTATCACGTTTCTTTACAAACACACACCGCATTGCGTAGCCCTGACCCAAGATGGTGGAGACATTTAGGGCACATGTAAGGCTATCGCATTTTCCTAGTACTAGGGGTGTTGGGTATACCTACCCAAAAATCACTACGAGAATTATTCACCTTTTTCGGTGAATAATTCGGTGAATACCTACCCAAAAATCACTATGAGAATTATTCACCTTTTTCGGTACCGATAACCCGCATATTTGGGTCCTGCTCACGGCTCAACAGCTCAACAGATGTGTCCAGCTCTTTCAGCTTCTCATACAAGGTCTGGGCATCAGGGATGGTGTCTCCAATAAAGTATTTATTTATATAAAGGGGCAAGAGAATGACAAAATATGAAGCTGTGATAATGTGCAAACTTGCACATTGCGCACAAGTAGGCTATGGCCTACTTGTGCGTGAGCGGAGCGAGCTAATACTAATGACATTGGCTATGAAACGGTCTTTTACTTGCATCACATTTCGCCATCACCGCCGAACACTGAACGCCGAACACAATAAATGACATACTGTATATTGTGATTCTAGTATTAATTCAAAACTTACATCTATTTCTGCAGTAGTTACAGAATACGAATGTGGTCATAGGCTCATCACCACTGCGAGTCTGAATCTGTGAATAGGTGCACTATGGGTGTGCGTGGGAACGTAGAGTTACTGCCGGGGATGCTGTTGGAGCTGCTCTCCCCGTTATGATCTGGGGTTCTCTGAGAGGGAGAGATCTTCTCTGAAGATCTGTCTCCACGTGCAGGCTCATAGAAAAGCTTCTTCCATGATTTCATCAAGGACTTGGCTAGGGATGTCACCTGCTTATCTTGGCTCTGCTTGCGGATCGCATATTGACAGACACCAAGAGTTTAGTTGACTTAATCAAGTCCTGAGGCAAATTGGGCATGCATCTGAGCTCATTCAGTAGCTCCAAAACCCCGGAATCAGTTTTCGTCGGAGCCATTTTATCAATTGTCCTGGCGATTTTTTGGACCGCCTCTTCATTCACTTGCATTAGGAGACAAGAAAGGAAACGTGAACTCAGAAAAAAAAAAAGCACAGATTGTGACGGACACTAAGCAAATGTCAGGCGGATGCTGATTCCAGATTAAGGCTTAGAAAATGAATTCCGTTCCCATGTCAGGGGGACTACAAATGCAATGCATTTTTGCATAGACCATACCCTTCTGAACAATGGGTTAAAAGTTCTACTCATAATATCCTGCAGTATTTTGTCAGGAGCCAGATATGTACAACAAGTCTGTAACTAAAAAACGAAAATCGTATGTTGCTCTTTTTGCTTGTAAAATGTGATCTATTGATTTTGGCAACCCACAATCTTTCCCAAATGTCATAAATACATATACCTAACATCTAAAACAATTATTGGTGCTATAGTTTACTCATATGTGAATTTAGATCATGAAATATAGCAAATTTGTTAAAAAAAACGCTTCACCTTAAGTGATTGTCATCCAGCACAATGTAACATGCACATAGTAAATTTAGCCAAAAACTTATGTTTCATACATAAAAATGTTCTCAACCTACTGTGTAATGAAATGCATTAAAGAACATCAACACATCCTACCCCAAAATGGATGATAATCTATGAAAATGTTACCACGCCCCTAAATTGGAATATGGCAAAAATGCACATGACTACAAATGAATGCACTGAAAGTCAGAATTATTGCAGCAAATGGTATGAAACATTTATTAAAGTGTCACAGCATCTGTCATTTGTGTGTGTGTGTGTGTGTGTGTGTGTGTGTGTGTGTGTGTGTGTGTGTGTGTGTCACTTGGATCAGCGCCATCAATGCTCATGACTTACATAGTTGGCCATATTGATTATTGTTATTATTTTGTCTTATAATGCGCGCGTGTGTGTGCGTGTGCGTGTGCGTGTGTGTGTGTGTGTGTGTGTGTGAGAGAGAGAGAGGGAGGGGGCTTACCTGCAGACAGTGTTTCTGCTCGAGAAAGTTGATCCTTCGTCCGTTTGCCTCCCATAGTAATATATTTGTCCACTTTTTTACAAAGTATGCAGATGGCTGGAAGCACAGCCAGCAGAGCGGACGGGAAGACCCGTCCTCTTCTCTCTCCTCCGTCTGTGCACAGCATTTCTCGGCCAAACCCAATCGCCTTTTGCAAATAAAACGACGGTAACATATTGCGTGAAAACCAGCATCCTCGGGAACATTATTAAACTCCACGTCCACGCAGTGTTTAAAAGTTTCGGCGATAGCTTTACTTTCGCCGTCCAGACAAAGCCATTGTTTGACGACGGACCTGTAAGTGTCCCACCTTGTTTTAGTAAATTCCTTTCTGTACGGTCAAAAAGTGCATATAGCATTGTTTTGAGTCGCTTGACTGCTTTTTACGTACTTTTCTTCTTTGTTTTGGTTTGTTTTGCTCTGTTTCGCTACTCGAACTGCTCGTCGCCATGTTTCTAAACTTATTATGGCTCAGAGAATAAACCTAGTCCCCTATTGGTCCCCGTGACCAAAACCGCAGCACTCCCCTCGCAGAGATTACTCCACGCTGAGTGCGCCTTGAAAAAAACAGTGCCGTCTTTGACGACCAATTATAAAAATACTGCAGGATAAAACGAGTAGAACTTTTTTATCTGCACTTTTTACCTATAGATCTATTTTATGAGGTGAAAATTATTTAGTCCGCCTGCTGTGGAAATGGGATTAAACGAAAATCCATATCACAATATGGTCTATCAGTCTCCCAATTTCTTCACCATTATAAGCACCACACCACTCCTCCCCATACCCATGATTCATTAGTAGACCTACAATTCCTAGGACAGAAAATTAAACAAGATACGGAAGGCTATCAAAAGAAAAGTGTGGATTCATTGTGTAAGGCCCTAACTGAATTTACAATTTACTCTCCGATATTATGCTACATGAGGAATAGCAATTATGCATGTGTGTATGGCGAGACACAGCCTATCCAATGAATAAAGAATATATATTGTCTATTAAATCAAGGGGAATGTATTCATGCAGCCCATTCATTTGCATCACCCTTTGCCCAATAAGGAAAACATTTAATTAATAGAACAGGGGCCATATACTGTAGAAGAGTGTCTGAGGAGAGGCATAATGGCTATAAGGTTCTGTTATTTGGCCAATATCCATAGCAGGAAATGATGAACTGTAGTCTCTGACAGCAGCTTTGTCAAACATGAACTAGGCTAGGCCGTATGTAAAAACTAGAAATAGAATTATGCAATTGCAAAGTGGGGTTGCCCCGATGATATTGTAATGGTTACCATTATTTCCTGGATGTAACATCGAAATGATTCGATTGGCTGAGCAAAGAACGTGATGTATGATGTATCTCAACATTACAACATCAGTGATCATAAACTCACCATGTGGGTGACATCCATCATACATGGATTTATATGGTACAGAGAAAACATGGTGACGTAGTAAAATAAAGTTTTACATCATCATACATCACCTTCCTCGCTCAGCCAATCAAATCATTTCGATTATACAACGTATAGGCTATTGTCATCACAAGGTGAAAAAAGAGAAAAAATGTTACAGAAAAAACTCATCACAATAACAATAGTGGGGTTCCCCTTCAAGCAACCCCACTAATAACACTAGATCAGCACTCAGTAGAGTGCAAACTTGAGCGTTGCACACAAGTAGCCGGCGATGGCCTACTCGTGTGTAAGCAGAGCGAGCCAATACTCATGACATTAGTTATTAAGGTTTCGTACTTACATCACCATTATGTCACCATCTAAGTCGACCAATCAGAGTACTCCAAGGGACCACCGAACACACACCAATCGCTTAACTTGCACCCGCTCTGCTCCCTGATGCAAGTAATAAAACTTTGATACTGTGTTATAATTATTATGTGTGGCATAATTATCTCAACAGATGTCACTCTTTTGAGAAAAGACAGTTGGTGTAAGGTGGAATACATTACAGTAGAATGTAGACCATATTGTGATATGGATTTTCGTTTAATCCCATTTCTACGGCAGGCGGACTAAATAAATTTCACCTCATAAAATAGATCTATAGGTAGAAAGTGCAGATAAAAAAGTTCTACTCGTTTTATCCTGCAGTATTAGAGTAGTAGAGTAATCTCTGCGAGGGGAGTGCTGCGGTTTTGGTCACGGGGACCAATAGGGGACTAGGTTTATTAATAAATTTATTAATAAGTTTAGAAACATGGCGACGAGCAGTTCGAGTAGCGAAACAGAGCAAAACAAACCAAAACAAAGAAGAAAAGTACGTAAAAAGCAGTCAAGCGACTCAACGATGCTATATGCACTTTTTGACCGTACAGAATGAGGACGTTGAGGATTTTACTAAAACAAGGTGGGACACTTACAGGTCCGTCGTCAAACAATGGCTTTGTCTGGACGGCGAAAGTAAAGCTATCGCCGAAACTTTTAAACACTGCGTGGACGTGGAGTTTAATAATGTTCCCGAGGATGCTGGTTTTCACGCAATATGTTACCGTCGTTTTATTTGCAAAAGACGATTGGGTTTGGCCGAGAAACGCTGTGCACAGACGGAGGAGAGAGAAGAGGACGGGTCTTCCCGTCCGCTCTGCTGGCCCTGTGCTTCCAGCCATCTGCATACTTTGTAAAAAAGTGGACAAATATATTACTATGGGAGGCAAACGGACGAAGGATCAACTTGCTCGAGCAGAAACACTGTCTGCAGGTAAGCCCCCTCCCCCTCTCTCTCTCTCTCTCTCACACACACACACACACACACACGCACACACGCACACACGCGCGCGCATTATGAGACAAAATAATAACAATAATCAATATGGCCAACTATGTAAGTCATGAGCATTGATGGCGCTGGGCCAAGTGAGAGGTTGTAAACAAAATATGCATGCCCGTTTTGAAGTGAAATATTTATTGTTAATATACAATCGCCATTAAAAATTGAAGTATTGTTAGTATATGATAATTCTGCTATTATAAAACAATTCCGTCATATCATAGGTCTTTGATACACTGTGTTTGTCACTCCTCCTTTGAGTATGACGTTGTCTGGCTGGTGGTGTAGTGAATTTATATTATACTGTATTACTTACAATTTAGGAAAAAAGTTCTTATCTGTTTAAAACTACAGAACAGACCCTAAAATACATAGCTGCTGGTTGGTTCAATTCTTTATCAGCAGTTTGGGGGAAAGTTTTAGGTAGGAATGCTGGGAGGTCACACCTTTCAGCTTGCCATCAAGACGCCTTTGTTCACTGTTATTTACAGCCCTCCACCAAACAAACACACACACACACACACACACACACACACACACACACACACACACACACACACACACACACACACACACACACACACACACACACACACACACACACACACACACACACACACACACACACACACAAATGACAGATGCTGTGACACTTTAATAAATGTTTCATACAATTTGCTGCAATAATTCTGACTTTCAGTGCATTCATTTGTAGTCATGTGCATTTTTGCCATATTCCAATTTAGGGGCGTGGTAACATTTTCATAGATTATCATCCATTTTGGGGTAGGATGTGTTGATGTTCTTTAATGCATTTCATTACACAGTAGGTTGAGAACATTTTTATGTATGAAACATAAGTTTTTGGCTAAATTTACTATGTGCATGTTACATTGTGCTGGATGACAATCACTTAAGGTGAAGCGTTTTTTTTAACAAATTTGCTATATTTCATGATCTAAATTCACATATGAGTAAACTATAGCACCAATAATTGTTTTAGATGTTAGGTATATGTATTTATGACATTTGGGAAAGATTTTGGGTTGCCAAAATCAATAGATCACATTTTACAAGCAAAAAGAGCAACATACGATTTTCGTTTTTTAGTTACAGACTTGTTGTACATATCTGGCTCCTGACAAAATACTGCAGGATATTATGAGTAGAACTTTTAACCCAATGTTCTGAAGGGTATGGTCTATGCAAAAATGCATTGCATTTGTAGTCCCCCTGACATGGGAACGGAATTCATTTTCTAAGCCTTCAGCATACGGCCTATAAGCAAATGTCAGGCGGGTGCAGACACAGCTCCTTAAATACATACCTGAGCCATGTGATGTAGTATTTCATGACGCCATCAAATATTCATTGTACTAGGACCTTACCCGTTGAATATGTGAATCAGAGGATTCATGGTTTGACCCTGACCCTTTTGTGCCCATAATGGACATCTCTGTATATCTGGCTGTAGTCAGGGTATTCGTGGCCCTGTCCCTTAATTGCTTTTGTACCCATATTAGGGAAACCCTTGGCTCTGCAAGGCATTATTCATGAAGTGCAAGCTCTCATGTCTTTTGCAGAGACACGTGTCATGGCCAGAGGATGAGGGGGTTACTATCCAAACGGGTCTCAGACGACCTAAGGTGGTGTACATGTCGCCAATGTGCTCAGAGCGAAACTTCCTATGTAAGTTCTTGGTCTACTTGATGTATTACATCCTTATTCTTATTCTGAGTTACTCGGCATTGTAAGGGACTTTTCTGTAAGGCAGTGTTCTCAGTCAGACCTAAAAGGATTTAAAAACAAACATTGAATTGCTCAAGGCGAAGGTCTAAACTAAACCCTTTCCTCACTTACCATTAAAAAACAGTTCCATGTAACTGAATTTGACAATCGAGATGATACCATGGCTTTAGCTGCACTGTGAAAATCAGGGTACCATAAGGATAAGTCAGGTGTCGGTTCCGTTCTCTGCTTTCACACAAATGGTCATCTGGTCACAGGTGGTGATGATGACGATGCAATAATATTAATATAATATTATTAATAATAATAATCACAATGTATTATTATATTTCATTTTCATACAGTAAGTTTTTGTTTATTTATGTAGGCTATTCATTAATTCAGTTATTTACTTAAAGCAAGCACACTACACTGCATCCTACAAAGTATTTAAGCTTTTTTTGTGCGAAAAATAGACAACTTAAATTGAATCATTGTTTCACATAGGGGTATATGATATAGATATGATAACATATCTATGAAACAAAACCGGTCGAAAGGGTCTGTGTTGCAATTTGTTTGAGGTCGAACAGTTGGTTAACCAGATGTAATTCTTTGAGAGTGTAAACATGAAACCAAATGGACCCTTGCGGGTCCATTTGGTTTCATTTTTACACTCTCGAGAGTTAAAATATTCATCATGTGAATTAACCCAAGTCTACACAAGTAAGGAATGTAGAAGATTAATGGTCATTTTGATCTGTAGCCTATGTTTGACTGTTTTGTTTCCCGAAATCGAGCAATGTAGACAAAAGCAACAGAAATCTTTAGTTTTGAGGTCTGTGGGGCTACAAATGTCCCCGAACGTGGTCCGTGGATCAAATGATGAATACATAGTGGGGCCTGGTGTCAAAAAAGTGGAAAACCACTGCCCTAAAGAATAACCTCAAAACTAGAATATCAGGGACTGACAATTACACACCTCCTCCACCGGGGGGCGAAAGTCATCTATCTAGTAGGACCTAGAGCTGGGGTCGGGCCGACTTTTTTCAGCCCGACCCTACCCTCGGGTAGGTCGGGCTAGGGCCAGCCCGGCCCTAGCCCGACCATTATTATTAAAATATATGCGCAGCCCGGCCCGAAAACCCGACACCCCTTTTTCACCTAAAAAAAAAAAAAACTTTAATTATTAAAATGATAGCACACTTTTCTTCCCTTCGTTTTTCGTTTTGTTAATTATTATAATAATAATAATTATTATATCATTTATAAATAAAAACAGCTATGTTTTTAATACATTGATAATATTAAAGTTGTTAAATAAAATTAAAGTTGTAAAATAATATATATATATATATATTATTCAGCCCAAGCCCGAACCCGTCCGAAAACCCGACCACCAATTAAGCAAATGAGCCCTACCCTACCCGGCCCGTCGGGTACCCGACGGGCCGGGTCGGGTTTCGGTCGGGTTTCCCACCTCTAGTAGGACCATAGAGTAGGACTGGTGTGACCAGAAGTTGCGACATTGAGGGGTAAAGAAACTAAGCGCTCGAGCTGCTGTTCATGCTGCCTGAATAGTGAAAGGAATGGAGCTGTAGTTGTAAATACAGTGATTTCAACAAGGGCGACGCAAATAAGAGCCATTTATATGCGCAACATCTCAAAGGGATTTCCCCAAATCCCTATGAGAAAGAGCTGGGCTGTTGCAATGCATTTTTTGCCTCATTCCGTTCCAGGACTTGTCCCCATTTGTTGCCCGCATCCTCCATGGAAGTCAATGTACAAGAGCCGCCATTAGACCAGACCCATGGAAGTGAACGAAGTTGTCACAACTGTGTCTACACTCCAAGACCAAGCGTGACTAAACCATTCATTGCACATGCGCGATGCACTGTGACCCTGAATGAGTTGTTTTCGTTGCGGCGGATAAAAAAAAATGTCTCACTACAAAGGAGACAAAACGAGTCAAACGGAGTCTACACGGCTGTCGATACGTGAACACATGACGTCGGTGGGAGAGGACATACTGTGTGTTTTGGGCAAACAGCGGCAGAGTGCTGGTGAATGTTGTGTGGAGTTTGATGTCAAAATGTTTGTCAGCGAGCGCCTCGCTTTAGCTGCAGAATTCATCTTCAGCCTCTTTCAGAGGGAGATGGAGACACTCGAAACTCTGCTGGAGAAACAGCACAAACTTCTGGACATCGTGTTACAGCCACGCGTCAAACTGCACAAAACAGGTTGGTTCCCCACGGTCCGTGTATTTTATGGCCAACTGAATTCTCATTTCGTTTTTGACAAACAGTATTCAGTTTAGGTTCTGTGTTGTGAATACTGTTTCTCAAAAACGGGAAATTGTTAATTAAAAATAGGAAAAAGGTTTATTTTTCTCAATACTGTTTAGAAATGTTTCCTTAAATCTTAGAAATGGGTTTTTAAGACGCCTATATGACCTAATTCCTTACTTTCTTCGTTGCGCCCCACCTCAGAATGGAGATTTGAGTACCACCGCGCTCCTGTACTGAATTCTGTTTTTTCCTCTCGCTCAGAGCGTGGAGGCGTGGCGCGGAGCTCTTGATTGACAGCTCGGTTACTGCTGCAGTTACTACAAGGAGACACACGCGGCGCTGTTGGCGCTGTTGGCGCTGTTGTACTAGCAGATAATATGAATTTCAGTAGACAATATTATTATACATTTATCCTTTATTATATTTAGATATATATTTATACCCTTTAGCGCTGCCGTAATTTTAAATAAATTAGCCCGCTTTTTGGTTGCATATTAACACAGCGCTGTTATTACATTCTGATTAGACATGATGATTGATGCATACTCCTCTGTGTCAACTCTTAATGAAGTAGCCTAATAGAGACAGATAGAAATGTTGAAGAGGCCTACCTAGTATTCCTCATAATAGGCTAAGTAGGCTACCTCGTCATCTGTGTCATTAATCATTATTATGCAACCCGTTATGTTACAGGTATAGTTTATTTGTTCAATTAAGTGTTTATAGAGGTGGGTCACTATAATGCCACTTGGGCCGTCAAGGTGCCAAACAAGGTGCCAAAGTCATTGAAGTTTTGTAGTCTATATACATTTATCCTTTATCATTTAGATAATATTTATACCCGCTGCCGTCATTTTAAATAAATTGGCGTTAGCGGCATTTTGATTGCATCTTAACTACCCCGTAACCAGCCACAGAGCTATTATTTCTACCTATTGGTATACAGCGCACACTGCAGCGTGATCATGGTGTCACGGACGGACCACAGTGACAGACAGGACAGTAGTCAAGTGGGTGCCGTGGTTGTCGCGGGATGTGCACTTCCAAACTCATTCCAGCATTATTTAATATTTAATTCCAATGTAGGATCCGATATGCGTTCACTATGTAGGCATTAAACCATAGGCCTACAACACAGTCAGAAGGACAGACAGACAGACAGACAGACAGACAGACAGACAGACAGACAGACACACACGATTTTATAGACACTATCTGTAGCCTACCATCTTCCACAAAGTTGGCTATAGAATGTTAAAACCAATCTGATGATGAGCCCCGGCGAGGCATTACCTCCTTTATTATTCCTATTCATTTACTTCAATGGCTAGGATATGGCACCTTGGCGGCCCAAGTGGCATATGGTGTTAATTCAAAAGTTTAGTATTCATTGTCTGTCTGTCTGTCTCTATTACTTTACTTTATTAAGAGTTGACACAGAGGATGCATCAATGTCTAATCAGAATGTAATAACAGCGCTGTGTTAATATGCCACCAAAAAGTGGGCTAATTTATTTAAAATTACGGCAGCACTAAAGGGTACAAATATATATCTAAATATAATAAAGGATAAATGTATAATAATATTGTCTACTGAAATTCATATTATCTGCTAGTACAACAGCGCCAACAGCGCCGCGTGTGTCTCCTTGTAGTAACTGCAGCAGTAACCGAGCTGTCAATCAAGAGCTCCGCGCCACGCCTCCACGCTCTGAGCGAGAGGAAAAAACAGAATTCAGTACAGGAGCGCGGTGGTACTCAAATCTCCATTCTGAGGTGGGCCGCAATGAAGAAAGTAAGGAATTAGGTCATATAGGCGTCTTAAAAACCTATTTCTAAGTTTTAAGGAACCATTTCTAAACAGTATTAAGAAAAATAAACCTTTTTCCTATTTTTAATTAACAATTTCCCGTTTTTGAGAAACAGTATTCAGAACCCAGAACCTACTGTAAACTGAATACTGTTTGTCAAAAACGAAATGAGAAGTCAGTTGGCTGTAAAATACACGGACCCCCCCCCCCCCTTCCAGACATGTTATGAGATACTTTCTGTCAGTAAATAAAATTGCTGGACTTCGGAGGCACTCGTTTTATGAGTCGGGATGGTGCCTCATGCATTATGTGCAAATCAGGGGTGGGCAATTATTTTTCCCAAGGGGCCTGATGAGATACATAAAATATTGTGGAGGGCCAAGATGAAAATTTCAAGGTGAAACTAAGAATAAGACCAACCATTTTGACACCAGGGCCCTCTATTTATTCAGCATTTGAGCCTTGGGCCACCATTTGATGACATTTTAGCCCCACTGACCCCAAAACTAAAGATTTCTTTTGCACGTGTCCACAATTCCAGGCTGGATTTGGGAAACCAAACAGGTCAAAATGACCATTAATCTTCTACATTATCTAGTTGTGTAGACTTACACAACATGATGATTATTTTAACTCTTGAGAGTGTAAAAATGAAACCAAATGGACCCGCAAGGGTCCATTTGGTTTCATTTTTATGCTCTCAAAGAGTTACATCTGGTTAACCAACGCTCCATATTTAACTGGAACTCTCTCAAGGACCACTGGTGGTCCCCGGGCCGGTCAGAGTCAGCCAAAGGGCCGCATTTGGCCCCCGGGCCACGTAATGCCCAGGCATGGTGCAAATGGTAAATAGATGTGTACACAGGGCCGTTCAGTGACTAATAATGAATGCTGCTGGGGAATGTATTGACGAAAAGTAGCGTCTATGATGGATTTTTATCAAACAAACGCTTGGCAGACAGAAGGTGGATAATTCAAAGTTTCTATAGACCTGCGCAGTGACATCACCGCCCCTGTTCCATGGATTCCCCATTCATTTTTCTCATAGACTTTTCGAAAATAATTTATATGAAGACGATTACGCCGCGGACAAAGCCAACTCGAGTCGTGACGAATCATGATGACACACACAAACTTTTGGGACAGTCAAATCATTTCTAAGATGAAAAACGAAACAAAAAGTCTTGTATCATGCCGTTTTCTACTTCTTCCTAATTATATATTATATGACGATATTGTGTTTGTCATGATTTGTCACGACCCGAGTTGGCTTTGGCCACAGCGCAATTGTGTTTTATTAACCATTTTCGAAAAGTCTATGAGGGAAATGAATGAGGAATCCAGTAGTGGAACAGGGCTGGTGACATCACTGCGCAGGTCTATACAGCTGCAAATTTGCAATGCTGGCGAGTTTAACGTTGCTTAATACAAGTGGATCGCAGATGAACATTTTCATTATTAGGAAGTCAATTTCAATTCAAATGGCTTCATTGGCATGAGAAAGCATACGTTTACCATTGCCAGGATATAACATACGCCTGCATGGCTATTATTTCACAATAACAATAATAGCCATGCATCCGTCGCATTGACTTGTGGTTACAAAGAAATGTGGGCACTCTTTACGTGCTCATTATTCCCTGTGCACTCACCCATTAAATAATTCCAAAGACGTGGGGTGCGATATAGTCCTCCTCCTAGTTTCATATCCACGTGAAAATTGTGGCACAAAACGCCTATTTAGTCAAATATCTACACTTTTCACGAGACGCACACGGACATCTCTCCCCTTGGGCAAAGGGGCTCATATGCCCACGTTATTTTGATAACTTCCTCTGATTGCTGCAAACGTCATCAGGGTAACACAAAAGGTTTAGGGAACACAATTGCCTGGTGAATTGCGATAGGCCCTATCGCAATTCACCAGGCAATTGTGTTCCCTAAACCCTATCGGATAGGGGCTGGGTAATTAATCACACCACCTGCCAATTGTGTTCCACAAACTTTTTGTGTTACCCTGATGACGTTTGCCGTGATCAGAGGAAGTTATCAAAATGACGTGCAGCTGTTATAATGAGCCCAATTTGCCCGAGGGGAAAGATGTCTGTGTGCGTCTGGTGAAAAGTGGAGATATTTGACTAAATAGGTGTTTTGTGTCCCATATTGTGAACTATATCGTACCCCACGTCTTTGGAATTCTTTAATGGGTGAGTGCACAGGGAATAATGAGCATGAAAAGAGTGCCCACATTTCTTTTTTGACCACAAGCAATATCCATGCAACAGATGCATGGCTATTATTGTGAAATAATAATAGAGAAAAGTTGTGACAAAGTTGAGTCAGAAACTGAGTGCTCGAGCTTCTGTTCATGTAGCTTGAATAGTGACAAACTGGTGTTGGAAATACATTGTTTTCAACGGGGACGGCGCAAATAAGACAAACAACTAAACTCTGTGTAATGTTTATACTGTACTATTACTACTACTACTACTACTACAAAGACAGACAACACCCCAACTTTAGTGATTATAAACCCCTTTTTGTTTGACTGTTTTGTAGTAATGGTGAATAGCTCTTATTTGCGAAGCCCTCATTGAAAATAACATATTTCGTACTCCAGTTTGTTCCTCTGAGGCTGCATGAACAGGCACTGGGTGCTCAGATTTTTGACCCCTCAATATCGCAACATTTCCACCAGTCCAATGGACCAGGTCCGAGCCTTCCGGTATTCAATATAAGACTACCTACTTGAGTAGAACTCTTTTTTCCTTTCAATTAACTCAGCAAGATACGTTTTCACCAGTCAGGTCTCTCTTTGATTCTCGCTGTTCAGCCTCAAGCCGGACTTCAAGGTGTTTGCCTTTGCACAGAAGAAGTGTTTTTTTTTCTTTCACAACATGGAAAGTTGGGCATAGGCCTTCCCTCTCCCTAGGGTGAGACTCTGCAGCCTGCACTCTGCTCCGTTTTCAGCACCATGCTGAAATGTGCCATATCCGTCCATCTTCTGAGGAAACACCATGGTATCATTGGCTCTCTCTCTCTTTCTCTCTCTCTCTCCTCAGATGGTTCCAGTATGACGGGCGAAGCTCAGAAGCATGGCCAAGGCCGTCCCAGAAAGCATCCTGTGCCCTCCCCTGAGCTGCAGCGCGTATTGAATCATAAACATGGCCGTCACAGTAAGCCATTGAGCCATCCAGGTGACAATGGAACACTTAATACTTTTTGGTTACAATTATGGCAACATAGTAGCAAGTTGCCCAGCTACAAGAAATTAGTTCCCAGAATCCCAGCTACAAGAAAGTAGTTCCCAGAATCCCAGCTACAAGAAAGTAGTTCCAACCAGCTGTAGAAACAACACACTTGCGACAAGATTCCATAACAGCAACAAAGCAAAGTTCTGGGTGGCCGAGTGATGCTAATAAATGTGATGCTGTCAGCAGTGGATTATCAGTGGGGTGGGACAGATTTACATGTGTCATGTGACAGTGACCAGCCCATCATAATCAAGTATTGAGACTATCAGTTGTAGAATGCAGCATTTACTGTGGTGAAATGAATGGAAAATTGCAAACGTTTGTCACTACAACCGTTTCAGTGACTTTAGTCACTCTGCTAGTCATGTCCTAAAGGCTTATAGGGCTCTATTTTCGCTCCCGGCCTTATCCCTAACATTACCCGAAACCCGCAACGAATTCCCTTATTGGTATTTTCGTCACCTTTCCTCTTCCCTTAGCCACTATTCTTTATGCCAACTCCTTTATTTGTGACTGGAGGTGTGGTCATGGGCGTGTTTGTCATGCAGTCCCTTAAGTTGGTAATTTCGTCAAATAGATTTGGGAACTAGATAAGGCGATTTCAAAGCACCTGCTAGCGGCTAACCCATATGAGAAGGCAGAGCCACGTGAGAGCGTAAAAATGAAACCAAATGGACCCAAGAGTTAAAATATTCACCATCTGAATTAGCACAAGTCTACACAACTAGAGAATGTAGAAGATTAATAGCCATTTTGATCTGTATGTCTGCCTGTTTTGTTTTCTCTAAAATTCAGCCTGGGATTGTGGACACAAGAAAAAATAAATCTTTAGTTCTGGGGTCTGTGAGGCTCAGGGATTAAAGTTCTCCGTACGGGTTACGGATTTCCGTATTGGGAGGATTCCCCAAGGGGCTTCATGAGGTCCACGCAATTTGCAAAAAAAAAAAATCTAAAAGGGGAGGGGTTGCCCATGGCTGCAATGTTAATGACGTGACCAAACTCAGCAAAATGCACCATATACTTGACATGCAAGTCAAGTGATCTCCAAACTACAATGCATTCATCCCTAGCAAAAAAAAAAAAAATCATTTCCTGCGCGCCAAGCTGCCTGAAAGCCATGATAATGGCAGCGAGCAGCGATCGGCTCCTGCTAGCTGAGGGACCCAAATAGGAGACAGACCAACACGGTACTGGAAGTGTGTTGCCAACTAACTTATCCGACGGGAAACATGGACCGAAATCGCTGGCACTAGCTACGTACCAAAATATATATATATATATATATATATATATATATATATATATATATATATATATATATATATATATATATATATATGAAAAAGTGCTGGCACTGAGAGTGTTACAGCGGGACGCAGAAATGGAATAAAATAAAGAAAAGAGGAGGAGCGCAAGACAGATTAAGGAGACACGGCAGTCGACATCCTTTTCCGGTAAATGTTCACTCGTTGAGTAACGACATGAATGAACTGGTTGCTAGCGACCAGAGCAGCATTGGTTATCCATGTCCACTGTGGGCCCCATGAGAATTAAGTTAAACACAGTGGGATGTATTGTCTCGCTATAGAGATTATGTGAGCAAACTAACTTGGGTGTGTGTGTGCGGCGTGTGAGCTATTGCGCTGAATGGAACAGCTGCCGCAGGCATTGATTGATTGATTTGCAGAATAGGCTACAGTATGGCTATACTATATTTCTCCCGTGGCGAAAATATGTCGGGCATGGTAAGTTATAGAAAATGTGAAATGTGACTCTTACGAAAAATACTTGGCAAGGATTTATGCAATATTAATCACATAGTGTGACAAGGTAGCCTACGTCGTAAAAAAACGTAATCGTGAACGTAAAAAAGAAACGTGCAGTCTGCAGCCCCCCCCCCCCCCCCCCCCCCCCCCCGGGCTGACATTTTTGGGCTCATTTTTTTTTTTTTTTTTTTTTTTTTTTTTTTTCGCTTAAATCCCTGGAGGCTTAAATGTCATCAAATGGTGGTCCATGGCTCAAATGCTGAATAAATGGTGGGCCCTGGTATGAATGGTATGAAAAAGGTTGAAAATCACTGTCTTATTGTATCTTTTTCCCCAGACTTCCCAGACTTACTGCACGCCCCTGTGAGTGAAGAGGGCGATTCCACTGAACAGCTGGTGAGGATCGCCAGTCCGGTTCAGGGGGAACCAGAGCCTCAACTGGATGAAGGTGAGGAGGAAGAGCTACTTAAAAGACCACAGGAGGCCGATAGATCAACATTATTGGAAATGATCTGTGAAGATACTAATGAAAATATGGAGACAGAGCCTCTTGGCCACACTTCAGCTGAGCACACAAAAGCACAAGCTGATGTAGAGGACCGTGGACAATCACTGTCAACTAGCGACAACCAGCTGCAATCATCTGAAGGAACGTCTGAAGCCGACGCTGAGGACAGTGATGAGTGGCAGCCCGCAGAAGAATCAGACTCTGAAGACAGTGATGACAGGGGCTCCCGGCCACCTAAGACACTTAAAGCACCACACAAGACAGTACATGTAGAAGGACAAGAGGGCATACCACCAATACAAACTCGCGCAACAATGAGTTGCACAGGAGGAAAGCCATATATTTGTTCAAATTGTGGGAGAAGCTATAGTGACAAGAGTAGTTTATTTAAACACATGAGGATCCATACAGGCCAAAAACGCTTTAGCTGTACAGTGTGTGACAAAGCATTTTTCAGAGGGGATCATTTAAAAAGTCATATGATATGTCATACAGGAGAGAAACCATTTACCTGTGAAGTTTGTGGTAAAGTCTTTGGTCGGAAGGAAGAAGTAACAAAGCACATGAGGCGAGTACACAAGAGGACTTGTAAAGTTTGCGGTGAAAGCTTTGATCAGAGGGGAGAGTTGAATCAACACATGAGGAGTCACACGGGAGAGAAGTCAAATGAGTGTCCGGATGCACCACACAAGACAGTACATGTAGAAGGACAAGAGGGCATACCACCAATACAAACTCGCACAACAATGAGTCACACAGGAGAAAAGCCATATATTTGTTCAAATTGTGGGAAAAGCTATATTGACAAGAGTAGTTTATATAAACACATGAGGATCCATACTGGCCAAAAACACTTTAGCTGTACAGTTTGTGGCAAAGCATTTTTCAGAAGGGATCATTTAAAAAGTCATGAGGTATGTCATACAGGAGAAAAACCATTTACCTGTGAAGTTTGTGGTAAAGGCTTTGGTCGGAAGGAAGAGTTAACAAAGCACATACGGATTCATACAAGAGAAAAACATGCAAAGGCACATACAGGAGAAAAAGCATTTACTTGTACTGTTTGTGGCAGGGAATTTACTTACAGTAGGGCCTTAAAAAAGCACATGAGGGCTGGTCATACAGGGGGAAAGCGCTCTATTTGCACAGTTTGTGGTAAAGCATTTCCTTCACCTGGAACTTTAGAAGCTCACATGACAACACATACAGGTGAAAGGCCCTTTATTTGTAAAGTTTGTGGCAAAGGCTTTGGTTGCATGCGCTGGTTAAAGAGACACATGAAAACGCATACGGAAGAAAAACGCTTTATTTGTACATTCTGTGGCAAAAGATTTCATCGCAAGCATGATCTTTTGACAAGACACATGGCGAGTCACACAGGTGAAAAGACACACATTTGTATGGTTTGTGGCAAAGGCTGGAGTACTATGGATAAACTAAGGCGACACCTGAGGATACACACAGGGGAGAAGCCCTATATTTGTACAGTCTGTGGCAAGGCTTTTACTCAAAGTAATGATATGAAAAGACATATGGCTAGACATGCGGAGGGGAGAACATCTGAAGATAATGTCAATTCCTACTCTTAAAGGCCTATTCAGAGTTTAGGTGCACCTGCTTCGAATGGAATCAGTGTATTCAAAGGGAGAAAATCTCATCGCATCAGCCTTCTGAATGCCGCTAGTAGCCGAGCTACCCGCCTACTCCGATCCCAGTAGATCGCCTCCGTCGCTATTCTGTACCTGATTTGCGCCGTTTAAATGTATCGCTAGTAGAGCTACTGTCTCAGCTGAGTAGCTGCTGTCAGTATTCACTAGACGCTCCTGGCTACTCGCATCCAGTAGTTTGATTTATCCATATTTTATACTCTGATCTGTGCTGTAGAAATTAATCGTGCTGGCTACTCAGTAGGTCTATTGTGCTTTTCAATACAGGCACTACAGCTACTGCGCTGATATTCTGAAGACTGATCCGACTACTGCAGTGATTTTCAACCTTTTTGATGCCAGGGACCACTATTTATTCAGCATTTGAGCCCCGGACCACCATTTGATGACATTTTAGCCCCACAGACCCCAAAACTAAAAATGTCTTTTGCTTTTGTCAACAATACCAGGCTGGATCTGGGAAACAAAAACGGTCCAACATACACCTGCGGGTCCATTTGGTTTCATTTTTAGCTCTCAAAGAGTTACATGTGGTTAACCAACTTTACATCATTTAGTCTGGGGACCACCTGGAACCCTCTCAGTTGAAAACCCCTGGACTACTGTAATGCCACGTGGCCATTGATTGATTGATTGGTTGATTAACCATTGTCTTTCCTTTCAAGCAAATAAAAAACATGTTTTGTTTAAAATGTATTTTATGCCTCCATACGCCTTTCTGATATGTCTACATTGGTTGTTAATTATTGGTTAATCCATGTAGCCTATAAACCAATATAACAGATACAAGATACACAGTTTTATTATTTATTAGCCGGATGTCTCTTAGACCCCCAAATTGACGCAGAACCCTATTTGAAGAGTATTGTCAGGGTCAGCCCCATTCCCCCAGCCCCAGGGTCTCTGGTATTTTATTGGGCCTTATACAGGCTTTCCAGTCTACAGGTAATGTCACGTGACTATTGGCTTTCTTTGCAATTCCTACATTACAGGGGCGGATGTAAGATGTCTCATTTGGGGGGGGGGGGGGGGGGGGCAAGAGAACATGTTGGAGGGGCAAGAGAAAATGGTATGGGGGCGGCTTCATCGCCCGTGTCGCTTCGCGCCACGGGCGATGAAGTCGCACCCATACCATTTTCGGTTACAGGACTTTTATTAGTCAAGTAAAGCATCAATAATAACATCAGTTGTTGTTGAAGTTGCAACAGACACACAGCATGCATAAAGCTAAAGGTCTGACTCAGAGAGTTTTCTGTTTTCAATGATGAAATGCTGTTGGTTTGGTGGTGCCAAAATTGTAGTTAGTAGAAGCAGTAGTGTTTCAAATCATTTTAAATATAAGCACTTTAATTTGAAATATCTTGGGTTGTTTTGCATGGCATCGTGTTTGGGGGGGCAGACTGGGTATTTAGGGGGGCATTGCCCCCCCATGCCCATGCCTAGATCCGCCCCTGCTACATTATAAACTTTGTTTGGATTATTTTCCGATTGGAAATGCATTTCATGTATTGTGTAATTGGATTTGGATGGTTATTGGTTATTTGTATTGAATACACAGCAACTCTTAAATTTAATTAATGACATAGTAAAATGTTGAAATGTGTGGAATTACCTTTATCCAGAGCCATGGAGTAAGAGAGTAAGTGCATCAAGTGATTTATTAATTATTCTGACTCTGTTCTGTATTTGTGTTGTACTGTCAGTGTTGGGAAAGTTCTCTTTTTTTCCTGAAATAGTTCAGTTCATAGTTCATACATTTCAAAACAAACTAGTTCCGTTCATATGTCTTTCCATTGGATGCTTAGCTTTACATTAATAGTTCTAAACTAGAATCAACATTATTTTAATTTCCCATAACGCTGATACCAAATATCACAGGGCTGGGTTGGAGGTAAATGTGATAAAAGTAAGTTTCCTTTGATGCACCGTTAGATACCATGCACTACACTACACAGTACTTTTTTTTCTCATTTTCCCCTTTTTTGACTGCTCTTATAGTTGTCTTGTCATAACGCTGAGGAGTCCATGTCAGAGGTAAATCTTGTGAAGTGGTATTGAGTAGAGATGCCCTATATTGACATTTTTACCAATATCCGATATCCCGATATTGTCCAAATTCTAATTTCCGATACCGATATCAACCAATACCGATATATGCGATCGTGGAATTATGGCCCTAAAATTTCGATTCAACTTCAAGGTTTTCCAAATGGATATTTTGGTCAAAATAAGGGAACAACTTCAACTTAAGTTTGGGGAAAAAACAATGTATTAGTACTGAAGTAATAAAGCTTTTTCCTTGCTTTTTAACATGCCAGCCACAACAATAGTTCTTGCAATACCCACTACAAACATAGGGTAAAATAAAATCAAGTACCAATAAGGCACTGTCACAGTGCTTAACAAAGTTAACAAGAGTTTGCAAAACAATTTCAAGTAGTTTGGATCATGCTCTCACTGAGATAATCCTTGCAATACTCACTAGGTTGTGTGGTCACAGTAGCAATAAAGAAGGCACTGTCACACAGTGCTTCACAAAGTCAAAGGGGAAAAAAAGGAAAACATTTGGATCATGCTATCACTGAGGTAATCCTGGGACTACCCAGTCACACTACAACTGGGATACTGTATGGAAAGTGCAACGTACCAATAAGGCACTAGCTGCCATATGACATGTATTATCAGTCACACAGTGCTTAACAAAACAAGAGTTGGACCATGCTCTCCCTGAGATAACCCTGAAAATACCTTCCCTAATTAAGGGAAATTGTTTGACTTCTTCACAAATGGTACAAAAAATAAATGAATGCACACAGCTTCAGTGGTCAAATGAATGAGGTATGAAAGACTGGCAATAACATTGCAAATAATAAAAGTACATCAATAATTAAATTGTAAACCAGGGTCAATCTACCCTGCTCTTCTGGACCCTAACACTGACCCAGTGACCATAATAGAGATGCGCAGTGACGTCACCGCCCCGGTTCCGGAAGTCTTTTCCCCATTCATTTTTCTCATAGACTTTTCGAAAAAAAATTATATCAAGACGATTACGCCGCGGCCAAAGCCAACTCAGGTCGTGACAAACCATGACAACAAACACAATATCGTCATATAATATATAATTGGGAAGAAGTAGAAAACGGCATGATACAAGACTTTTTGTTTCGTTTTTCATCTTAGAAATTATTTTATTGTCCCAAAAGTTTTTGTGTGTCATCCTGATTCGTCACGACTCGAGTTGGCTGTGTCCGCGGCGTAATCGTCTTGATATAAATTATTTTCGAAAAGTCTATGAGAAAAATGAATTGGGAAAAGACTTACGGAACCGGGGCGGTGACGTCACTGCGCATCTCTATAAGGACAATGACGATGACGTTTTACAAAGTCATAAGTATTCCATGTCCATGCAGTATTGATGCCAGTAGAGCAGAGCTTTTCAACTTTTTTCCATACCAGGGTCCACTATTTATTCAGCATTTGAGCCACAGTCCACCATTTGATGACATTTTAGCCCCACAGAGCCCCAAACTAAAGATTGCTTTTGTCCACAATAGCAGGCTGAATTTCGGGAAAAAACAAAACAAAACAAAACAAAACAAAACAAAACAAAACAAAACAAAACAAAACAAAACAAAACAAAACAAAACAAAACAAAACAAAACAAAACAAAACAAAACAAAACAAAACAAAACAAAACAAAAAAACAGGCAAACATACTGTAGATCAAAATGACCATTAATCTTTGACATTCTCTAGTTGTGCAGATTTGAGCTTATTCACATGAATATTTTAACTCTTGTGAGTGTAAAAATGAAACCTCCAGTCCATTTGGTTTCATGCTCTGAAAACCTGTTGAAAACCCCTGCAGTAGAGTGCCACCAGAGATAACAGTTCCATGCTGTATTGACAACCACAACCAAAAAAGGGCGTGTGTAGCATGTCTTGTCCAGCCAACTCTACTCGCCATAGTCATCTTCATTGTCATCACTGGCATCACTGCCATCACTATCCACGTCATCATCATCATCATCATCGTCGTCACTGACATCCTCTTCCACTACTGCCACATTGACAGTCTGAAAATGTTGTGCCACTGTGTCACAGATGTCAAGCTTGATAATGCTTGACCCTTGCAGAGAGAGCAGTGACCGCCCCATGGTCATAGCGTGAAGAGCTTGAGTAGTTGAGGAGAGCATCTTTTGCTTTTTTTTTCATCTCTAGGTGGAAGAAGGCTGTGGCCGTCTTAAAGTCCTCCTCGATGATGTCTCTCTCCTCGGATGCTCTATCTCTGAGAGAGACGAGCACAAACAGCCATATCAAATGTGAAACAAGGGAGGTTTGTGGATGCGATGGCTTGCCTCTTCATGTTGTACAGCTTTGTTGATGCTCTGATTTTGCTGTTGAGCTTTGTAATTTGTCTAGACAGCCTTGCAGCAATAGTTTGTCCGTCTGTGAATAAAAAACAAAAACAAGCAAGTTTCAAAAAACTAAATCATAATTATGGGCGAGAAGGGGCCGCTGGTCGGCTGTTAAAATTTACTGGAAAGGGCAGTTATACAGACAGTTAAAAAGGCTGGTGCTACCCCTTTTCATGTGTATGCCCCTGAAACTACTAGTGGATTTCTGATCATGAAACACAGTAGCAACATTGTGACTGTGTGTACAGGAACAACACAGTTAGCAGTAAAGTTGTGAACTGTGGTCGCAATCATTAATATCATAATTCTATTTCAAGAGAGACAATTCAAAAGCTGTGGGCACACGGGGCAGTTACGCTTGAGTTTACACTTGAGACCATTTCTAAAAAATAATGTGTTTCAAATTCCAGTACTCTCTCCGGAACGGCAGCCGTAGAATCCCCATGGCAATGCAAAGACCGATAAAAGTTCTCATCTCCTCGAGTTTCACGTCCTTCCATTTACCCATTTTGTATTCAGGTTGCGTTTGTCGTCTGTTCTGCTTGGCGAAAGTGTTTGTCTCCGTGACCAAACGCGACCACAGTTGGGCATTGAAAACATGGGCAAACGCTTCTCCAGGAGTCGCCTCTTCGGCCAGGTCGATTTTCACCCCAGGCGTTTGGGTGAAATTCGCTCTCTCTGCAGGGTTGAAATTGCCCGTTACACAGTCATCATGAAATCCGTGGAAATCCGTGGAACTCCGCTCCACCGGCATCATCATCACTGTCCGAGTCGCTAAACATGCTCCGCATCCACTGATCCCTGTCCAGTGGTTGCGACGGCGGCACATATTCTGGGTCGTTGCAATCGTCGGCAAAATCTTCTTCATCTCTGCTGCTGCTGCCGTGACCATCAGTATCTCCAATATCACTTCCCTCGCTTAAAGCATCTTCAAATTCTCGCTCGCTTCTGCGTGGAGCGCTCGGGGATGATGACGCAGCTGCCATTGGAAATTACGCACTGAAATTTCTCCGACAAAAAATGGCTCTTAAAGGGAAAATACCGCACGGAAAAATCCCAAAATGCATCACGAGACTCAGGGAGGCATACGTCATCGACCGATGATGCATTTGATTGGCTATGACGCCGGAAACGGCTGAAAAACAGCGGAAACACGTCTTGGGGTTCCCGCCCACTAAGGTATAGTTACAGCACAGTGCCCCCGCCCACTAAGGGAGAAATGCAGCTCCGTGTACCCGCCCCCTATGGGTTAAACAGTCTCTGCTCCCTTCCGAACTCTTGGATCGAGCACGGTTGCTTGGATGGCTGGGTACTGCTCAATGAACCTTTCGATCATAAGGTACGTAGAATTCCAGCGGGTTTTCACGTCCAGAATGAGCTCATGATTCTCTAGCTCTGAAAGAAAAAAAAAACACACACACATAAAATACCTAGATGTTATTTCATTCTTATGTTACATTGTACTTTCTCCCTCCCACGCATTCACGGATGCATGTGTGCAAGCATTGCACGCACACATGTACTGTATGCAAAATATTTCAAATAAAATATAACTTACTCAGGAACTTCTGCTTTTCTTTCATGACCATGATCGTTTGGATGAGGAAGAGCAGCGTGGCCAAGGTGGTCATTGACCACCTTGGCCACGCTGCTCTTCCTCATCCAAACGATCACTGCTCTTATTTTGGCTGCCCACCTGCTCACAGATGCAACACTGCAGGCCTTTTGTGCTCTCAAGTTTAATGTGTGTGCAAAGCATCCAACTTTGAGGACCTTCAGCCTATTCACGGCCACATCCATGTTGGCGGCGTTGTCCACAGTGACTGCAACAACAGATTTCCGGTCCAAGCCGAATTCTTTAAGGATGGACTCAATCTCTCTTTCTACAAATGGTCCTGTGTGTGCTTCTTAAACTGCCTGGGTCTTCAGGACCTTTTGTTGGAGATGGTCTTTAACAGCATAGTGTATGGTGACAGTAATGTAGTGGTCTCTTATATGGCGGTCCAGCCATCAGAAGTGATGGCACATTTCTTGACTTGTGCAAGCTCTGAGGTTAAGTTGTCTTTCTCCACATTATACCATGCAGGTATAAGAGTGTTAGTTAGGTGATCTCTGGATGGTGGTGTATACTTGGGATTGAGAGTTGTACACATTTCCCTGAGAGTAATATAAAAAGATAATGATTCCCTGATTATTATTAGTACAGCAAAATACAGCAATACATGTACAACTGTAATTTAACCACCACCACCACCACCACATATTTTGTTAAGGTGTACTGTAGGCTATATTATGAATACATTGTATTGCTTTTTTCATTCTATATACAAATATGCAGCTAAAGCATACCTGGGCATTATGCGGCCCGGGGGCCAAATGCGGCCCTTTGGCTGACTCTGACCGGCCCGGGGACCACCAGTGGTCCTTGAGAGAGTTCCAGGTTAAATATGGAAAGTTGGTAAATGATGAATATTTTAACTCTTGAGAGCGTAAAAATGAAACCAAATGGACCCTTGCGGGTCCATTTGGTTTCATTTTTACGCTCTCAAGAGTTAAAATATTCATCATCTGAATTAGCCCAAAGTCTACACATTGAATGTAAGAGAATGGTAATTTTTGTTATCCTGTTTTGTTTCTCAAATCCAGCCTGGAATTGTGGACAAAAACAAAAGAAATCTTGAAGAAAGTTTTGGGATCTGTGGGGCTAAAATGTCATCAAATGTTGGTCCGTGGCTCAAATACTGAATAAATAGTGGGCCCTGGTGTCAAAATGGTTGGTCTCACTGTTACTGTTATCTTGAAATTAAATTAATATTACACAGACTTTAGTTCAGCCTTTAGTCTTGGCCCTCCACAATATTTTATGTATCTCATTTGGCCCCTTGGGGAAAATAATTGCCCAGCACTGAGCTAAAGTATGGGCTCTCCACAGTTGCAAAGGCCTGTGCATCCTTCACAATGAACTTTGTAACAACACAGTGACATTCTGCAACACGCTCTGCTGTCATCTTCCCAGATGCAGCAATGGTGAAAGGTATAGGTGTTCTTCTTCCTCTTGTGCTAGCCATTCCTGTATTTAATATAGACACAATAGGGAATTATATTCATGATCAACTAATTTAGAGACAATTTACAAGCTGTAGATTTGCTTGTAATTTGTCATTAAAGGGGAATTCCACCCATTTTCATTTTTTTCCCCCTGAGAGCGTACAAATGGAACCAAATAAACGTGTTAGGGTTCATTTGGTTCCATTTGTACACTCAAAAAAAGAAGCACCTAAAGAAATCCATTAATGTGGTGAAAATACATCTTGATGATGTCATGTTTCACCATGTTAATGATTTTCTTCAGACCTCCAGAACACAGAATGGGGGGACGTTTTAATCATGTCCACCCAACACCTCTAGGGTATACTAATGACATATTAGAATGTTGAAAATTAGTGTACTTCCCCTTTAAGTGCATTCAAATTGTTTTGGCTGATTTAGCTGAGATTTTCAACATTTTACTGTCACAAATGAGAGATGTCCGGACATGATAAAAAAAAAAAAAAAAGTTCCCCCATTCTGTGTTCCCTAGAACACATGAGGTCTGAAAGTCCTGAAGGTCTGAAAAAAATCATTAGCATGATGAAACACGACTTGATGACAAAAATGTTTCACCATGCTTATACTTTTTCTTTTACCTTTTTTTCTGCACAAGGTCCATTTGGTCGCATTTGTGCACTCATTAAAATGGTTGAAATTCCCCTTTAACGTAACTTCTAATATATTATACGTCGAGTCATTTGCATTTTAAATTATCACCACAAACAGTAATATGACTATATGGGGGAGATCAATATCAGCTGTAGAGGATGACTCGTCGCCTTCATCATCAGCTTCTTCCCCCTCCGCCGCCGGTGGGGCTGCTGCTGTGGCGGGGCCGGGATGCACGGTTTTGCGAAGGCTATCAAACACGGTACACGTGCCTAGAGTAATGTCGTGGATCGACTTTAGGTGCTTTGTCATTGTGGACGTGTTACCACCTCTACACGAAACCATGGCGTCGCAAATCATGCACTTTGTGCGCTCATCATGATCGTCCACTCTTCCAAAGTATAACCACACTTTTGATTTCTGTTTTCGCTTTGACATTTTTCCTTCGCTTCTTCTCCGTGTGTGTTTGGTCGATGCTTCCGTGTCTACTGCTGCTGGCAGTAAGCACCCCTCCCTTCCCTCAAACAGACTGCCTCTTACAGGGGTGGGCGGGCGTCACACACACACACACACACACACACACACCCCCCCACACACACACACACACACCCCCCCACACACACACACACCACACACACACACACACACACACACACACACACACACACACACACACACACACACACTTTTTTTTTTCATTCCCTCCACTTATTCACATGCGTGCATGCATGCGCTGCCGCTAACACAGCGGAGCAAAATTATATGACTGACTCATTCGTTAAGGGACCCGTAAAAAAAAAAAAAAAAAAAAAAAAAAAAAAAAAAAAAAAAAACATGGAACCGGGTCGGGACTCGCGATGTCAGACCCGGGTCTGAAATGGACCCGGGTCCGAGTCCCAACCCTAGTCACTGCTGACTTCAGTGTCTTCAGATTCAGAAGAGTCCGAAGAGAAGGGCTGGTCTGTTCGACAGTCATCAGCTTGTGTTTTCATGTGTTGATTTGAAGAACCAGCTAAGGGCTCCTCTCTGTTTTCACCCACACCTTCTCTTTCTTCTTCAGGGTCAGGACAGTGTCTGGCTGCTTGTGATGTACCACGGTCTTCTACATCAGCTTTTGTTCCCATGTTTTCTGTTGAGGTGCCGGCTACAGACTCTGTCTCTCCGTATTCGCCAGTTATACACTTTGCGAGTAGTAATGTCAAAGTTGAACCATCAGCCTCTGGTCTCTCTTTAGTCTGTGGAGGTTGTGGCTCCACTTGGACGAGAATGGACGCAGCATGCTGTTTTTTTTTTAGCGAAGGTTTGAAGCTTGGCCTGAAATTGCTTTCCGATGTTCGAAGGGCAAATTAAGCCCTAATATACAGCACTAAAAGTTACACAACTTACACAACCTACAGTTACACAACTGTTTTGCAGTTGCAATTAGTGGATTTATAAACGTGTTAAACTGTTAGCCAATAGAGCACACATTTTGGATCAAATAATGGTTGCGTGATTGTGGATCACTTTACTTATTCTTCATGCTAAAAAAAAGTTTGTGAAATTAACAATATTTGTTATATTGTTAGATGTGCATTGTTAAATGTGCATTGTTAAATGGGTGTTTGTCTCCGTGCATTGTCCAACATCCTAACGTATCCATTGATTTTCAATTATAAGACTAAAGGATATATAAAAAAAAGTTTGACATTCCACCATGAGATTCTGTTTCGATTTTATTACCAAAGAGGGCGAAAAGGTCAAGGTCCCAACATTTACAGAAAGGATTAAGGAATATTTACAGTTTACAAAAATGATTACGGAAAAGAGAAATAAATATGTAAACCATAACATACTACATTCATTGAATACATACATTCCAACGCTAGGTTACAACTACCAATATAATTCCTCACATGGTGAACTCCTGATAGTTCTTTGAAAATTAAAAATATGCATTAATGTTCAGCTGATGTTCAACAATACCTAATCTAACAACACTCCTCTAATGTTGACTCCTTGAATATCTTATGATTACAGTATTCACATGTCATGCATTTGCCACACACAGAAACTACCGGTAAGTGTTGTCCCCAACAGTATGAGTTCTCATGTGTCTTTTTAGATCACCCTTTTGACTACAACTTTTTCGACAAATGTGGCAAGTATATGGCTTTTCTCCTGTATGAATCCTCATGTGTATTTTTATTTTGTTCTTTCGACCGAAGCCTTTGCCACAAACCTCACAAGTAAAGGGTTTTTCACCTGTATGCGTTAACATGTGTCTTTTTATATCATCTGCTCGGCCAAAGCCTTTGCCACAAACCTCACAAGTAAAGGGTTTTTCACCTGTATGCGTTAACATGTGTCTTTTTATATCATCTGCTCGGCCAAAGCCTTTGCCACAAACTGTACACATAAAGGGCCTTTCCCCTGTATGAATCTTCATATGTTCTCTCAATTTACGATAGCCTTTACCACAAATTGTACAAATAGAGTACTTTGCCTCCGTATGAATTTCCATGTGTTTATATAGAGCACTTTCCTGGGTATATTCTTTGCCACACACAGCACAGATAGTGGGTTTTCTTTCAACATGGGTGGTCCTCATGTGTTTTGTTAAATCACTTTTTAGGCTAAATTTGTCGCTGCACACAGCACAGCTGATGGGTCTGTGTCTGATCATGTGTTCTTTTTGGTCATCCATTCGGCGAAAGCCTTTGCCACACACTGTACAAGCAAAGGGTCTTTCTCCCGTATGAATCCTTATGTGTCTTTCCAGGTTTCTCTTTGAAATAAATATTTTGCCACAATCTGAACAGAGGAAGCTTTTCTTCCCCGTGCCACTAGCCGTGGGGGTTGTTTTCAGGTCTTGAAGGGGTATTTCCTCTTCAGGAATCATCATGTGACTTTTTAGATCATCGATTTGAATAAAGCCTTTGCCATTAATTGTACATCCACTGGGTTTCCCTTCTGTTCGATACTTTGTGTGGTTTTTCACAGTACCAGTTTGACTAAAGGGCTTTGCTCCCTTATGCATAATTTCATGCTTTTTTAGATGGTGTGTTCGATTAAAGCCTTTACCACAGACTGTACATTTAAATGATCTTTCCCCTGTATGGATCATTGTGTGTCTCTCAAGATCTTGCTTCCAACTAAACATTTTGCCACAAACTTCACAGGAAAAGGGTTTCTCCCTTGCATGAATAATTGCAGGCTTTGCTCCCTTATGCATAATTGCATGCTTTTTTAGATGGTGTGTTCGATTAAAGCCTTTACCACAGACTGTACATTTAAATGGTCTTTCCCCTGTATGGATCATTGTGTGTCTCTCAAGATCTTGCTTCCAACTAAACATTTTGCCACAAACTTCACAGGAAAAGGGTTTCTCCCTTGCATGAATAATTGCAGGTCTCTTGTCTGCTTCCATATTTTGCTTCTTGTCTGATTTCAGTGAGCTTAAATCTGACTGACATTCCCTGGTCTCCTTCCAGTCATCTCTGTCTTCAGCATCAGATACAGAGCAGTCTGATTGTAGAGAGTTTAAAGCCGACTGACCTTCCCTGGTCTCCGCCCAGTCACTGCTGACTTCAGTGTCTTCAGATTCAGAAGAGTCCGAAGAGAAGGGCTGGTCTGTTCGACAGTCATCAGCTTGTGTTTTCATGTGTTGATTTGAAGAACCAGCTAAGGGCTCCTCTCCGTTTTCACCCACACCTTCTCTTTCTTCTTCAGTGTCAGGACAGTGCCTGGCTGCTTGTGATGTACCACGGTCTTCTACAGCAGCTTTTGTTCCCATGTTTTCTGTTAAGGTGCCGGCTACAGACTCTGTCTCTCTGTATTCGCCAGTTATACACTTTGTGAGTAGTAATGTCAAAGGTGAATCATCAGCCTCTGGTCTCTCTTTAGTCTGTGGAGTTTGTGGTTCACTTGGACGAGAATGGAGCTCCTCTCCTGCTGTTCAGGAACGGCTTTTGTGGAGAAAATCTAGGAGGGGGAAAAGGGAATTAACATGTTAATTACTATTGATTAACCCTCTTGCCGCCTAAGGGCCAAATGCAGTATTACCACCACACAGCCAGCATAGGCTGTAGCAGTAGGCTTCAATATTGTTTACATCCAGAGATTGCCCACAAGGAGGGAGGGAAAAAGCTGTTCCAACAGCAGCATACTGAATGTTAGCATCCTAGTAGAGTGGTAATTACAAAAAAAATGTGGCATTAAAATAATTACACATTTATTCTTCGCAAGACGAGTTTCTGCACATGTACACACACACAAACAAACGGAAAGACTGCTGCTGTCTCTCTTTTGCACATGTACAATACCATTTATTTCATTTTATAGCTTTCATCATGCACTTCCTTGTCTTAATCTGTCACTTGTTTTTGGTTTACTGCACTGCAATCTTGAACATTGAAATCCCGCAATTAATTCATCTTGAAAAAACAGACATTTTCCCTAGTTGCATTTCCCTGTATGCGTCGACTCAAACTGCACTAAGATGAGTACTTTTATCTTTTTTTTTCTCACATGCAGCAGCTTTCCACTGTTTTTCTCTCCTCTTTTCTCTTGTTCCCTCTCTGAATCGGTCTGATCATTTTGATTTGTGGATCGCTACTATGTTTCCAAGGACGATCATACATGTACAGAACACTGTAGCGTTTAAAGGCTATCCCACCAATGCAGGATGTTTTTTGTTTGTTTATGTTTTAAGCTTTTATGTAGCCTGCCTGTTCCCTGAAGGTTATTTGATGCTTGCTTCATCTCATTATTATAGCCAGGATGAATGATGTTTTATTTATTAAGAAAACAAAATGTTTAAACGTGTGTAGCCAGCCGATAAACACAAAAGTTACACAACTTACACAACCTACAGTTACACAACTGTTTTGCAGTTGCAATTAATGGATTCATAAACATGTGAAACTGTTAGCCAATAGAGCACACATTTTGGATCAAATAATGGTTGCGTGATCGTGGATCACTTTACTTATTCTTCAAATTAACAATATTTTGTTATATTGTTAGATGTGCATTGTTAAATGGGTGTTTGTGGGTGAGACCCCCCCCCCCCCCCCCCGTGTCCATGCATTGTCCAACATCCTAACGTATCCATTGATTTTCAATTATTAGACTAAAGGATATAAAAAAAAGTTTGACATTCCACCATGAGATTCTGTTTCGAATTTATTACCAAAGAGGGCGAAAAGGTCAAGGTCCCAACATTTACAGAAAGGATTAAGGAATATTTGCAGTTTACAAAAATGATTACGGAAAAGAGAAATAAATATGTAAACCATAACATACTACATTCATTGAATACATACATTCCAACGCTAGGTTACAACTACTGTACCAATATAATTCCTCACATGGTGAACTCCTGATAGTTCTTTGAAAATTAAAAATATGCATTAATGTTCAGCTGATTTTCAACAATACCTAATCTAACAACACTCCTCTAATGTTGACTCCTTGAATATCTTATGATTACAGTATTCACATGTCATGCATTTGCCACACACAGAAACTAAGTGTTGTCCACAACAGTATGAGTTCTCATGTGTCTTTTTAGATCACCCTTTTGACTACAACTTTTTCGACAAATGTGGCAAGTATATGGCTTTTCTCCTGTATGAATCCTCATGTGTATTTTTATTTGGTTCTTTCGACCGAAGCCTTTGCCACAAACCTCACAAGTAAAGGGTTTTTCACCTGTGTGCGTTAGCATGTGTCTTTTTATATCATCTGCTCGGCCAAAGCCTTTGCCACAAATGTCACATGTAAAAGGCTTTTCACCTGTATGAGTCCTCATGTGTCTTTGTAGACTAGGTTTTAGAGCATATTTTTCGCCACAAACTGTACAAATAAAGGGCCTTTCCCCTGTATGAATCAACATATGTTCTCTCAAATGACGATAGCCTTTACCACAAATTGTACAAATAGAGTACTTTGCCTTTGTACATCCACTGGGTTTCCCTTTTGTTCGATACTTTGTGTGGTTTTTCACAGTACCAGTTTGACTAAAGGGCTTTGCTCCCTTATGCATAATTTCATGCTTTTTTAGATAGTCCGTTCGATTAAAGCCTTTACCACAGACTGTACATTTATATGGTCTTTCCCCTGTATGGATCATTGTGTGTCTCTCAAGACCTTTCTTCCAACTAAACATTTTGCCACACACTTCACAGGAAAAGGGTTTCTCCCTTGTATGAATAATTGCAGGTCTCTTGTCTGCTTCCATATTTTGCTTCTTGTCTGATTTCAGTGAGCTTAAATCTGACTGACATTCCCTGGTCTCCTTCCAGTCATCTCTGTCTTCAGCATCAGATACAGAGCAGTCTGATTGTAGAGAGTTTAAAGCCGACTGACCTTCCCTGGTCTCCGCCCAGTCACTGCTGACTTCAGTGTCTTCAGATTCAGAAGAGTCCGTAGAGAAGGGCTGGTCTGTTCGACAGTCATCAGCTTGTGTTTTCATGTGTTGATTTGAAGAACCAGCTAAGGGCTCCTCTCCGTTTTCACCCACACCTTCTCTTTCTTCTTCAGTGTCAGGACAGTGTCTGGCTGCTTGTGATGTACCACGGTCTTCTACAGCAGCTTTTGTTCCCATGTTTTCTGTTAAGGTGCCGGCTACAGACTCTTTCTCTCTGTATTTGCCAGTTATACACTTTGTGAGTAGTAATGTCAAAGGTGAATCATCAGCCTCTGGTCTCTCTTTAGTCTGTGGAGGTTGTGGTTCCACTTGGACGAGAATGGAGCTCCTCTCCTGCTGTTCAGGAACGGCTTTTGTGGAGTTGAGAAAATCTAGGAGGGGGAAAAGGGAATTAGCATGTTAATTACTATTGATTAACCCTCTTGCCACCTAAGGGTCCAATGCGGTATTACCACCACACCGCCAGCATAGGCTGTAGCTGTAGGCTTCAATATTGTTTACATTCAGAGATTGCCCACAAGGAGGGAGGGAAAAAGCTGTTCCAACAGCAGCATACTGAATGTTAGCATCCTAGTAGAGTGGTAATTACAAAAAAATGTGGCATTAAAATAACACATTTATTGTTCGCAAAGACGAGTTTCTGCGCATGTACACACACACAAACAAACGGAAAGACTGCTGCTGTCTCTCTTTTGCACATATACAATACCATTTATTTAATTTCGTAGCTCTTATCATGCACTTCATTGTCTTAATCTGTCACTTGTTTTATTTTTTTGGTTTACTGCACTGCAATCTTGAACATTGAAATCCCGCAATTAATTCATCTTGAAAAAACAGACATTTTACCTAGTTGCATTTCCCTGTATGTGTCGACTCAAACTGCACTAAGATGAGTACTTTTATCTTTTTTTTTCTCACATGCAGCAGCTTTCCACTGTTTTTCTCTCCTCTTTTCTCTTGTTCCCTCTCTGAATCGGTCTGATCATTTTGATTTGTGGATCGCTACTATGTTTCCAAGGACGATCATACATGTACAGAACACTGTAGCGTTTAAAGGCTATCCCACCAATGCAGGATGTTTTTTGTTTGTTTATGTTTTAAGCTTTTATGTAGCCTGCCTGTTCCCTGAAGGTTATTTGATGCTTGCTTCATCTCATTATTATAGCCAGGATGAATGATGTTTTATTTCATAAGAAAACAAAATGTTTAAACGTGTGTAGCCAGCCGATAAACACAAAAGTTACACAACTTACACAACCTACAGTTACACAACTGTTTTGCAGTTGCAATTAATGGATTCATAAACATGTGAAACTGTTAGCCAATAGAGCACACATTTTGGATCAAATAATGGTTGCGTGATCGTGGATCACTTTACTTATTCTTCAAATTAACAATATTTTGTTATATTGTTAGATGTGCATTGTTAAATGGGTGTTTGTGGGTGAGACCCCCCCCCCCCCAGTGTCCATGCATTGTCCAACATCCTAACGTATCCATTGATTTTCAATTATAAGACTAAAGGATATAAAAAAAGTTTGACATTCCACCATGAGATTCTGTTTCGACTTTATTGTCAAAGAGGGCGAAAAGGTCAAGGTCCCAACATTTACAGAAAGGATTAAGGAATATTTACAGTTTACAAAAATGATTATGGAAAAGAGAAATAAATATGTAAACCATAACATACTACATTCATTGAACACATACATTCCACCGCTAGGTTACAACTACCAATATAATTCCTCACATGGTGAACTCTTGAAAATTAAAAATATGCATTACAGTAATGTTCAGCTGATGTTCAACAATACCTAATCTAACAACACTCCTCTAATGTTGACTCCTTGAATATCTTATGATTACAGTATTCACATGCCATTTGTCACACACAGAAACTATGTGTTGTCCCCAACAGTATGAGTTCTCATGTGTCTTTTTAGATCACCCTTTTGACTACAACTTTTTCGACAAATGTGGCAAGTATATGGCTTTTCTCCTGTATGAATCCTCATGTGTATTTTTATTCTGTTCTTTCGACCGAAGCCTTTGCCACAAACCTCACAAGTAAAGCGTTTTTCACCTGTATGCGTTAACATGTGTCTTTTTATATCATCTGCTCGGCCAAAGCCTTTGCCACAAACCTCACAAGTAAAGGGTTTTTCACCTGTATGCGTTAACATGTGTCTTTTTATATCATCTGCTCGGCCAAAGCCTTTGCCACAAACTGTACACATAAAGGGCCTTTCCCCTGTATGAATCTTCATATGTTCTCTCAATTTACGATAGCCTTTACCACAAATTGTACAAATAGAGTACTTTGCCTCCGTATGAATTTCCATGTGTTTATATAGAGCACTTGCCTGGGTATATTCTTTGCCACACACAGCACAGATAGTGGGTTTTCTTTCAACATGGGTGGTCCTCATGTGTTTTGTTAAATCACTTTTTAGGCTAAATTTGTCGCCGCACACAGCACAGCTGATGGGTCTGTGTCTGATCATGTGTTCTTTTTTGTCATCCATTCGGCGAAAGCCTTTGCCACACACTGTACAAGCAAAGGGTCTTTCTCCCGTATGAATCCTTATGTGTCTTTCCAGGTTTCTCTTTGAAATAAATATTTTGCCACAATCTGAACAGAGGAAGCTTTTCTTCCCGTGCCACTCGCCGTGGGGTTGTTTTTAGGTCTTGAAGGGGTATTTCCTCTTCAGGAATCATCATGTGACTTTTTAGATCATCGATTTGAATAAAGCCTTTGCCATTAATTGTACATCCACTGGGTTTCCCTTCTGTTCGATACTTTGTGTGGTTTTTCACAGTACCAGTTTGACTAAAGGGCTTTGCTCCCTTATGCATAATTTCATGATTTTTTAGATGGTGTGTTCGATTAAAGCCTTTACCACAGACTGTACATTTAAATGGTCTTTCCCCTGTATGGATCATTGTGTGTCTCTCAAGATCTTGCTTCCAACTAAACATTTTGCCACAAACTTCACAGGAAAAGGGTTTCTCCCTTGCATGAATAATTACAGGCTTTGCTCCCTTATGCATAATTGCATGCTTTTTTAGACGGTGTGTTCGAGTAAAGCCTTTACCACACACTGTACATTTAAATGGTCTTTCCCCTGTATGAATCATTATGTGTCTCTTAAGATCAAACTTCCAACTAAATATTTTGCCACAAAAAGTACAGGCAAAGGGTTTCTCCCTTGTATGAATAATTGCAGGTCTCTTGTCTGCTTCCATATTTTGCTTCTTGTCTGATTTCAGTGAGCTTAAATCTGACTGACATTCCCTGGTCTCCTTCCAGTCATCTCTGTCTTCGGCATCAGATACAGAGCAGTCTGATTGCAGAGAGTTTAAAGCCGACTGACCTTCCCTGGTCTCCGCCCAGTCACTGCTGACTTCAGTGTCTTCAGATTCAGAAGAGTCCGAAGAGAAGGGCTGGTCTGTTCGACAGTCATCAGCTTGTGTTTTCATGTGTTGATTTGAAGAACCAGCTAAGGGCTCCTCTCCGTTTTCACCCACACCTTCTCTTTCTTCTTCAGTGTCAGGACAGTGTCTGGCTGCTTGTGATATACCACGGTCTTCTACAGCAGCTTTTGTTCCCATGTTTTCTGTTAAGGTGCCGGCTACAGACTCTGTCTCTCTGTATTCGCCAGTTATACACTTTGTGAGTAGTAATGTCAAAGGTGAATCATCAGCCTCTGGTCTCTCTTTAGTCTGTGGAGGTTGTGGTTCCACTTGGATGAGAATGGAGCTCCTCTCCTGCTGTTCAGGAACGGCTTTTGTGGAGGTGAGAAAATCTAGGAGGGGGAAAAGGGAATTAACATGTTAATTACTATTGATTAACCTTCTTGCCGCCTAAGGGTCCAATGTGGTATTACCACCACACAGCCAGCATAGGCTGTAGCTGTAGGCTTCAATATTGTTTACATCCAGACATTGCCCACAAGGAGGGAGGGAAAAAGCTGTTCCAACAGCAGCATACTGAATGTTAGCATCCTAGTAGAGTGGTAATTACAAAAAAAATGTGGCATTAAAATGAAAACACATTTATTCCTTGCAAGACGAGTTTCTGCGCATGTACACACACACAAACAAACAAACAGAAAGACTGCTGCTGTCTCTCTTTAGCACATATACAATACCATTTATTTCATTTTGTAGCTCTTATCATGCACTTCATTGTCTTAATCTGTCACTTGCTTCATTTTTTTGGTTTACTGCACTGCAATCTTGAACATTGAAATCCCGCAATTCATTTATCTTGAAAAAACAGACTTTTTCCCTAGTTGCATTTCCCTGTATGCGTCGACGCAAACTGCACTGAGATGAGTACTTTTATCTTTTTTTTCTCACACGCAGCAGCTTTCCACTGTTTTTTCTCCTCTTTTCTCTTGTTCCCTCTCTGAATCGGTCTAATCATTTTTAATTGTGGATCGCTACTATGTTTCCAAGGACGATCATACATGTACAGAACACTGTAGCGTTTAAAGGCTATCCCACCAATGCAGGATGTTTTTGTTTGTTTATGTTTTAAGCTTTTATGTAGCCTTCCTGTTCCCTGAAGGTTATTTGATGCTTGCTTCATCTCATTATTATAGCCAGGATGAACGATGTTTTATTTCATAAGAAAACAAAATGTTTAAACGTGTGTAGCCAGCCGATAAACACAAAAGTTACACAACTTACACAACCTACAGTTACACAACTGTTTTGCAGTTGCAATTAGTGGATTTATAAACGTGTTAAACTGTTAGCCAATAGAGCACACATTTTGGATCAAATAATGGTTGCGTGATCGTGGATCACTTTACTTATTCTTCATGCTAAAAAAAGTTTGTGAAATTAACAATATTTGTTATATTGTTAGATGTGCATTGTTAAATGTGCATTGTTAAATGGGTGTTTGTGGGTGTTTGTGGGTGAGCCCCCCCCAGTGTCCATGCATTGTCCAACATCCTAACGTAACCATTGATTTTCAATTATTAGACTAAAGCATATGAAAAAAAGTTTGACATTCCACCATGAGATTCATTTTCGACTTTATTACCAAAGAGGGCGAAAAGGTCAAGGTCCCAACATTTACAGAAAGGATTAAGGAATATTTACAGTTTACAAAAATGATTACGGAAAAGAGAAATAAATATGTAAACCATAACATACTACATTCATTGAATACATACATTCCAACGCTAGGTTACAACTACCAATATAATTCCTCACATGGTGAACTCCTGATAGTTCTTTGAAAATTAAAAATATGCATTAATGTTCAGCTGATTTTCAACAATACCTAATCTAACAACACTCCTCTAATGTTGACTCCTTGAATATCTTATGATTACAGTATTCACATGTCATGCATTTGCCACACACAGAAACTAAGTGTTGTCCACAACAGTATGAGTTCTCATGTGTCTTTTTAGATCACCCTTTTGACTACAACTTTTTCGACAAATGTGGCAAGTATATGGCTTTTCTCCTGTATGAATCCTCATGTGTATTTTTATTTGGTTCTTTCGACCGAAGCCTTTGCCACAAACCTCACAAGTAAAGGGTTTTTCACCTGTGTGCGTTAGCATGTGTCTTTTTATATCATCTGCTCGGCCAAAGCCTTTGCCACAAATGTCACATGTAAAAGGTTTTTCATCTGTATGAGTCCTCATGTGTCTGTGTAGACCAGGTTTTTGAGCATATTTTACGCCACAAACTGTACAAATAAAGGGCCTTTCCCCTGTATGAATCAACATATGTTCTCTCAAATTACGATAGCCTTTACCACAAATTGTACAAATAGAGTACTTTGCCTCCGTATGAATTTCCATATGTCTATATAGACCTCTTGCCTTGGTATATTCTTTGCCACACACAGCACAGATAGTGGGTTTTCTTTCAACATGGGTGGTCCTCATATGTTTTGTTAAATCACTTTTTAGGCTAAATCTGTCGCCGCACACAGCACAGCTGACGGGTCTGTGTTTGATCATGTGTTCTTTTTGGGTTTCCATTCGGCGAAAGCCTTTGCCACACACTGTACAAGCAAAGGGTCTTTCTCCCGTATGAATCCTTATGTGTCTTTCCAGGTTTCTCTTTGAAATAAATATTTTGCCACAATCTGAACAGAGGAAGCTTTTCTTCCCCGTGCCACTCGCCGTGGGGGTTGTTTTCAGGTCTTGAAGGAGTATTTCCTCTTCAGGAATCATCATGTGACTTTTTAGATCATCGATTTGAATAAAGCCTTCGTCATTAATTGTACATCCACTGGGTTTCCTTTTTGTTCGATACTTTGTGTGGTTTTTCACAGTACCAGTTTGACTAAAGGGCTTTGCTCCCTTATGCATAATTTCATGCTTTTTTAGATGGTCCGTTCGATTAAAGCCTTTACCACAGACTGTACATTTAAATCGTCTTTCCCCTGTATGGATCATTGTGTGTCTCTTAAGATCTTTCTTCCAACTAAACATTTTGCCACACACTTCACAGGAAAAGGGTTTCTCCCTTGTATGAATAATTGCATGTCTCTTGTCTGCTTCCATATTTTGCTTCTTGTTTGATTTCAGTGAGCTTAAATCTGACTGACATTCCCTGGTCTCCTTCCAGTCATCTCTGTCTTCGGCATCAGATACAGAGCAGTCTGATTGCAGAGAGTTTAAAGCCGACTGACCTTCCCTGGTCTCCGCCCAGTCACTGCTGACTTCAGTGTCTTCAGATTCAGAAGAGTCCGAAGAGAAGGGCTGGTCTGTTCGACAGTCATCAGCTTGTGTTTTCATGTGTTGATTTGAAGAACCAGCTAAGGGCTCCTCTCTGTTTTCACCCACACCTTCTCTTTCTTCTTCAGTGTCAGGACAGTGTCTGGCTGCTTGTGATGTACCACGGTCTTCTACAGCAGCTTTTGTTCCCATGTTTTCTGTTAAGGTGCCGGCTACAGACTCTGTCTCTCTGTATTCGCCAGTTATACACTTTGTGAGTAGTAATGTCAAAGGTGAATCATCAGCCTCTGGTCTCTCTTTAGTCTGTGGAGGTTGTGGCTCCACTTGGACGAGAATGGAGCTCCTCTCCTGCTGTTCAGGAACGGCTTTTGTGGAGGTGAGAAAATCTAGGAGGGGGAAAAGGGAATTAACATGTTAATTACTATTGATTAACCCTCTTGCCGCCTAAGGGCCAAATGCGGTATTACCACCACACAGCCAGCATAGGCTGTAGCTGTAGGCTTCAATATTGTTTACATCCAGAGATTGCCCACAAGGAGGGAGGGAAAAAGCTGTTCCAACAGCAGCATACTGAATGTTAGCATCCTAGTAGAGTGGTAATTACAAAAAAAATGTGGCATTAAAATAATTACACATTTATTCTTCGCAAGACGAGTTTCTGCACATGTACACACACAAACAAACGGAAAGACTGCTGCTGTCTCTCTTTTGCACATGTACAATACCATTTATTTAATTTCGTAGCTCTTATCATGCACTTCATTGTCTTAATCTGTCACTTGTTTTATTTTTTTGGTTTACTGCACTGCAATCTTGAACATTGAAATCCCGCAATTAATTCATCTTGAAAAAACAGACTTTTTCACTAGTTGCGTCGACTCAAACTGCACTGAGATGAGTACTTTTATCTTTTTTTTTCTCACATGCAGCAGCTTTCCACTGTTTTTTCTCCTTTTTTCTCTTGTTCCCTCTCTGAATCGGTCTGATCATTTTTAATTGTGGATCGCTACTATGTTTCAAAGGACGATCATACATGTACAGAACACTGTAGCGTTTAAAGGCTATCCCACCAATGCAGGATGTTTTTTGTTTGTTTATGTTTTAAGCAGGGCCGTGCCGATATCGGCGATATCGTGCTACGTTATCGCGAGACTCATGTCGCGCGATAGAAAAAACATCGCCGTTATCTGCACTCCATAGACCTACAGTTTGTCCCTATTTGTGAACGGTTTCTGACCCCTCAATGGCGCAACTCTGATGGCTCTGGGTCTGCACAGCAGTAGCAGAGCAGCGCCATAGAGTAAGCACTACGCAACCTCCGTTCACTTCATGGGGACAGACCAGTCCAATAGAGTCTATTGGACTGGTCTGCGAGTGTGGGCTTATCCAATGCGCGGTTCACCGCAATCTCTTCCTCCTCCTGCCGATTCTGCTCGCCTTTTTTTCTCTCTATAGTGTTTCCCCCAGCGCTTTCTTATCAAGGCGCCCGCCTTGACCAAATCCCTCCCCCGCCTTGCCTACGTTTGATGAACCTGTAGATCAGTTATATTTCGCATGCGACGCTGCCTCGGCTCGCTAACACTGTTCCGCGCTGCCAGTATACTCTACACTCTACAGGTACGTGCACACACACACAGATTAAAAAGGGGCCTGCAGCCCCAGCTCTTTCGCATGTCTAAAACACAGAAGTGCCCTCATACGGGAGGTTGCCCCTGCCCCCTTATGTAACACGCTGTCTACTAGGGCTTTAACCAAAAAATCGATACATCGATGCATCGATTTGCATAACACGTGTCGACTCCAAAATGCCCGAGTCGATAAGTTGTTTTTTTCCCCTTCCTCTGAGGGAAAGGAGTAAAGAGGAGGAATTAAACATTTACCTTTGTTTTCCCCTTTTTTCTTTCTCTATATGTGCGACGCGTGTGTATATAATTCAACTATAATATTGGTTACTGTCACTCACGGACAGAAGTCTCCTCTGAAGTTTCCTTTGCAACTCTATCGGAGTTCAGCCTTAAATCTTACTGCAGCTGCATGCGCTCTTGCGCTCTCGGCGCGCGGCGTTCTACTGATCAGATCGAACAGCAAACAGTGTCAGAGAAATAGGACAGAACTTCATCAACCAACACCTCCCCATGCTGTGTTTTGTTCCTCGTTTCGCATTAGGCTACGCAGTACGCACGGGTCGCATGCTTCTGTCCACGTCGTTGTCATTAATTTACTGAATGAAAGAAAGGCAGCGCGGCCGCGGCGGTGGTGGTGGAGGAGGAAGAGGAGGAGGCTACATGTAAGTGGATCGTATTCTGATAATGTGGCTGCTGTTAGAACGATCATGTCTTCTGTTGCGTTCTAACGTGTGGGCTGCTGTGGATTGACAATGTTGTGTTGACGACGTTGACGTTGTGATATTGTTTTCATATTAAGCTTGCCACATGCGTTTGCATAAGCACTTCGCCGGCCTCATAGCGGCACCATTTGATCCACCCTCGGAGAACCACCGCGACGGACCCCCCCCCCCCCCCCCCCCGCGCCATAAAACGATAAATCGATAATTTATCGACTTGACTGTCTGACAAGTCGACTTGAAAAAATCTCAAGTCGTTAATGCCCTACTGTCTACACACAAGCGACCGGCTGCCACATTTGCCCGGCCCATCTCTCTCTCTCTCTCTCTCTCTCTCTCTAACCCGATAGTAACTTTTCCACCCACCGCGGCACGCTCGATCTTCCCCTAAGTGTTGCGACGTTCTTCGCCACCAACATGGACTATAACGATATAATCCACCATGACTATAACAGCGCTGACTCTCGCATAGACAGGAGTGAGACATGCAACGAATCGCTGATCCCTCATGCAGCCTCGCATTTCCTCAGTGGTAACTGCAGTGCATCTACTCACGGGAAAAAAAAAAAAAAAAACATAGCGTCGATTATTTGCTGTTCCACAGCAGGAACGGATTTTTTTTGCTTGCAATGTATGTGTCATTTACCTACTGTGCATTTCGTGCCTCGCTAAAAGCTCCCAGACTGACAGACTGACTGTGTGTGTGTGTGTGTGTCGTTCATGCTAAAAAGTTTGTGAAATTAACAATATTTTGTTATATTGTTAGATGTGCATTTTTAAATGTGCATTGTTAAATGGGTGTTGGTGTGGGTGAGACCCCCCCCCCACCACCACCACCCCTCCAGTGTCCATGCATTGTCCAACATCCTAACGTATCCATTGATTTTCAATTATAAGACTAAAGGATATACAAAAAAGTTTGACATTCCAACATGAGATTCTGTTTCGACTTTATTGTCAAAGAGGGCGAAGAGGTCAAGGTCCCAACATTTACAGAAAGGATTAAGGAATATTTACAGTTTACAAAAATGATTACGGAAAAGAGAAATAAATATGTAAACCATAACATACTACATTCATTGAATACATACATTCCAACGCTAGGTTACAACTACCAATATAATTCCTCACATGGTGAACTCTTGAAAATTAAAAATATGCATTAATGTCCAGCTGATGTTCAACAATTACTAATCTAACAACACTCCTCTAATGTTGACTCCTTGAATATCTTATGATTACAGTATTCACATGCCATTTGTCACACACAGAAACTATGTGTTGCCCCCAACAGTATGAGTTCTCATGTGTCTTTTTAGATCACCCTTTTGACTATAACTTTTTCGACAAATGTGGCAAGTATATGGCTTTTCTCCTGTATGAATCCTCATGTGTATTTTTAGTTTGTTCTTTTTACTGAAGCCTTTGCCACAAATCTCACAAGTACAGGGTTTTTCACCTGTGTGCGTTAGCATGTGTGCTTTAGTTCATCCCTTCGGCCAAAGCCTTTGCCACAAATGTCACATGTAAAAGGTTTTTCACCTGTATGAGTCCTCATGTGTCTTTTTAGATTAGGTTTTAGACTATATTTTTCGCCGCAAACTGTACAACTAAACGGCCTTTCTCCTGTATGAATCTTCATATGTTCTCTCAATCTACGATAGCCTTTACCACAAATTGTACAAATAGAGTACTTTGCCTCCGTATGAATTTCCATGTGTTTATATAGACCACTTGCCTTAGTATATTCTTTGCCACACACAGCACAGATAGTGGGTTTTCTTTCAACATGGGTGGTCCTCATGTGTTTTGTTAAATCACTTTTTAGGCTAAATTTGTCGCCGCACACAGCACAGCTGACGGGTCTGTGTCTGATCATGTGTTCTTTTTGGTCATCCATTCGGCGAAAGCCTTTGCCACACACTGTACAAGCAAAGGGTCTTTCTCCCGTATGAATCCTTATGTGTCTTTCCAGGTTTCTCTTTGAAATAAATATTTTGCCACAATCTGAACAGAGGAAGCTTTTCTTCCCTGTGCCACTCGCCGTGGGGGTTGTTTTCAGGTCTTGAAGGGGTATTTCCTCTTCAGGAATCATCATGTGACTTTTTAGATCATCAATTTGAATAAAGCCTTTGCCATTAATTGTACTTCCACTGGGTTTCCCTTCTGTTCGATACTTTGTGTGGTTTTTCACAGTACCAGTTTGACTAAAGGGCTTTGCTCCCTTATGCATAATTTCATGCTTTTTTAGATGGTCCGTTCGATTAAAGCCTTTACCACAGACTGTACATTTAAATGGTCTTTCCCCTGTATGGATCATTGTGTGTCTCTCAAGATCTTTCTTCCAACTAAACATTTTGCCACAAAATGCACAGGCAAAGGGTTTCTCTCTTGTATGAATAATTGCAGCTCTCTTGTCTGCTTCCATATTTTGCTTCTTGTCTGATTTCAGTGAGCTTAAATCTGACTGACATTCCCTGGTCTCCTTCCAGTCATCTCTGTCTTCGGCATCAGATACAGAGCAGTCTGATTGCAGAGAGTTTAAATCCGACTGACCTTCCCTGGTCTCCGCCCAGTCAATGCTGACTTCAGTGTCTTCAGATTCAGAAGAGTCAGAAGAGAAGGGCTGGTCTGTTCGACAGTCATCAGCTTGTGTTTTCATGTGTTGATTTGAAGAACCAGCTACAGGCTCCTCTCCGTTTTCACCCACACCTTCTCTTTCTTCTTCAGTGTCAGGACAGTGTCTGGCTGCTTGTGATATACCACGGTCTTCTACAGCAGCTTTTGTTCCCATGTTTTCTGTTAAGGTGCCGGCTACAGACTCTGTCTCTCTGTATTCGCCAGTTATACACTTTGTGAGTAGTAATGTCAAAGGTGAATCATCAGCCTCTGGTCTCTCTTTAGTCTGTGGAGGTTGTCGTTCCACTTGGACGAGAATGGAGCTCCTCTCCTGCTGTTCAGGAACGGCTTTTGTGGAGGTGAGAAAATCTAGGAGGGGGAAAAGGGAATTATCATGTTAATTACTATTGATTAACCCTCTTGCCACCTAAGGGTCCAATGTGGTATTACCACCACACAGCCAGCATAGGCTGTAGCTGTAGGCTTCAATATTGTTTACATCCAGAGATTGCCCACACGGAGGGAGGGAAAAAGCTGTTCCAACAGCAGCATACTGAATGTTAGCATCCTAGTAGAGTGGTAATTACAAAAAAATGTGGCGTTAAAATAATAACACATTTATTCTTTGCAAGACGAGTTTCTGCGCATGTACACACACAAACAAACAGAAAGACTGCTGCTGTCTCTCTTTTGCACATATACATTACCATTTATTTCATTTTATAGCTTTTTTCATGCACTTCATTGTCTTAATCTGTCACTTGTTTCATTTTTTTGGTTTACTGCACTGCAATCTTGAACATTGAAATCCCGCAATTAATTCATCTTGAAAAACAGATATTTTCCCTGTATGCGTCGACTCAAACTGCACTAAGATGAGTACTTTTATCTTTTTTTTCTCACATGCAGCAGCTTTCCACTGTTTTTCTCTCCTCTTTTCTCTTGTTCCCTCTCTGAATCGGTCTGATCATTTTTAATTGTGGATCGCTACTATGTTTCCAAGGACGATCATACATGTACAGAACACTGTAGCGTTTAAAGGCTATCCCTCCAATGCAGGATGTTTTTTGTTTATTTTTTAAGCTTTTATGTAGCCTGCCTGTTCCCTGAAGGTTATTTGATGCTTGCTTCATCTCATTATTATAGCCAGGATGAATGTTGTTTTATTTCATAAGAAAATAAAATGTGTAAACGTGTGTAGCCAGCCGATAAACACAAAAGTTACACAACTTACACAACCTACAGTTACACAACTGTTTTGCAGTTGCAATTAATGGATTTATGAACGTGCTAAACTGTTAGCCAATAGAGCACACATTTTGGATCAAACAATGGTTGCGTGATCGTGGATCACTTTACTTTTTCTTCATGCTAAAAAAACGTTTGTGAAATTAACAATATTTTGTTATTTTGTTATATTGTTAGATGTGCATTGTTAAATGCACCCCCCCACCAGTGTCCATGCATTGTCCAACATCCTAAGGTATCCATTGATTTTCAATCATGAGACTAAAGGATATAAAAAAGTTTGACATTCCACCATGAGATTCTGTTTCGACTTTATTGTCAAAGAGGGCGAAAAGGTCAAGGTCCCAACATTTACAGAAAGGATTAAGGATTTTTTACAGTTTACAAAAATGATTACAGAAAAGAGAAATAAATATGTAAACCATAACATCCTACATTCATTGAATTCATACATTCCAACGCTAGGTTACAACTACAAATATAATTCCTTACATTGTGAACTCTTGATAGTTCTTTGAAATTTAAAAATATGCATTAATGTTCAGCTGATGTTCAACAATACCTAATCTAACAACACTCCTTTAATGTTGACTCTTTGAATATCTTATGATGAAACTAAGTGTCGTCCCCAGCAGTATGAGTTCTCATGTGTCTTTTCAGATCACCCTTTTGACTACAACTTTTTCGACAAATGTGGCAAGTATATGGCTTTTCTCCTGTATGAATCCTCATGTGAATTTTCATTTTGTTCTTTCGACCGAAGCCTTTTCCACAAACCTCACAAGTAAAGGGTTTTTCACCTGTATGCGTTATCATGTGTCTTTTTATATCATCTGCTCGGCCAAAGCCTTTGCCACAAATGTCACATGTAAAAGGTTTTTCACCTGTATGAGTCCTCATGTGTCTTTGTAGATTAGGTTTTAGAGCATATTTTTCACCACAAACTGTACAACTAAAGGGCTTTTCCCCTGTATGAATCAACATATGTTCTCTCAATCTACGACAACCTTTACCACAAATTGTACAAATAGAGTACTTTGCCTCTGTATGAATTTCCATGTGTTTATATAGACTACTTGCCTGATTATATTCTTTGCCACACATGGCACAGATATGTTTTTTTCTTCTGGTTAGAGTCTGCATTTGTGTTTTCCATCACCCTTTAGAGTACTACTACTACTACTACCACAAAAATGTGTTTTTAAATGGTCCCTTCGACCAAAGCGTTTACCGCACGCAGTACAGTTGAAGGGCTTTTTCCCTGTATGAAGCACTCTGTGTCTTGACAGGTTAGACCTTGAGCTAAAACATTTGCCACAATCTGAACAGAGGAAGCTTTTCTTCCCCGTGCCACTCATCGCGGGGGTTGTTTTCAGGTCTTGACAGGGTGTTGAGGTTTGACTAAAGGGCTTTGCTCTCGTATGAACAATTTCATGCTTTTTTAGATGGTGTGTTCGAGTAAAGCCTTTACCACACACTGTACATTCAAATGGTCTTTCCCCTGTATGAATCATTGTGTGTCTCTTAAGATCAAACTTCCAACTAAACATTTTGCCACAAAATGCACAGGCAAAGGGTTTCTCCATTGTATGAATACTTGCATGTCTCTTGTTGTCTGCTTCCATATCTTGCGTCTTGTCTGATTTCAGTGAGCTTATATCAGACTGGCTTTCCCTGGTCTCCATCCAGTCATCTCTGGCTTCAGCATCAGATACAGAGCAGTCTGACTGCAGAGAGTTTAAAGCCGACTGACTGTCCCTGGTTTCCGCCCAGTGACTGCTGACTTCAGTGTCTTCAGATTCAGAAGAAACCGAAGAGAAGAGCTGGTCTGTTTCACAGTCATCAGCTTGTGCTTTTATGTGTTGATTTGAAGAACCTGCTACAGGCTCCTCTCTGAAGAAGAAAGAGTAGGTGTGGGCGAAAACAGTGTCAGATTCAGAACAGTGTCTGGCTGCTTGTGATGTTTCACGGTCTTCTACATCAGCTTTTGTTTCCATGTTTTCTGCTGAGGTGCCAGCTACAGACTCTGTCTCTCTGTCTTTAGTCTGTGGAGGTTCTGGTTCCACTAGGACGAGAATGGAGCTCCTCTCCTGCTGTTCAGGAACAGCTTTTGTGGAGGGGAGAAAATCTAGGAGGGGGAAAAGGGAATTAACATGTTAATTACTATTGATTAACCCTCTTGCCACCCAAGAGTCCAATGTGGTATTACCACCACACAGCCAGCATAGGCTGTAGCTGTAGGGTTCAATATTGTTTACATCCAGAGATTGCCCACAAGTAGGGAGGGAAAAAGCTGTTCCAACAGCAGCATACTGAATGTTAGCATCCTAGTACAGTGGTAATTACAAAAAAATGTGGCGTTAAAATAATAACACATATCGTTCATAAGACAAGTTTCTGCAAGTGTACACACCCACCCACCCACCCACACCCACACACAAAGACTCTGCCTTTGTCTCTCTTTTGCACATGTACAATACCATTCATTTTATTTTACAGCTTTTATCATGCACTTCATTGTCTTAATCTGTCACTCGTTTAATTTGTTTGGTTGACTGCACTGCGATCTTGAACCTTGAAATCCCACAATTAACCACTTCATTTTCACAACAGACATTTCCCTTAGTTGTATTTCCCTGTGTCAACTTAAACTGCACTATGAGTACTTTTATCATTTTTTCCACATACAGCAGCTTTCCACTGTTCTTTCTCTTCTTCTTCCCTCTGAATCGGTCCAATCATTTTGATTTGTGGGTCGCAACTAGGTTTGCAAGGAAGATTACACATGCACAGAACACAATAGCGTTGAAAAGCTATACCACCAATGCAAGATGTTTTTTTGTCTGTTTGTTTTACACATTTATACAGCTTGCCTGGTCCATGAAGATCATTTGATGCTTGCTTCATCTAGGCTATAATGTTGTTTTATTTCATGAGCAAACAAAACGTTTGGCTACATACGTTTAAACGCATGCTGCTAGGCAATTAACACAAAAGATACCCTACAGTTACACAACTGTTTTGCAGTCTCAATTAAATCATTTCAAAACATGTTAAACTGTTAGCCGAAACAGCACACATTTTGGATCAAAAACTGGTTACGTGATCGTGGATCACTTCATGAATCAATTTATTTATTGAGCTTTGTGAAATGAACAATGTTTTGTTTTATTGTTAAATGTGCATCTTTTTCGACTTTATTGTCAAAGTGGGAGAAAAGGTAAAGGTCCCAACATTTACAGAAAGGATTAAGGAACATTTACAGTTTATAAATAGGATTAAGGTAAACAGAAATGAATATGTGTACCATAACAACCTAGACACATTCCATACATAGATTTCCAACACAAGGTTATAATTACCAATATAATTCCTCACATGGTAAACTCTTCATAGTTCTTTGAAAATTAAAAGTATGCATTAATATTCAACAATATCTAACCTAACAACACTCCTCTAATGTTGACTCCTTGAATGTGTTACGATTACAGTATTCACATGCCATTTGCCACACACAGAAACTAAGTGTTGTCCCCAACAGTATGAGTTCTCATGTGTCTTTTTAGATCACCCTTTTGACTACAACTTTTTCCACAAATGTGGCAAGTATATGGCTTTTCTCCTGTATGAATCCTCATGTGTATTTTTATTTTGTTCTTTCGACCGAAGCCTTTGCCACAAACCTCACAAGTAAAGGGTTTTTCACCTGTGTGCGTTAGCATGTGTGTTTTTATATCATCTGCTCGGCCAAAGCCTTTGCCACAAACCTCACAAGTAAAAGGTTTTTCACCTGTGTGAGTCCTCATGTGTCTTTTTAGATTAGGTTTTAGACTATATTTTTCGCCGCAAACTGTACAACTAAATGGCCTTTCCCCTGTATGAATCCACATATGTTCTTTTAATCTACGATAACCTTTACCACAAATTGTACAAATAGAGTACTTTGCCTCTGTATGAATTTCCATGTGTTTATATAGACTACTTGCCTGGGTGTATTCTTTGCCACACACGGCACAGATAGTGGGTTTTCTTTCAATGTGGGTGGTCCTCATGTGTTTTGTTAAATCACTTTTTAGGCTAAATTCGTCGCCACACACTGCACAGCTGGCGGGTCTGTGTGTGATCATGTGTACTTTTTGGTCATCCATTCGCCGAAAGCCTTTACCACACACAGTACACGCAAAGGGTTTTTCTCCCGTATGAATCATTTTGTGTCTATCCAGGTTTCTCTTTAGGTTAAATGTTTTACCACAATCTGAACAAATAAAGCTTCTATTGCCTCTGGAACTCCTCTTGGGGGTTGTTTTACAGGCTACAGGCTCTGTTTCATCATCACCTTGAGTTTTCTCTTCAGTGTCAGATTCGGAACAGTGTCTGGTTGGTTTTGGTGTTCCACGGTCTTCTACCTCAGCTCGCGTTTTCATGTTTTCAGTTGAGGTGCTGGCTACAGGCGCTCTTTCTCCGCATTCATCGTCGTGAATAATGGCATGTCTTTTTAGATGATACTTTCGAATGAAGCCTTTACCACACTTGGTACAAGTAAAGGGTCTTTCCCCTGTATGGATCATGGTGTGTCTCTCCAGATCACATTTTTTACTAAACATTTTGAAACAAAACAAACAATTAAGGCCTCCTGTCCCCGTTTTGCTCCACGCAGGGGTAGCGCTGTCGTCTTGAGACAGCTGGTTGTCTCCCTCCAGAGTTTGTGTCTTACCTTTCCCGGTCTCCGCCCAGTCATCACTGTCTTCAGTGTCACATTCAGAAGTGTCACATTCAGAGAGGAGCGGGTCTGTTCCACAGTCATCAGCTTGTGTTTCCACGTGCTCGTTAGAGGTACCGGCTATAGGCACCGATTCTCTGTTCTGGCCATCACGCACGCGCTTTACTTCTTGTGATGTTAATGTTGACCCATCAGCCTCCTCTTTAAATTGTGTAGGTTTTGATTCCTCCTGGACCAGACTGGAGCTCCTTTCCTGCTGTTCAGGAACCTCCTCAAAGTCAAGGAAGTCTAGGGGAGATTAGAAAAAGTGCATATAGTATGTGACAATAATTATGTGGATTTTTTTTTTTTTATGTCATTTGTGTAAATAGGTTTTCAATCTAATCCGGGGTTGCATGGAAGGTCTTTTAGACAAGTTCCAGGTAGAGTTCTCAAGGGACCTGGAAAAGTCGTTCCGGACCTAAGTGGGCCCTAAATAGGTGAGTCCGAAGCTCAGGCTCAGCACGACTAATTGGTAGATTGTTTGTGCCCGGTCCGAGCCCGGCTCGGCTGTCATAAAATCAATAAAATAAATAAATAAAATTACGCTACCTAACCTGTCCCTGAGTGTAGGACATAGATGCCAACGTTTGAAAAAATTTTTGAGTGGCAAATTACCGGGGCGCGGCGGCGCAGCGGCCCGACAGTGCGGCAGCGCAGCGCACATTTGTATGCCTATATTAACTTCACATTCTCACTTATCATGGAGGTATGTTTCAGTAGATTTTAGCCTAAAAGAAGTTGGGTGCCCCCGAACATTGAAATCCATGAGACTGATTCAATACTATTAAATCAGCTGTAATAGCGTGAGAAAATGTTACTGACTAAAACACTAATGAATAGTGTTTTAGCCAAACAGCATATCCACCTGCAGCACTAAAGTTATCAAATGCTGTTAAATAAAGATAATTTCTTAAAGTATTGTTAAGGGTTTTGGACCAAGTTGCTAATAACAGGGATTAAAGCAAAAAAAAAAAAAAAAAAAAAAATCCTGAGCCTTTCCAAACTATATATCTATATATCTACCAAATGTACCGATTCCATTTGTATACACACTCAGGAAAAAAGGCTCTAAAAGAAAAATTATTAACATGGTAAAATATGTTTCACCATGTTAATTTCTCCATTTCTAGGAGACAGAATGGGGGAACCACACAACACAACATCAATAAGATGTATATTAACGGCATAGTAATATGTTGGAAATGGGTGGAATTCCCTTTTTTGGTGGAATTCCCCTGGCTTTCAGCTATAGATAAGTCAACGTGGGTTCTCTCTCTCCCACACGCGATCGTTATTTATTGTTTCAACTATCTTGAAGTGCTTTTGCTTTTCTCGTGCTTATCAAAAGCTGGCTGACCGAAATCCTTTATCCCTGTATGAAAATGCAGTTTTATCGACTAGATTTGGATGCTAGCGGCATAGCCCATTTAGCACCGCACTCGCTGCGTTCGCCAAGGGGAGCACATGCCGTGCCTCCCCGACCAAAGAGACCTCTGGATCGGAGAGACTCGTTCGCCTCGTCCCGTTTAGTTTATAGCAGCAGCCACTGTGCGGCCCAGCGTGATGGTTAAATTTGACGTCTCTTTGGAGATTGCGGTGGTGGAACACAAAAATAATTCCTTAATGGCGCTTTCTTCTTGGACATTTTGACGAGAGTCTGGCTAAGTTAGAAGATTAACGTGTCAGTAATAGCGAACTGCATGGGAGGACGCACTCAGAGCATATGCACTCTGTTCTGTTTGGCTACAACGGCTAATGCATCCACAAGACACTGATTGGCCAGTCGGGGCAGAGCCATGTAGTGTCAGAGGTGCGACATTGGGGGGTCAGACACTGAGCGCTGGAGCTGCTGTTCATGCAGCCTGAATATGGACAAACTGGAGTTGAAATACAGAGTCGCCATTGGACTGGCCCCATGAAGTGAACAGAGTTTGAGTTTGGTTGCGCTCTTTGCGTATTTTTAAGTGATTAATCGTAGCAGCGTAGTATGAGGTAAAAACGAGTAGCTGCTACGCAAAATGCGTACATGTTGGGGATATATGGTAGGATAGCATTACTGCAGGTGGCGCCGTGCGGTTCAGTCAGTATGACAATAAGATTTCAAAAGAATATCAACAGAATAATAACTCACGTTAGGCAGCCTGTCAATGTTCCATTTAATTCCATTATGGATTCCAATTCAGCGGTGTGGTGTGGTGAGTAAACATTCATAGCAATCCGTTTGCTTTATTTCTCTCTCTGAAGTGAATCCGTTGAAACAGCTCTTGTCCGTGATCAGCATTATAACTTTAGAAACAAACCATCCATACATCGCTCCTCTCGTGAAAGTTTACAATGCTCCTCGGTGGCGTTTAAACTTGTGGCTTTTTGGCAAAAATAGCCGTATTTCTCCCAAATCGGGCACCCACGTAATTTCATTCAATTCCGTTAAAAAACATTTGGGGGGGGGGGGGGGGGGTGGGCTGTTGCTGGTGTTCTTAAGAGTATGGACAGAGTCGTGACAACTCTGTTCACTTCATGTGACCCCATGAAGTGAACAGCGTTGTCGATACTCCAATAGCGTCTCCTATACATAGGGCTCCATTTTTGTTACATGCTAAACCTCTTATCCCAAATCCCTTATTTTGTTTTTACTATTTTGAACGTTTTGGAATATTTCAACATGTCAAGACTGGCCATTTGAGCTACTACTGAAAAATATATTTTTTAAATAGTTTAAAAAGGCAAAGAAGTTAAGGGATAAGGGGTTTAGCGGTGACGAAAATGGAGCCCATAGACGTCTATTGAAAAAGGGGACAAGCATGCAAAGTGAGTGCTCGGTTTCTGACCCCTGAATGTCACAACTCCCTGTCTCTGTATTGTATGGCTCTTCTCCCTCCTCCCTTGAAAAAATAGAATACATACATATGAATGGGTTAGCGAGCTAGCTGCTATGCTAACGTTGCAAACTACTGAGCAAGCAGGTGTGTGTGCTTGTGCCAGACTGCCAGCATAGTGAGTGAGTGAGTGAGTGAGTGAGTGAGTGAGTGAGTGAGTGAGTGAGTGAGTGAGTGAGTGAGTGAGTGAGTGAGTGAGTGTGTGTGTGTGTGTGTGTGTGTGTGTGTGTGTGTGTGTGTGTGTGTGTGTGTGTGTGGTGTGTGTGGCGAATCAAGGACTGAACTAGAGCTACGGTTGGATCAGAGCTACTTTTTTTTTACTTATATTCCAGCCTCAATAATATTGCATTTTGGGGACTTTTGGCATCAGAAGCTCTGTAGATGTCATGGTGCAATGCATAAATGTTCAAAGCTTTGAAGGTGACTTTTTGGAGGGTCAGCCTGCATTTCACACAGTACCTACCATGTACAGTAGCATGCTGCTACAGTACATGTTGAACACAGTACCTACCATGTACAGTAGCATGCTGCTACAGTACATGTTGAACACAGTACCTACCATGTACAGTAGCATGCTACTACAGTACATGTTGCACTTCACACAGTACCTACCATGTACAGTAGCATGCTGCTACAGTACATGTTATGGTGACCACCCGTCCCGGATCTCGCGGGACAGTCCCGAAATTCAACCCTCTGTCCCGCGTCCCTCAAAACGGGGCTAATGACCCGCAAAAGAAAAAAAAAGAGGGGGGAAAAAAAAGTCTGACACTGTGCTGGCATGCTGCTGTGCTGCCGCCCTCGTCCAAATAAGCGCCCATGAGCTGTACCGTATGCGTTTGCATACCTCATTTCTGCCGATGCGCCCCATGCCCTCAGCATCTCGCATGACACAATGCGACTGCAGTCCTCCACCTCCGCAAAATACATGTTTAATTCTGCCATAAACAGCTTATGTACAGCGATTGTTTTAACTCAGACTGCATATTATCTTAAACGTTTAGGTCTACTGTCATTCCGTGTGTTGAGGTAACTGCGAGTTATAAGCAAGCACTCACCATACTGAATCCATGCGTCTGTCAACAGGGTCACCGGAAAAGTCTAGCCGCAGAAAAGTCGGCCCAAGTCTGTAGAATGGTTGGTATGCATGTCTATTGAACATGCATATGGCTTGATAATGGTTGGTATGCATGTCTGATTGATTTTTGCCGAGATTTCCACAGCCCTTTGCCGAGATTTCCACAGCCCTGGGCCGACCTTTCCACAGCCCTGGGCAGAGATTTTCGCACTTTTGCTCGGTCCGACTTTGCGGCACCCGACTTTTCCAGTTACCGTCAACAGCGCATCAATGCGCTCTGATCGAAAAACTTTTTGAGATTACAAATGTCTCATCACTCTCACCTTTTTTGCCCTAGACTAGACTAGACTACACTACACTATGCACATCTGAAGAAGCATCAACATTGTTTCAGAAAAAAAGATTTGATTGAATCAAGCCCAATCAAAGGCAGCTTTTTTCTATTCAAGTGCAACATGTACTGTAGCAGCATGCTACTGTTCATGGTAGGTACTGTGTGAAGTGCAACATGCTACTGTACATGGTAGGTACTGTGTGAAGTGTAACATGTAGTACTGTAGCAGCATGCTACTGTACACGGTAGGTACTGTGTTCAACATGTACTGTAGCAGCATGCTACTGTACTTGGTAGGTATTGTGTGAAGTGCAGGCTGACCCTCCAAAAAGTCACCTTCAAAGCTTTGTACATGGCACAGGATTTGAACATTTATGCATTGCAGCATGACATCTACAGAGCTTGTAGTTCTGATGCCCAAAGTCCGCACAATGCAACATTATTGAGGCTGGAATATTGGTAAAGAAAAAAGTAGCTCTGATCCATCCATAGCTCTAGATCAGTCCTTGATACACACACACACACACGCGCGCGCGCGCTGTCGGATCGAGGGAGGAGGAGAGCCATACAGTACAGAGACAGGGAGTGACAGGGAGTTGCGACATTCAGGGGAAATAATAAAGCTATAGCTAAGCTATTCTGGTCCAGATCTGACTAGTTGTGATTGATTTAAGTTCCTCAATCTGACTCTCTCTGATACATCCAGGGACGTCAGTCTCGCTTTGTCCCCTTTTTCAATAGAAGTCCATGTATAGGAGCTGCCATTGGACTGACACCATGAAGTGAACAGAGTTGTCACGACTCTGTCGATACTCTTAAGAACACCAGCGACCGCCCGACCCCCGGCCCACCCTGTCAAACTTTTTTAACGGAATTGAATGAATTACGTGGGTGCCCAATTTGGGAGAAAAACTGTGTTTTTTCGGTTGCTGTACAGAAGCCAAATACACACGTTTCCAACTCATTGATATTCTGCCCGTTCTGGCTGTTTCTGCTCGTGTTTAATGGCCACCCGGGTGCTTGTTTCATGGGAGTCATGTCAGAACATGCTAGTTTGTCATGTGTGATTAAAATAAATGTAATAGCGGCAACATAGTGGTGCAGGATTCAACCATTTAAAAATTGCAAATGGAAAAATAATAATTATCCATTTTTATCAAAATAACAGCTCTACAAGCCCATAATTTGTTTCAGTATGGCCATGTTGAGAGATTGTAGATCTGCTGCCCAAACGTCCCAAAGTAAGGTGGCCAGACCCAAACTGTTAACCTGAGGCAGAGGACAGATGTATTGCTTGTAGGGGTGTTAATGATTAACCGAGGATCAATTAATTGTTGATAAGAAATTGCTCGAGTAAACCTATCAATCACTGTTGAAAAAAGAAAAAACGGGCAAAATGACCTTTTGCCTTGTTTCTCTCCCCCCCTCTCTCTCTCTGACCCTCTCTCCCTCTCTCTCTGCTCCCTCCTCTCTCTCTCTCTCTCTCTCTCTCTCTCTCTCTCTCTCTCTGCCCCTCCCTCTCTCTCTCTGCTCCCCCCCCCTCTCTCTCTCTCTCTCTCTCTCTCTGCCCCTCCCTCTCTCTCTGCCCCTCCCCCCTCTCTCTCTCTGCCCCCCCCCCCTCTCTCTCTCTCTCTCTCTCTCTCTCTCTCTGCCCCTCCCTCTCTCTCTGCCCCTCCCTCTCTCTCTCTCTCTCTCTCTCTCTCTCTCTCTCTCTCTCTCTCTCTCTCTCCTCTCCTCTCTCTCTCTCTCTCTCTCTCTCTCTCTCTCTCTCTCTCTCTCTCTCTCGCTCTCCCCTCTCTCTCTCTCTCTCTGCCCCTCCCCCCTCTCTCTCCCCCCCCCCCTCTCTCTCTCTCTCTCTCTCTGCCCCTCCCTCTCTCTCTCTCTCTCTGCCCCCCTCTCTCCTATTCTCTCCCTCTCTTTCTCCTCGTCTACTTGCGTTGGTCGCCATTATAACAGCAACCAGCGGCAAATGGAGTAAATCATATTAAAATATTTAATTATATATATATATATATATATATATATATATATATATATATATATATATATATATATATATAGTGGAAACTTGGTGACCAACTACACCAAGTTTCCACTGTAGGGTGGGTGCTGAAGCTTCGAGTTGGAAAGCAACACGCTCGAAAACTTGAGGATTTGGAGAGGATCTTTAAAGAGGAGTGGACCAAAACCCCTTGAGATGTGCGCAAACTTGGAGACCAACTACAAGAAACGTCATGGACATTTTTGTTCATATTCTGTCTCTATTTGTTTAAATAAAAGTACCATAAAAATATAAAAATGACAGAGTGCTCATTTCTTTCTAATCATGAAAACTTACAAAATCATCAGGGGATCAAATAATTATTTTCCCCACTGTGTATATATATAATTATATATAATTTTTATATAAATTTTATATAAATATGGCACTTGCTAATTTCTGGTGGTTCTAGGTAGCACTAGTGCTAGTGAAAAATAGATAACAAATATAGATAATCCTGGTGGTCCTTGGCATCACTGACACAATCTTTTTTTTTTTTTTAAGAAAAACTTAAAACATTATACTTTGCCTATATAACTAAAATAAACAAATAAAACACCAATGGCATCTTATTTCTTTCATAAAGAGAATATTTCACTCAACAGGAACTGCTCCTGGTGCAGGATGATGATGTAACGTGTGATCTATGGAATATATGGATGAACATGCTCATGTGACATCATCCTGCGACTGGAGTACCTCCTATTGAGTGAAAGATTCTCTATTTATGAAAGAAATAAAGTATTGAAGGTGTTTTTATCTGCATGTTTTAGTTATAGAAGGCCAGTATACTGTAGTGTTTTAAGGCATATTTGTGTTATTAGCCAAGGAACCTTTAAAAAAAAACGTTGGGAGTTTGTGGAGTTTGCTTTTTTCTGGCCAAATTGCAAGTGCACACTGTATGATGAGTTAAGAAGTCTGCTATAAACACAACACAAAGTAACGTTGGTGTAGCATCAAATATAACTGCCGCATGCACGGGTCAAAAGCAATATAAGCAGTATTTCTCACCTGTCTTCTTTTTTCCTTTGGAATTCTTCATTTCTTGTTCGGCAATTCCTCCATCTATGGTCGCCAAAACACAAACAAAAGCACTTGATACATTGTTAAAGTTACAAAAATAAGTATAGTTAAGGAAGTAAGATGGACAAGGGGCATTACCCCTGATTGTAGATTCGACATTATAGCCAATTTTAGTAATAAAGATACTAGATACAGATACAGGGATTAAAGCAAAAAAAAAAATCCTGAGCCTGAACTTTCCAAACATGCTGGAGCAGTCTGGGCATTTAGGGTGGCGTTGCCCCCCCATGCCTAGATCCGTCCTGCACAAACTGCGATTGAGATACATGTAAAATGACTGATTTCTCTAATACAGTAAATAATCAATCATTTCAGTATCACGCTTCTAAATCAGTTCAACCAGACATAGAGGTGACCAGTGATGGGGATAACGCCGTTATTGATAACTTCGTTACGTAATCAGATTAGTTTTATTAGTAACGGAGTAACCTAACGAGTTATTTTTGCAATTTAGTAGTTAGTTACTTAGTTACATTTCCAAAAAAGTAACTCGTTACTATAGTTCGTCGCAATTCATTTTCTTGAGACTGCCCGGTGTTGTAGTCTATATTCCTCCTTCTGTTATGGTAGAATAAGCCGACTGCACGTTGTGGCTTCATCCTTCTGTGAGTGATGTGTGTAGTTTACATTTACTGTCTGCACATCCTGTAAGTCCGCGGCCGCCTAAGAAATAAAAGTAAACCTACTGTCTAGCTAGTGTCTAGTTATACTCTAGTATGAATCTTTTATTTTGAAAGGAAGAGGAAGTCCGCTGGCTGCTTGCATAGTGACACAGCTACTGTAGGCGCGACTTGCTAAAAGTCTTGTAAACAATGACGCCGTACACTTTGGATTAACTTTTGGATTAACACGCGCACTCTCGATTGGGAATCGGCTATAAACTCTGGCTGCGTTATTAGGTGAGTAATGTTTAATTCATTGTTTGGCCGCCGTGCCTTGTCTTATATAGACTACTGTGTAGTTCATAGGCTGGGTTATGATGGGAAGAGAAGCCTGCATGTTGTTGTCATTGCGCAGCGTGGAGAGGGCATCATCATGCTCTCTGTCTGGTTGTACCGCGTACAGCATAATATTGTCTGTAGGCCTACTGTAATCTGACATAGCCTACTTTGTAGCAACCTAGTTCATAGTGGGTGATGGGTGACATGGTGTCACTGTTGAGTAGGCTACAGTTGTTGTCGGTGGTGGTCATAATACAATGCAACTAAATTGTGCATACATTAAAAACAAAGAGAAAAGGAGTATTTTAATTGTGTTCAGGAACGGAAAATAACGGAAAATAATCTATTACGTTACTTTTTATAGAAAGTAACTTGTAACTTAACGAGATTAGTTTTAGGGGGCAGTAGTCCAATAACCTAACGTCGTTAGTTTATAAAGTAACGATACCCAACACTGGAGGTGACTACGCACTGGACAAATGTGCAAGACCTGTCAACTTTACAACGACTGTCCGTTCGACAGAGTTTTGCGATACTTTCTAAGAACACTGATTAGTATTGCCATTACCTGGGGTTAGGGATGTAAATTATCGATTAATTGGATATTAATTTGTTATCGGTAATTAATTGATCAGCAGAGTTTTTGTTTTCTCTCATATACATAGTATAAAAAAATTAACATTTTTTGTATAGTGTGGTATTAATACATGACCTTATATGCTTTGGCCCTGCCTTGTGGGTCACAACACACAAGCATTAATACATCACCGTATCACCAAGGCTGAAGCATAAATGCCATAAATTAAGCACATAACATGAAACATTTATATTTTCTCTCTGACACTAGATAGGATAGCAATTTTACAAATATTCAGGTAGTCCATTCATTGTAGCCTAATTATATTTGAACTATAGCAACAGACTATAGCAACAGAATGGTTCCACAGATAAATATTGTGGAAATGGCAGATCTACAAGCTCATTGTGAAATTGTAGACCAGCTATTTTCACAATTCTTGCCTCTTATATAAAACAATCCTGCTAATATTTGTTGATTAGTTTTCATACAGCATTAGAACCACTGATATGAATACTACTATGCCTACTGCTTTGCATGGGGACATAAGACAACAAAACATTATTGGAGGGGCACTAAGATGAAGCAATAACTCAATAATGAATGATAGTGAAAAGAGCTGTCTGTGGACACTGGACTGAAGAGCATTCACGAGGGCTAGCAGGGGGGTTCTATATGGGGCCATACTAGCTCTAACAGTGGAGCTATGGACCAGTGCTAGGGCTAGACAGACTGCTGGAGATTAGCATTAGCTTTCAACTCTAATGTAAACACTTTTGGCTAACCAGCTAGCAAAGCTAACGTTAGTCACTCATTCCCATATGGAACTGCTGCGTTGTCGTTGCAGCCAGTGCTGCTACCACAGATACACACACTTTATCTACGGACGGTCACACATGCACCTCCGTGCGTTCACCCTGTAAATCTCCCACCAACGGGTCAAAGCAATGCGCTCTTATCTCGTTCTACATGGCATTAATTTGCGTGCGTGTTTCAACACCGCTACTGCGTCTTGTATGTGCGCGCCTCGCTCCACTCCGCGATGGCACACAGCGGTGTGTCCAACGCGCGTCACACAGGCATTGAGCGAGCAGGGAGAGAAACTGGCTGACGCGCCGGACCACGGCTAAAACAAGAGAGGAGACGTACTGGTGTTGATGCAGGGAGTAAGAAAAAAGAAAAACGGAATCAACAGATCGTTTTTTTTCTCTTGAAAGAAGAGAGAGAGAGAGAGAGAGAGAGAGAGAGAGAGAGAGAGAGAGAGAGAGAGAGAGAGAGAGCTTTTTAGACGGGCTACTTTACCACCACCGCGATTCTGTGTGAATGTGACCAAATGGGTGAGGAGGTTGTAACTTTATAAACTTTATGCGAAAATATGTGGGGATTGTGAAATCAAGCGAGGCATGCATAATTTGCATATTTATGCAATTATTCCGGGAATTACGCGGTGCCTTTTTTCTTTCCTTCTCTTTCGACAATTTTTAAGGGTCCAGACAGAGATGTGCGGCGGTCCGGTCGTGGACCGCGGCGCCAGCACAGCGTGCAGAAGAGCAAGTACGAGGCAGGTGCCTCGATCCCTTACCTTCCTGCACCAACTGCTAAATGCCTTCCCATCTCGCCCAGTCTCATCTAGCCATGCCCAGTGCCATTTATTTATGATGCCTTTATCTATGGCTTCATGAACTGCAGCGTCCCGACTCCAGTCCTCACACCATGAAATGTCGCGGTTCGCTGATCATCACTCTCTATCTCCACGTGTCTCTGTCAGTGTTGCCAACTTGGCGAACTTGTCACTATGTTTAGCTTTTTTCCCCAGACCCCCCTAGCGTTAAAAAACTCCAGGTAAAAAATCTAGTGCTTTTTTGCTGGTGAGTTGGGTTGAAAACCACTGCCCAGGCTCCTCCTTCTAGTGCATTTTCGAAGTGCCACTGTATTTTAGTACAGCAGATTAACTCATTTTTTTCATACGATACTTCACTTTGGTATAGAAGCGTGAAAATTGGCACAGATACTCTCCAAGGTCTACTCTTTAGGAAAAAGGCGCGTGCCACTCAAAATTCCAAGATGGCGGCCCCAAAATCCAAAATGTCCGCCCAAAAATGTGTTTTTTCCTTCATAACTTGAAATGCATTGATTTTACACCCCATAAATGTATTGAACATTAATACGAAGTTGGCCATTACGGACGGTTTGGCACCAAGAACATGTCTGTATCACTTACGGCTCTTGAGATACAGCATATAGGTACTTTCACAGATTGAGGAGAGCAAGACATTTGTAACATTGATTCTTAAGTGAATCAAATGGTGATACAGGCATGAAAATTGGTACACACACTCTTCAAGCCCCACTATTTCTAAAAGTACTGCGTGCCCTGCAAAATTCCAAGATGGCAGCCCCCAAAATCCAAGATGTTCGTCCAAAAATGTGGTTTTTCCTTCATAGGTCGAAATACAAAGCTTTTAAGCCCCATAAATGTATTGAGCGTTAATATAAAGTTAGGCATTACGGACATTTTGATACCAAGTACATGTCTCTATGTGCTACGGTTCTTGAGTTACAACATATATGTAGTGATGAGGCACCATAAGTGTAACATTTTGGCACATTTCCCTCTTTAACTCAAAGATCCCTTTATCACCATATCTTCTGTTTTCAGGAAATGGACCTACATGGTTTTTCAATTGATGAAACAGGTCGGGAGTTATTAAGCCGATCGCGAAGGGCTGTTTCAGTGCTAAATTTGCTGCGTACATTCTGCGAATATAAGCCACCCAGAAATGTCTGTCTGTGCATCTGTCCTTCACAATAAGTGTATATGTGAAGTGGACGCACCAAGTGCACCATGTGTCATACTATAATTGTATAATGTGCTAAAAGGCGTAATAGTGTAATATATGCAATAGTGTAATAGAGCTAATAGTGTAATATATGCAGTATATAGCGGTATACTGTAATAGGGTAATGTATGTAATAAGTGTCACAGTGTAACATGTGTAATAGTGTAATAGGTTAATATGTGTAATAGTGTCAGTGTAATATGTGTAATAGTGTAATAGGGTAATATGTGTAATAGTGTCATAGTGTAACATGTCTAATAGTGTAATAGGGTAATATGTGTAATAGTGTCATAGTGTAGCATGTGTAACAGGGTAATATGTTCAATAGTGTCATAGTGTAACATGTGTAATAGGGTAATAAGTGTAATAGTGTAATATTTGCATTAGGGTAATAGTGTAATAGGAAATATGTGTAATAGTGTCAAAGTGTAATATGTGTAATAGGGTGTCATGTGTAATAGTGGCATAGTGTAGCATGTGTAATAGCATAATAGGGTAATGTATGTAATAGTGTCATAGTGTAACATGTGTAATAGTGTAATAGGTTGATATGTGTAATAGTGGCATAGTGTAACATGTGTAATACTGGCATAGTGTAACATGTGTAATAGCATAATAGGGTAATGTGTGTAATAGTGTAATATGTGTAATAGTGTAATAGGTTGATATGTGTAATAGTGGCATAGTGTAACATGTGTAATAGCATAATAGGGTAATATGTGTAATAGTGTCATAGTGTAACATGTGTAATAGGGTAATAGTGTAATATATGCAATAGTGTAATAGGGCTAATAGTGTAATGTTTGTGCATTATGGTAATAGTGTAAGAGTGTAATATATTACTGTAATATTGGTATAGCATAATAGCGTAATATGTGTAATTGTGACATGTGTAATAGGCAAATATGTGTATCATGTGTAATGGTGTAATAGGACAATTACACTAGACCACTATTCCATATATTACACTATTACCCTAATGTACACAGATTACACTATTACACATATTAGCCTATTACACTATTACACAAATTACCCTATTACAGTATTACACGTTACACTACGACACTATTACACATATTACCCTATTACACATGTTACACTATGACACTATTACACATATTACCCTATTACACATGTTACACTATGACACTATTACACATATTACCCTATTACACATATTACCCTATTACAGTATTACACGTTACACTACGACACTATTACACATATTACCCTATTACACATGTTACACTATGACACTATTACACATATTACCCTATTACAGTATTACACGTTACACTACGACACTATTACACATATTACCCTATTACACATGTTACACTATGACACTATTACACATATTACCCTATTACCCTATTACACATGTTACACTATGACACTATTACACATATTACCCTATTACACTATTACACATTTTACCCTATTACAGTATTACACGTTACACTACGACACTATTACATATATTACCCTATTACAGTATACCGCTATATGCTGCATATCTTACACTATTAGCTCTATTACACTATTAAACTATTGCATATATTACACTATTACGCCTTTTAGCACAATATACCATTATACTATGACACATGCTACACTTGGTGCGTCCGCTTTACATATACACTTATTGTGAAGGACAGATGCACAGACAGACATTTCTGGGTGGCTTATATTCGCAAAATGTACGCAGCAATTTTAGCACTGAAACAGCCCTTCACAATTGGCTTAATAACTCCCGACCCGTTCATCAATTGAAAAACTTGAAGTGGTTTATGATAGCAGATACATGTAGGTCCATTTCCTGAAAATAGAAGAAATGCTGATAAAGGAATCTTTGAGTTAAAGAGTGAAACATGCCAAAATGTTACACTTATGGTGCCACATCACTACATATATGTTGTAACTCAAGAACCGTACTACATACAGACATGTACTTGGTATCAAAATGTCCGTAATGCCTGACTTTATATTAACGCTCAATACATTTATGGTGCTTAAAAGCTTTGTATTTCGAGTTATGAAGGAAAAAACACATTTTTGGACGGGCATCTTGGATTTTGGGGGCTGCCATCTTGGAATTTTGCAGGGCACGCAGTACTTTTAGAAATAGTGGGGTTTGAAGAGTGTGTGTACCAATTTTCATGCCTGTATCACCATTTGATTCACTTAAGAATCAATGTTACAAATGTCTTGCTCTCCTCAATCTGTGAAAGTACCTATATGCTGTATCTCAAGAGCCGTAAGTGATACAGACACGTTCTTGGTGCCAAACCGTCCGTAATGGCCAACTTTGTATTAATGTTCAATACATTTATGGGGTGTAAAATCAATGCATTTCAAGTTATGAAGGAAAAACCACATTTTTGGGCGGACATTTTGGATTTTGGGGCCGCCATCTTGGAATTTTGAGTGGCACGCACCTTTTTCCTAAAGAGTAGACCTTGGAGAGTATCTGTGCCAATTTTCATGCTTCTATACCAAAGTGAAGTATCGTTTCACTAATCTGCTCTACTATTTTGGATTTTGGCAGTTGGCAACATTGGTCTCGTGTTTTTTTTATTATTATTTTTTCCGCAAGCCGGAAGTCTTTAATCCCTGCAGATTAGGGTGCATCAAATTGCAATGCAAAAATGAAATCTCAACATATCAATTTGATTGGGGTTGCATTTTGTTCGGACACACATAAAAATGATTTGTGCAAAGTTTTGGGAAAATTACTTGAGATTTAGAGGTGCAACGCAGCATGTGAAAAATACAAAAATGGGCGTTTTGGGGTGTTTTCTTGCATAACATGTCAAGTCAATCTCAAAAACTACAAGAAATGGATATTTAGAACATTTTTTCTTAATCCTTGAAGGGTCTATTTTAAGATTCTGCCAGGTATCGAGAAAAAAAATGTCCCAAGGGGTTCATTTTTAACCTTTTCTTACACATACCCCACCTAAATATGCAAATGAGGAGGCAAGAGAAAACAGCACTATTGACATAAACAACCTACAGGGACAAATGAACACATGTTTTCATACAATGTGGACCCGAGGAATACAGAAAAATGGGTATTATGAGGATTCAAGCACATCTTGACTCTATTTAGGGTCAAAAACTGCACAAAAATAGCTAAAAATGTTCGGATTGCATTTATATTTCTCTGTTTACTAAATTCTTATGTGGATTTTAAAGTTCCATCTATTATTTTCTGAATCCTTGAAGTGTGTAGTTTAAGATTCTGCCAGGTACCTGGCAAGAAAAATGTCCCATGGGGCTCATTTTTAACAATTTTTACACATACCGCACCAACATATGCAAATCAGGAGGCAAGAGAAAACATCATAACTATTGACTCAAACAACCTACAGAGACAAATAAACACATGTTTCCATACAATTTGGATCCAAGGAATTCGGAAAAAGTGGTATTATGAAGATTCAAACATATTTTGACTATTTCGGGTTAAAAACTGCACAAAACAGCTGAAAATGTTCGGATCACATCTATATTTCTGTATGTACTAACTTCTTAGGTGAATTTTGGTGTTCCAACACTTATTTTCTTAATCCTTGAAGGTGTATTTTAAGTTTCTGCAGGTACCCATCAAGAGAAATGTCCTATGGGGTTCATTTTAACCCTATCTTACGCAATCCTACCCAAACCCGAAGATGGGAAAAAGAGAAAACATAATAACTATTGACAATATCAACCTACAGGCACAAAGTAACATGTTTCCATATAATTCTAACCCAAGGAATACAGAGAAATTGTTATTATGGAGATGGAGATTCAAGCTCATCTAGACTGTATTACAGGACAAAACACCCCTCAAATTGATGACATCAAGATTTATCATTTTAGTAAATTTTGGGGTGGATTTTTTTGACAGCTTTTCTCCTTATCCTGTGTGCATTTCAATATTTTGCCACATATGAAGCTGAAATAATGTCCCATGAGGTTCCCTTTTTAACCCTTTCTTACATGAAACAGTGAAGGGAGTCACTATTGAGGCTCGGTCAATTTTGTTTTTTACTCTGGTCATTGGCACAACCAGAGCAATCTACAACTGTAGTACATCTAAAGACCAAAGTACTGTATCTATAGCTGTATCTATCTGCATCTCTAGCTGTATAGCTGTATGAGACCACTGCATAAAACCACTGTTCTTGCTAGGCCATGATGTCATGAGGCCCGGCTGAGCCATTGAGGCCCATATAGGTCAGGAAGCTCCTGTTTCTGTAGCATGCGGCAGCTTGATATACAAGTACACCCCCTGGACATGTCGCTAGCATCTCACAGAGACCCCAATCCAACCCTTGATGCTGGGTGCCAAGCTCATTGGGTCCCATTTTAGTCTTTGGCATGACAAACCCCAACCTCCCAGTCCTAGGGAAGACAGTCTAACCACAATACCACTGAGCTGGTATATCTGTATGCATAGACCATTGCACAACATCTTTGTGACCCCTGTACTGCTTTTATAGATTACTGTGCTGTGTGTATAGACCACTGTAGAGCACCTGTGCATTATGCACCTGATGCACTTTGGTGCATCTATAGACTGCTCTAGTGCATCTGTGGTCCACTGTAGTGTGTTCTTAGATGCCTCTAGAGCATCTCTAGAACACTGTAGTGCCTTTGCAGTAGGGCTGGGGCGGTACGGGATTTTTAATACCGCGGTAATTGCGGACCCCCATACCGCCGGTATGGCGGTAATGCGGTACACCCCCCCCCCCCCCCCCCACGACGCAAAAAAAACTCCCGTTTATAGTGTTATTCAACACAGACTGCAAAATTCGCGACATGTACAGTACAGCGGGTGAGTGCACCCCGCCGCCGCTTCCCTTCCCTTCCTCTAAGTAGCCTACCTCTATACCACAGTAGCAGGCAGCGTCCTTTTAAAAACAGCCGGGCAACTTTTGTCCATCAGTTTACCAAGCTGACATCCAGTGTAACATGCGTCGCTACAGTGAATCAGTGAATAAGCTGTGCAACATGACGAAACACCAGCTGTAAATAATCGTCCCTTGATTGTGTTTTAAACGGATTATACGAATCATTTTGGGACAAATAAGGGTAGGAGCCGGCGATCAGCTAGGAGGAGGTTTAATATCTTTGGCGTGTTTATATGAGGGACAAACATTGGGCTACACGCGCTATGGATTATGGCAAGTAATTGTCTGGCTGAATACAGGAGGGCTCGACCCGAATAAAACTCGGACCAGCCAAAATGAAGGGATTCATAAACACTAAAGTTTTGCTGTTGCCTGGTGTCTGATGTGTATGCTATATTATTACAAACCGATCTGAAATAAAGATAAAGAAGTCTATGTAGAACAGCCGCAATGAAGAGAACAGACGGCTTAAACTCAGGGCTGAATTGGGTCGAGCCCTCCTGTTACGCCTCGCTCAACGTCGCATGGACGAGGGAGAGAGGGAGAGAGAGAGCGAGAGAGAGACAGAGAGAGAGAGAGACAGAGAGAGAGAGAGAGACAGAGAGAGAGAGACCACCACGCGGACCACCCCTCTCTCTCTCTCTCGCGCGCGATCCTTTCCACTGGAAAGGATCGAGAGAGAGAGAGAGAGGTGGTCCGTGGAGAGTATCGCACATTACAGGCAGGAGGACAGCCGCCCCATCGGCCACAACTATGATCTTTTGACTGAAAACATTTAGAGTTCGGTTAGATCACATATGTCAAACTCAAGGCCCGCGGGCCAAATCAGGCCCGTGAATGAATTATCTTTGGCCCGCGGGATAAAATTGAATTAATATTAGAACTGGCCCTCTGGTATATTGCACACACCATGATAAGAAATGAATGCAACTAATTGTTTTACTTCTTCAACTTAGTCTCATTTACTTTCTCAATTAACTATGAAAGCAGCACTTGGTGAGGATCATAGAAGAAAAAAAATCCCTGAAAAATAGCAGGTGTTCACGTCTCATAGCGCGCCACAGAGTGGCGCGCTATGAGACGTGAACACCTGCTATTTTGTATTATACGTTAACTTAAAACGTTAACTTAAAACAGTTTTTAATGCAGGCAGTTTCATCTTTACAATTATCTTGCCATTAAGAGACATTGATTTTTGAAGGGAAATTACTATTTTGCTGTTTGACAGGGACGTCATTGTAAACCGGTGTTGAAACACAGACCGGTATCTCCGGCCCACGACTTGTACCAATTTTTCTATTTTGGCCCACTCTGTATTTGGGTTTGACACCCCTGGGTTAGATCTATCGAGCTGGATTAAAGCAGTCAATTGGAATTGCAACGGCTGCCAGTGCATGCATTCTAGCTCGGATCAAACGACCATTTAACGACCTTCCTTTATTGGCCCTGCATAATCATGCATAATAATCATTTTAATACTATTGTTATTATCTTAACATATTAAACAAATTCCAAGTTCGCCAGGCAAACGTGATAAATTATGAGAAAAGACTATGGTGCTGCCCTCTCCTCGGCAGATCCACAGAGTATAGACAGAGTTGTGACAACTCCATTCACTTCATGGGGCCAGTCCAATACATAGACTTCTATTGAAGAGGGACAACCGGACCCTATGGAGTCTATTGGCTCGCGCTCGCATTTTTTGACCCCTCAATGTCGCAAAAAAGTAACAAACAAAAAAAGTCGAAAATATTTTTTTATTATTTTTTTATTTTACCGCGGTAATGAAGCCCATACCGCGGTATGCGTTACATACCGGCGGTATGGCGATATTGCGGTTATTGCCCCCAGCCCTACTTTGCAGATCAATGTAGTCCTCCTGTAGACCACTTTAGTGCAATTGTAGGCTTCTATAGTATTGTACAGATGCTGTCCAGTGCTATACAGAAGCACTATACACACCAACAGACCACAACAGAGCACTACAGCTTCAATATAGTGGTCTGGAAAGGCACAATAGTGGCCTACAGATGCTGTGAAGGGCTTTACAGATGCACTATAGAGGTTTATAGACACGGTGCAATGTTCTACATATGCACTAGAGTGGACTAAGGATGACATTAGTGCTCTACAAATGCAATATAATATTGCAGAGATGCTGTAAAGACCTCTACAGATGCACTAAATGTAAACGTGGTCCATTAGAGTGTAGATATACTGGAGTCTATAGATCACAACAGTGGTCCGCAGATGCACTGGAGTGGTTCAATAATGCACTAGAGTGGTTCACAGATATACTAAAGTGAAGTACAGAAGCTCCAATCAGCCTAAAAGACTGAGGTGACTGCCAGTGCCCCCCTCTGTTCCAGAACTTGGGTATAGTGTAGTAATTTATGGATTAAAAGGAAAGGAAGTATCAAAATATTAAAATACACTTAAAGGAGTAATCAAAAACTGTTGAGAAGAAAAAATCCACTCAAAAAGTTTACTGAAAGAGAAATATCAATGTAAATTAAATGTTTCCAGCCATTTTGAGGTGTTTTGTCCTGTAATGAAATTAAAATGTGCTTGAATGTTAATAATAACTATTTATTCCTTGGGTCCCATCTGTATGGAAGCATGTGTTACCTTGTGTGTTGTTTATATCAATAGTTATGCTGATTTCTCTTTTTCCATTCCTGGATGTAGGCAGGATTGTGTAGGCAAGGGTTAAAAATGAACCCCAGGGGACATTATTCTTGCCGGTACATGGCAGAAACTTAGAATACACCTTCAAGGATTAAGAAAATAAGTGTTGGAACACCAAAATTCACCTAAGAAGTTAGTAAATACAGAAATCACACACACACACACACACACACACACACACACACACACACACACACACACACACACACACACACACACACACACACACACACACACTTTTAACAGCAGGCCAGGTGCGAGCAGGGCAGAGTGAAGGGACACAGTTCTTCACAGTTCTACTTATGATAATCATAATCTTTGCTATTTCCGCCTATAATAAGGCCTTATTTAAAAGCCAAATGATTCATAATGGAATCAAATATTGGCATTCTAGCTGTTCTGGGATGTCAAGACACTACCTGTAGACACCCTGTGCAAGTATGATATAAAAACTTGCAGCAGGAGGACACATGACAAGAACTAACCTTCTTTTAGTATAGGCGTTTTTTGCAGTTTTTACCCCCTTTATGCTATAAAATCAGATGTACCGTTGCACCTCTAAATCACCTCGTATCGCTTTAATATTTTGCATGTATTGTTTTTGCATGGATGGTAACACTTTTAGCACCCAATCAAATCAATATTCTGAAAATGTGTATTTTGATGCACCCTACTGCAGATACTAGACTTTGAAGGCCATCATGACAGAGGCTGTAGCCACCTACTACACTAGGACCAAAATTAGTGAAAAACTCCTGGCAGAAAATCTATTGCTTTCTTGCTGGTGAGTTGGGGTGAAATTGGTTGACAGGCACCAGAGATAAAACCCTCATTTTTCCTAGTCCTTCTTCCTTCCTAGATAGGACCGTTGTTAACCAAATGGACCCTTATAGATCTGTAACTCCTGAGATTGTAAAATGACTCTCTCAAGATTGAAATTATATTTAATTAATTCGGAATTATCAAATTCTCAAGAATCTCCTCATATAGAAAATAGTAGATGAATTGCTATTTTGACCAACATTTTGCCAGAGATTCAAGTTTAAACTAAGCATACTAAGTCATCATGATAGGATCCTTGGTAATATTTGCAGAATACATTATCCCTCTATGGGCACAAGTTAGTCCGAGAGACGAAACTCAACATCAAATGGTGGTCCTCCGTGGCTAAAATGCAGAATAAATAGTGGGGCCTGGTATGAAAATGGTTGAAAACCGCTGCTCTAGCGCAGTCTAGTGCATTTTGGAAGTGCCACAAGTGCATTTTGGATTTTGGCAGTTGGCAACACTGGTTAGGTGCTGGATCATTCACTGGTTAAATCAGTGTTTTAACAGTCACTCAGACAAACTAATAAACTGCAGACCTACAGTAGGTTGCTTATATGCGAGAGCAATTTCGGGAGTTGGATCGGCGGCAGTTTGCGGCACTGTTTAAATCTTGTCATGGACAGTGTCCAAGCTACAGCCGTCCGAGCTACAGTAGCCAACGTTTGGTGCATTGTAAACCGTCTACACCAGGGGCTCCATTTTCGTCACACGCTAAACCCCTTACCCCTAATTTCTTTGAGCTATTTTACTATTTTGAAAAACTTTTTGTAATAGTTCCAATGTGCCAATCTATTGACACATGGTGGGCTTGTGGACTTGCCATTTTAGCTATTGAAAAATGTTTTTTTTAAATAGTTTAAAAAGGCAAAGAAGTTAAGGGATAAGGCGTTTAGCAGTGACGAAAATCTAGGCCCAGGGGTTTTCAATCTTTTTGATACCAGGGACCAACATTTATTCAGCATTTGAGCCACAGAGGACCACCATTTGAGGACATTAAGCACCACAGAAACCCCAAAACCAGTGTTGTTGTTTTTTTTTGTATATATTTTTTTTGAATATTTTGATTAGGTCTTAATTGTCTTAATTACCGGTAGTCTTCTGAAATTAATTTTTGTTCGACTAAATATCAAAAACTTTAGTCGACTTACTTACTTACTTACTTACTTACTTACTTTAGTCTTAGTCGACAAAAACAACACTGCCCAAAACTAAAAATGTATTTTGCTTTTGCCCACAATTCCTGGCTGGATTTGGGGAAACAAAACAGAAACAAAACAAAGATCAACATAATGATGAATATTTTAACTCTTGAGAGTGTAAAAATGAAACCCAATGGACCCTTACACTCCATTTACACTCCCATTCAGGTTGAGTTCTGCCGTCACATTCATCTTTGTAGGGAGGAAATTAGGAAGGCTCAGCTGTTTGTGAGCGATTGATGTGCCGTGTGGACGCTGGAATTTGGTGATGAATTCACACATTAATAAATGAGGGCCTATGTGTGCGAGCACAGTTGTGCTGAAGCCTAATAATTTAGGACAGGGGTTTTCAACCTTTTTGATGCCAGGGACCACCATTTATTCAGAATTTGAGCCACAGACCACCAAACAGTCTAATATACTGATCAAAATGACCATTAATGTTCTACATTCACATGATGGATACTTTAACTCTTGAGTGTAAAAATGAAACCAAATGGACCCGCAAAGGTCCATTTAGTTTCATTTTTACGTTCTCAAGCGTTACTTCTGGTTAACCAAGTTAGCTGGGGACCACCTGGAACACTCTCAAGGACCACTGGTGGTCCCCGGACCACTGGTTGAAAACCCGATTTAGGAGAGAAAATGGACGAGCAGCTGACAGGATCGTGCAGAGCCATTGCTGCCAATTCTAAAGCATGTCTAATTGGTGAAACTCAAGTTCTAATGGATTGTTTGTTTGTGAACTTAAAGAGCAGATTCAAGTGGACAAACGCTGCATAGAGCAGTTATGTTTGTTAACAGAACAGCTTGACTTCAGGGAGAGATCTCACTCTCACCCTGAATGAGCCGCATGGCGCCACCTGCGGTAACAATATCCTACACTTAAAGTGTAGGTTGGATAGCGTGAAATTTATTTGTTCTTTCTTTCTTTTGCATGACTACACAACTCCAATGCTTTGGATATTTTGGAAAATCTTCACTTATTTATCTGTTTAAAAAAATAAGAATAACTCTTCGAATTCCAAGCGCACAAAAAATGTGCGCTTGGAAAAAAAAAGATCCACAGACGTGTAGTCAGGGAACAGACATTTGTACATATATTCAGCCAAAATGGGTTAGGGTTAGGGTTTTACACCAGGGGTTTTCAACAGGTGGTCCGTAGACCACCAGTGGTCCCTGAGAGGGTTCCAGGTAGTCCCCAGGCTAAATGATGGACAGTTTGTTAACCAGATTTAACTCTTTGAGAGCGTAAACATGAAACCTTGCGGGTCCATTTGGTTTCATGTTTACACATTCAAGAGTTAAAATATTCATCACGTGAATTAGTCCACACAACTAGAGAATGTAGAAGATTAATGGTCATTTGGATCTGTATATGTTGGACTGTTTTGTTTTCTCCAAATCCAGCCTGGAATTGTGGACAGAAGCAAAATAAATCTTTAGTTTTGGGGTCTGTAGTGTGAAACCCCTGTTTCTCACTACTGCTCAGGCAATTTGTCACATTGTTAAGTGTTTCCACTGTTACCTGGGTGCCATGTTGGATCGCTATCACGCGGCCTTCCCCTCATCTCTTCGTCCTCTCCTCCTGGCAGAGGGAGGGAGTAGGTCACCACTGGAACGCCGAGTCGGCACAGTCTTGGGCGGCCGCGCTTGCGCTTCTCAGGTTGCACAGTCGCAGGCTGTAGCTCAGGGGAGGGCAGGCATACGGGACGCTTTCTGGGACGGCCTCGTCCGCGCTTCTGATCGTCAGCCGCTGTGTGATCTACCGTCATACTGGACCCATCTGAGAGAGAGAGAGAGAGAGAGAGAGAGAGAGAGAGAGAGAGAGAGAGAGAGAGAGAGAGAGAGAGAGAGAGAGAGAGAGAGAGAGATTTATTATTACCGCCCGTCTTATTGATCCTGGAAAATTAATGTCTAGTGACATACATTCCTAAAATTGTATATGTCCCTATTCTATATATCCTTCAGGCTTATTTCAAAAGGTTTGAGACTCGATTACCACTGACATAACCATTTCTCTCTGGACAGTCAGAAGCCGTTCCTGAGGTGATTAAAAACCCTTTCAGGCCGGGAATCCATATTTGGATTCTGTACAGTATGTACAGTAATGAGAATTTTTTTTTTTCAGAGAACCTTAGGCCTAAATGGGTTAAATGTAACGTTATGTAAACGTTATTCGAATGTCAAATTAAGGTTTGAATTTAAAATAAATAGTAATAAAAATGCTGTGCGAGTTCCCACAACACTCTGGGCCACATAAACTAAACCGTTGTACAAAAATGAGCTGTAAAGATAATTATGAATCATCAATTTGATCTTGCAAGACTCAAGAGAGCCATTTCTCAGCACCAACCGTGGATAATATGAGACTGGAGCAAATATAGAGGAACAAAGACGATGTTTTACATCAGCATATTAGGCTGCAATATTTCATATTGAAATAATATACTTTTGATATTTGTTCGAATCCACGTGGTGTTTTAAAAGGAATATTCAAATGTAAGTTTTGGCCAATGCTTACAGCACTACAAAGTTGTTCTTCACCAATGTGTATTTCTAATGGTGTCTAATGACATGTACTAAAAGATTGAAATTCAAATGGATGGAAACCTCATGAATACAGGCCAAAGTGACGGTACTACTACTTTCAACCTATAGAAGGTAAACAATGCAAAGGTTTTGGATTCAGCATCATGAAAACCCCTAGTACCAGTTAGACATATCACATGCACCATTTGACCTGTTTTTATGAGGTTTCCCACATAGGCTACATAAGTTAAATTCAATTAGAAACACATTGGTGAAAATTGTTTCTTGGTAAGGAAATTTGTTTCCCTGATTAGTCAAATATGAGATAAAATGTCTTAAAGCACGCACATGCTCTCTCTTGGCCGCATTACAACTCTAGATTCTTTTATAATTGGGCTGGGCTGGTTTCATTTTTTTTACATGGACAATTTCATCATTTTTCACTTTTTTCCATATTCAGAACTCTGTGACTCTAAATTGGAAGATTCCTACTAGCAGCTATTTCAGATTTACATACACTGACACACAATTTCATATTTCAGTAGTAGTATGCCCAAGAAATTAATATTTTTCTTTCTATTGGGACCTAAAAACAGTATTTGGCCAAAAATAACAAAAACGATGGGCAGCTTTTAATAAACAAAGGAATATTGAAGTGGTGTTTTGCACACAAATTAAGGCATACACATTTCCTGAACAACTTTTACTGTATTGTACAGTATTTTTTGCAATTAGAAAATCTTTGGTATAATTGCAATTTTTGTTGAATATCCTTGGAAAATATAGAAAAATAACAACATTCTGGAGTAGTTGTGTAAGCACAAAACATTTAACAATGAGGTTTTATTTACATATTAACACATTCAGTAATCCGGAAAAAAGTGAAAAATGATGAAATTGTCCATGTAAAAAAATTATTAAAATAGCAAGGGGTGTTTGTTTAAAAAAAAAAAAAAAAAAAACAGGGAGTAGTTACATCTTATATGAGAGCATCTTCACAAAAAATTAGAAGATCCTAAACCCCTAGCCACATGACCAAATAAGATGCCAAAAATACCCTATTTTAGCCCCCTCGGAAAGGACGCAAGATATTTTTTAAAAATTGCAAAAAAAAAAAAAAAAAAAAAAAATCGGAAGGAATATAATTTTTATCGCAAAATATGTTTCTGTGAACACATCGCAACCCTACAATTACTATGTAATGAGGATAAAAATCTAACTAGTTTCATATTTCTACTTAATGAATTTTAAGCGATTTTGGCCACAATGCCATTTTTGGCTTCCTATGCAAAAAGTATGTCCTTCAGAGGCTGTCTGGCAACACATTTAAAAAGAGTGGGTATCATTCAGTAAGAATCTGCAAACACAACTGTGTAGATAGCTGCAATAAAAAGGTATGGGTCTCTGAAGTTGGGGAAAGAGCCAATTTCGCCATGTGGTGTTTAAAGGCCTGTAGTTCCAAAACTACAATGAATTGGGAGCTAATATTTTGCATGTGTGGTACAAACATATGGTTCTTGATTATAGTGAGTTGGCACGGAATGACCCGACTTAGTCTACACAACTAGATAATGTAGAAGATTAATGGTCATTTTGATCTGTATGTTCCAGGCGAGCATCAAGCGCATTCTAGTGCATTTTGGAAGTGCCACTAGTGCATTTTGGATCTTGTCCAGGCCACTAGGCAGGCCACCGGGAAAACTCCCTGTACTCCAGATGGCCAATCCGCCCTTAGGTTTAAATGTTCTGTTCAAATTACGAGTTGGATATTCTCGGCCACACGCACGCACGCACGCACGCACCCACACACACACACACACACACACACACACACACACACACACACACACACACACACACACACACGCACGCACGCACACGCACACGCACCTGCAGCAGTGTCTAGTATCTCCATCTCTCTCTGGAACAGGCCGTACATGAACTTCGCAGCTTCACTGAGTCGTTCCAACACAAACACTTTGACCAGACAAACGTCACCGCTTGTTGTGTGTTTCTCCAAAACACACAGTATCTGCTCTCCCACCGACGTCATGTGTGCGTTGATCTCCAGCCGCACAGACTCCATTTGACTCGCTTTACCTCCTTCGTGAGACGCGCTAAAGCCTGTATGATACATTTTTCCTCGCTTAAGAGACACGTTAAGTCGTTTTTAACGAGACAATTTGTTCTCCTTTGTTGTGAGACCGTCTTCGTTTCCTTGGTTGGGAGAAGCCTCGCGCCAACCGGAAGAACTTCCACACGTCCTTCTGTTCTGCTTCCTGGCAGAGCCATAGAGACAGAGTTACGACAACTCCGTCCACTTCATGGGGCCAGTCCAATGGCGGCTCCTGTACATAGACTTCTATGGAGAATGGGACAACAAATAGGGACAAGTCCTGGACCTGAAGTGAGCAGAAATGCAGTGGACTCAGGCCACAGGGCAGCTTTAATGTTCTTAAACCCCTTTATTTTAGATACATACACAACATAAACACTAGGCTACAGATTATTTAGTCGTTAATCTATAACAGGCTACTTTAAAACAGTTGCCCTAAAATAGCTCTTATTTGCGCCACCCTCATTGAAAACAATGCATTTCCAACTCCATTTTGTCCCTATTCGGGCTGCATGAATAGCGCGCGAGCGCTCAGTTTCTGACCCCTCAATGTCGCAACTCTTCTACTAGATGGCTCTGCGGAAGAACTTCCACCACATCGGCCGACAGCGCCTCCAGTCTTGAAGCTCCCGCCGCTGGTGGCCAAGTTTGGTACTGCTGGCAGGTGGAATTCATGCACGAGCGCTTCAAGAGCACGCACGCTGGTTTGCTTTGTGCACGCGGACAAGGCAGTTTGTGTTTAAGTTGCTTTCTGAATGAACCAGCGGTCCTCACGTCATATACTACCTCTCAGCTCATGCTTTTTGTGTTCCATGAAGGTTATTTGATGCTTGCTTCATCTCGGCTATTATTATAGCCAGGATGAATGATGTTTTATTTCATTTTTTGTTTAAATGTGTGTAGCCAGCCGATAAACACAAACGTTAGCTTACAGTTACACAACTGTTTTGCAGTTGCAATTAATGCAGGGGTCGACATTATAATTGGCCCGAAGCCCTATAATGAAGCCCAAAACGAAGTGTTTTGTGAGCTATGCCGGTCTATGCACACATACGCCGACAAGTAAGTTATAACAAGTCAATGTCCATGAACAAAAACTTATCCTAACTCATGAACACTTTAAAATAGCTGTTTTTGCGCTCTGACACAGACAAACTATTCCAGTTTGTCCCTCTTTCATGCGCTCGATATATAAGAAAGCTAGATGGCTCGCCCGCGCTGGCCGCCGTGAACGACATCAGAGGCTCCGCCTCAAGCCATCTAGCTTTCTTATATACAGTATATCTATGGCTCTGTCTACTGAACCGCTGTGGCTGGCTGCCGCAAGACCTCGCTCGGCGCTTAGCCTCGATCTCCAGGCTTACATCCACGCTGTGAAATGAACTGCCGTGCACGTTTGACATTATTAGCGCTATAAAATCCGCCGCTGTGTCCTACTCTGTCCACACTAGCATGGCTATTGGGCGAAGTTTGCCATGCGCCAAAGGTATCCTCGTTGTCCTCCTCCTCATCATAAATCATAATACCAGACGAACTTAAAGGGGCTTCTCCGCCGCGAAAAGTCACAGATCATGCAAGTTCATCTTGTTTCTTAATAATAAAAACAGCCCAGTTGATTATTCAGATCAGAAGTGGAAACGACGAGAGCGTTGTAGATTATGCGTGCATGCACGCATGTAGAGCCATGCGTGCAGACCACGACGCGTTGTTTATTGATTATTAAGTCTAATATTTATTTATATTGCCTTTTTAAAAGGAGCATACATAAATGTACAGGATAGGTATCATTTGTCTACCAATATGAATGTAGGCCCATATTAAATTTACGGTATGAAAAAAAAAATACTGGATAGGCTAGTTAAAAATAAATAAATATCCGGTTAACCTCCGGTTAGTCCTGTCAGCTAGTCAGCTAGTCGGCAACAAAATTAACCGTTACTGACATCCCTAATAAAAATACAAAAAAAAGGAAAAAGGGCGATTCCCCTGGGCCAGTGATTTTAATGGTGGGGCCAGTGATTTGGACAATCAGCTGGCCCAAAGGGCCAGTGCCAAATTTCCCTAAATGTTAACCCCTGTTAATGGATTTATGAACGTGTTAAACTGTTAGCCGATAGAGCACACATTTTGGATCAAATAAAGGTTGCGTGATCGTGGATCACTTTACTTATTCTTCATGCTAAAAAAAAAGCTTTGTGCAATGAACAATATTTTGTTATATTGTTAGATGTGCATTGTTAAATGGGTGTTGGTGTGGGTGAGACCCCCCCCATCCCTCCAGTGTCCATGCATTGTCCGACATCCATTGATTTTCAATTATAAAACTAAAGGATATACAAAAAAGTTTGACATTCCACCATGAGATTCTGTTTCTACTTTATTGTCAAAGAGGGCGAAAAGGTCAAGGTCCCAACATTTACAGAAAGGATTAAGGAATATTTACAGTTTACAAAAATGATTACGGAAAAGAGAAATAAATATATAAACCATAACATACATTCATTGAATACATACATTCCAACGCTAGGTTACAACTTACAATATAATTCCTCACATGGTGAACTCTTGATAGTTCTTTGAAAATTAAAAATATGCATTAATGTTCAGCTGATGTTCAACAATACCTAATCTAACAACACTCCTCTAATGTTGACTCCTTGAATATCTTATGATTACAGTACTCACATGCCATGCATTTGCCACACACAGAAACTAAGAGTTGTCCCCAACAGTACGAGTTCTCATGTGTCTTTTTTGATCACAGCTTTTCTGCTGTATGGGTTGATAGATATTTTTAATAATAATATTATCCATCAATGGGTGATAATAGGAAAAGGACGGAGACCCATTTGACCTAAAAATATCAGGAGACCATTTTGGGGTGAAGATTTAACCTTAAGGAGGACCATTAGAAAAGATCTCAGAATGGACTATAATACTTCGATAGCCAAACTGTAACATAGTTAAATCACAAAATGTAATCACAGGAAATGTACGTCAAAAGTATAAGTACTCCAAAGTACTGTAGCTTTAAGAGCATTGAGAAAAACCTCTTAGTGTATCCAAATGCAATCAACCTGTGATAAAACACAATTAGTACTTACTGCACACCACATTAAACATTTTCCCTCAAAAACAAGTGAAGAAAAGATGTCCACACGTCAGCAGCAATTATATTTAAAATGATTTAATTATATTCCTTTCTATATGGGAGAGGTAAGGATATATCATCCACACACAGTCCGTAATAAGTTTCCTCTCTGGTTTAACATGGCGGATCACAGCAATATGAAAATCCTTATCAGAAAATTCTCAACGTGGCATTACAAGTGGACAACGTTTACTGCAAAGGCTTACGGGAAATGAAGTTTTAAAATACAATGAAGATGTAGTTTGATACAGGTTCTACCCAGCAACAGAGAGTCTGAGAGAGACAGTCCCACACAAGTGAGCAAGGTCATGTGCAGATAATAGTCTGGGAGTAAATTAAAACAATTCTCTCTCCTCATAACAACTTGGAACACTGCAAACCTCAGTAATATCAACAAAGGACAAACAACACTCTTTGCTCTAATAAGTAATGTGTCAAAGAGCAGGCCAAAATGACAGATCTACAAGATGGAAGCACAGCCCAGTTACAATCCATTGATGACATATGTAAATCATTCACAATTAAATTCTGAAATATTAAATATTTCCAATATTTCCATCATGGGTCTTCATGTGTATTTTCATTTTGTGCTTTCGACTGAAGCCTTTACCACAAACCTCACAAGTAAAGGGTTTTTCACCCGTATGCGTTAGCATGTGTCTTTTTATATCATCTGCTCGACCAAAGCCTTTGCCACAAATGTCACATGTAAAAGGTTTTTCACCTGTATGAGTCCTCATGTGTCTTTGTAGATTAGGTTTTAGAGCATATGTTTCGCCGCAAACTGTACAACTAAAGGGCCTTTCCCCTGTATGAATCAACATATGTTCTCTCAATCTACGACAACCTTTACCACAAATTGTACAAATAGAGTACTTTGCCTCTGTATGAATTTCCATGTGTTTATATAGACTACTTGCCTGGTTATATTCTTTGCCACACACGGCACAGATATGTTTTTTTTTCTCTCTTCTGGTTGGAGTCTGCTTTTGTGTTTTTCCATCACCCTTTAGAGTACTACTACTACCACAAACATGTGTTTTTAAACGGTCGCTTCGACCAAAGCGTTTACCGCACGCAGTACAGTTGAAGGGCTTTTTCCCTGTATGAAGCACTCTGTGTCTTGACAGGTTAGCCCTTGAACTAAAAGATTTGCCACAATCTGAACAGAGGAAGCTTTTCTTCCCCGTGCCACTCGTCACAGGGGTTGTTTTCAGGTCTTGACAGGGTGTTGAGGTGCCGGCTACAGACTCTGTCTCTCTGTGTTTTTCCCCTCCATGAATGTGACTTTTTAGATGATTGATTAGATGAATGATTTGAATAAAGCCTTTGCCACAAATTGTACATTTACAGGGTTTTCCCTTTGTTCGATACTTTGTGTGTTTTTTCACAGTACCTGTGTGTTTTTTTACAGTACCAGTTTGACTAAAGGGCTTTGCTCTCGTATGAATAATTTCATGCTTTTTTAGACGGTGTGTTCGAGTAAAGCCTTTACCACACACTGTACATTTAAATGGTCTTTCCCCTGTATGAATCATTGTGTGTCTCTTAAGATCAAACTTCCAACTAAATATTTTGCCACAAAATGCACAGGCAAGGGGATTCTCCATTGTATGAATAATTGCATGTCTCTTGTTGTCTGCTTCCATATCTTGCGTCTTGTCTGATTTCAGTGAGCTTATATCAGACTGGCCTTCCCTGGTCTCCATCCAGTCATCTCTGGCTTCAGCATCAGATCCAGAGCAGTCTGACTGCAGAGAGTTTAAAGCCGACTGACTGTCCCTGGTTTCCGCCCAGTGACTGCTGACTTCAGTGTCAGAGAAGAGCTGGTCTGTTTCACAGTCATCAGCTTGTGCTTTTATGTGTTGATTTGAAGAACCTGCTACAGGCTCCTCTCTGTTTTCGCCCACACCTTCTCTTTCTTCTTCAGTGTCAGATTCAGAACAGTGTCTGGCTGCTTGTGATGTTTCACGGTCTTCTACATCAGCTTTTGTTTCCATGTTTTCTGCTGAGGTGCCAACTACAGACTCTGTCTCTCTGTGTTTGCCAGGTACACGCTTTACAGGTAGTAATGTCAAAGTTGAGCCATCAGCCTCTGGTCTCTCTTTAGTCTGTGGAGGTTCTGGTTCCACTTGGACGAGAATGGAGCTCCTCTCCTGCTGTTCAGGAACGGCTTTTGTGGAGGTGAGAAAATCTAGGAGGGGGAAAAGGGAATTAACATGTTAATTACTATTGATTAACCCTCTTGCCACCCAAGGGTCCAATGTGGTATTACCACCACACAGCCAACAGAGATTGCCCACAAGGAGGGAGGGGAAAAGCTGTTCCAACAGCAGCATACTGAATGTTAGCATCCTAGTAGAGTGGTAATTACAAAAAATGTGGCGTTAAAATAATAACACATATTATTCATAAGACAAGTTTCTGCAAGTGCGCGCGCACACACACACACACACACACACACACACACACACACACACACACACACACACACACACACACACACACACACACACACACACACACACACACACACACAGACTCTGCTGTTGTCTCTCTTTTGCACATGTACAATACCATTCATTTTATTTTACAGCTTTTATCATGCACTTCATTGCCTTAATCTGTCACTCGTTTAATTTGGTTGACTGCACTGCGATCTTGAACCTTGAAATCCTGCATTTAACCACTTCATCTTCACAACAGACATTTCCCCTAGTTGCATTTCCCTGTGTCAACTTAAACTGCACAATGAGTACTTTTATCATTTTTTTCCACATGCAGCAGCTTTGCACCGTTCTTTCTCCTCTTCTTCCCTCTCTGAATCGGTCCAATCATTTTGATTTGTGGGTCGCTACTAGGTTTGCAAGGAAGATTACACATGCACAGAACACTAGCGTTGGAAAGCTATCCCACCAATGCAAGATGTTTTTTGTCTGTTTGTTTTACACATTTATACAGCTTGCCTGGTCCATGAAGATCATTTGATGCTTGCTTTATTTAGGCTATAATGTTGTTTTATTTCATAAGCAAACAAAACGTTTGGCTACATACGTTTAAACGCATGCAGCTAGCCAATTAACACAAAACTGTTCATGGTAGGTACTGTGTGAAGTGTAACATGTACTGTAGTAGCATGCTACTGTACAGGGTAGGTACTGTGTGAAGTGCAACATGTACTGTAGTAGCATGCTACTGTACAGGGTAGGTACTGTGTGAAGTGTAACATGTACTGTAGTAGCATGCTACTGTACAGGGTAGGTACTGTGTGAAGTGTAACATGTACTGTAGCAGCATGCTACTGTACATGGTAAGTACTGTGTGAAGTGTAACATGTACGGTAGCCGCATGCTACTGTACATGGCAGGTACTGTGTGAAGTGTAACATGTACTGTAGCAGCATGTTACTGTACATGGTAGGTATTGTGTGAAGTGCAGGTTGACCCTCCAAAAAGTCACCTTCAAGGCATGACACAGGATTTGAACATTTATGCATGGCAGCATGACATCTACAGAGCTTGTAGTTCCACTCCAAATTACTCCCACTCCTGTCCCACTCCTGTTTTTTTTTCTCTCTCGTTATTAAGAGGCACTATAGAGTAGACCTCATGAACATCCATTCAGACCTAAAATATCTAATAGCTTACATTACACACATAAAAACAAGAAAGTGTTCCTTGTATCCTAAACATCATTAAAATAGGCCATGGTTGCAAAAGGGGTGAAATGGCCCTTTAATGTTTGTCTTGTCTAGACAAACAGAAGAGTTCCCCTCGTTTCACATGGGTGTGATTTTAATATGATGAAAATATGATGGCCAATAAAAAATATATATATCCATGAGCTAACTGAGAAGGGAAACTTCTCTAGGATTTTAATTTATCGCTAGGAATGTTACTCATAGGTTAGACCTACTAGTGTGTCTATGGTCTCCTGCTTCGGGGTATATGAAAGTGTATATTTGTAGAAATTAAAATGTTGAGCCCTATTATATACAAGTGCTTGATGTTTTATGGTATCGACATTTACATGCTTGAAATTTACAGTGGCCTTCCTGCAAACGGTCCATTAACATAGTGAAAATACATCTTGATGATGTCATCAGGATGTTTCACCATGTTGGTGGTTTTCTTCAGATCTCCATTTCTTGGGAACACAGAACGGGGGAACGTTTTATCATGTCCACCCAGCACCTCTAGGGTATACTAATGGCATATTAGAATGTTGAAAATGGGTGGAGTTCCTCTTTAATTCAACCCATCAAAGACTTGGTTGGGATAAAGGGAGAGCACAGCTCTAGTCAACAATCCTTAAAAGCACTGCTATTGCATCGCATTATGTTGCCAGACGATATAGAACGCTATGATCAGTAAACCAGCTGTTGTCTAAATAGCGTTAGCATCACAATCAAGCCAGGAGATCAACACATCCGTCTGGTTATAATAGATCACGGTCACAGCACCACGGCGATACAAAATCATGCACCGCTGCCTGTAAGCAAACTGTCTTCATCTAAAACTTCATATGTCTTCATCTAAAAAAAATCCAGTCCATAAGTCCAGGCATAACACGCTGTTTGACTACTGCTGCGCTGTGTGCAGTCCAAGAGTGGATATCTGTCAGCCATCTGGTCTGCTCCTGAACAGCGCATGGGCGAACGACAGACTGGCTGCACTGCATTCTGGGATATATAGTTCTTTTGACTAGCCGACGCAAATCAAAATAGTGTTGGCTCACAGAAAGATGACTACAAATATGTGTGCACTGCTCTTTATATTGGAAACTCCAGCCAGCTGAAAATGATCATAGATCGAAGTCACTCCTGCTCCTGCATGCTCCCGTTGACTTTCATTCACGTCGCGTCCCGATCACGGGATTTATAAAATTATTAATCCTGTCCCGTAGGGCTGGGGGCAATAACCGCAATATCGCCATACCGCCGGTATGTAACGCATACCGCGGTATGGGCTTCATTACCGCGGTAAAATAAAAAAATAATAAAAAAAATATTTTCGACTTTTTTTGTTTGTTACTTTTTTGCGACATTGAGGGGTCAAAAAATGCGAGCGCGAGCCAATAGACTCCATAGGGTCCGGTTGTCCCTCTTCAATAGAAGTCTATGTATTGGACTGGCCCCATGAAGTGAATGGAGTTGTCACAACTCTGTCTATACTCTGTGGATCTGCCGAGGAGAGGGCAGCACCATAGTCTTTTCTCATAATTTATCACGTTTGCCTGGCGAACTTGGAATTTGTTTAATATGTTAAGATAATAACAATAGTATTAAAATGATTATTATGCATGATTATGCAGGGCCAATAAAGGAAGGTCGTTAAATGGTCGTTTGATCCGAGCTAGAATGCATGCACTGGCAGCCGTTGCAATTCCAATTGACTGCTTCAATCCAGCTCGATAGATCTAACCCAGGGGTGTCAAACCCAAATACAGAGTGGGCCAAAATAGAAAAATTGGTACAAGTCGAGGGCCGGAGATACCGGTCTGTGTTTCAACACCGGTTTACAATGACGTCCCTGTCAAACAGCAAAATAGTAATTTCCCTTCAAAAATCAATGCCTCTTAATGGCAAAATAATTGTAAAGATGAAACTGCCTGCATTAAAAACTGTTTTAAGTTACAACGTATAATGAAAAATAGCAGGTGTTCACGTCTCATAGCGCGCAACAGAATGGCGCGCTATGAGACGTGAACACCTGCTATTTTTCAGGGATTTTTTTTCTTCTATGATCCTCACCAAGTGCTGCTTTCATAGTTAATTGAGAAAGTAAATGAGACTAAGTTGAAGAAGTAAAACAATTAGTTGCATTCATTTCTTATCATGGTGTGTGCAATATACCAGAGGGCCAGTTCTAATACTAATTCAATTTTATCCCGCGGGCCAAAGATAATTCATTCACGGGCCTGATTTGGCCCGCGGGCCTTGAGTTTGACATATGTGATCTAACCGAACTCTAAATGTTTTGTCAGTCAAAAGATCATAGTTGTGGCCGATGGGGCGGCTGTCCTCCTGCCTGTAATGTGCGATACTCTCCACGGACCACCTCTCTCTCTCTCTCTCTCTCTCTCTCTCTCTCTCTCTCTCTCTCTCTCTCTCTCTCTCTCTCTCTCTCTCTCTCTCTCTCGTGCGATCCTTTCCAGTGGAAAGGATCGCGAGAGAGAGAGAGAGAGGTGGTCCTCCTGCCTGTAATGTGCGATACTCTCCACGGACCATCTCTCTCTCTGTCTCTCTCTCTCTGTCTGTCTCTCTCTTTCTCTCTCTCTCTCTCTCTCGCTCTCTCTCTCCCTCTCTCCCTCGTCCATGCGACGTTGAGCGAGGCGTAACAGGAGGGCTCGACCCAATTCAGCCCTGAGTTTAAGCCGATCTGTTCTCTTCATTGCGGCTGTTCTACATAGACTTCTTTATCTTTATTTCAGATCGGTTTGTAATAATATAGCATACACATCAGACACCAGGCAACAGCAAAACTTTAGTGTTTATGAATCCCTTCATTTTGGCTGGTCCGAGTTTTATTCGGGTGCGAGCCAGACAGCCTCGCTCGCATCGCAGGGCTTTTTCCTCACTCGGCAGCATTTGAAACCAGTTACTTGCCATAATCCATAGTGCGTGTAGCCCAATGTTTGTCCCTCATATAAACACGCTAAAGATATTAAACCTCCTAGCTGATCGCCGGCTCCTACCCTTATTTGTCCCAAAATGATTCGTATAATCCGTTTAAAACACAATCAAGGGACGATTATTTACAGCTGGTGTTTCGTCATGTTGCACAGCTTATTCACTGATTCACTGTAGCGACGCATGTTACACTGGATGTCAGCTTGGTAAACTGATGGACAAAAGTTGCCGGCTGTTTTTAAAAGGACGCTGCCTGCTACTGTGGTATAGAGGTAGGCTACTTAGAGGAAGGGAAGCGGCGGCGGGGTGCACTCACCCGCTGTACTGTACATGTCCGAATTTTGCAGTCTGTGTTGAATAACACTATAAACGGGAGGGTTTTTTTTGCGTCGCCGGGGGGGGGGGGGGGGGGGGGGCGTGTACCGCATTACCGCCATACCGGCGGTATGGGGGTCCGCAATTACCGCGGTATTAAAAATCCCATACCGCCCCAGCCCTACTGTCCCGCGGAATTCCTACGTGAATCACGTTTCACGACGGGAGTCCTGTCAAAATGTCATGCTCTAATGTGGATTATAGTTTTGTTTAGTAAAAACCAGCAAAGCTTATTGTTAAATTGGAATGTCAATTCTGCCATAGACCTACGCGTCCTCGTGTGTTGCGCTGCGCTATCCTACCAGCGGGTCTTTTTTTTCCTTTGTTGACAGATCGAGGGAGGAGGAGAGCCATACAGTACAGAGACAGGGAGTGACAAGGAGTTGCGACATTCAGGGGAAATAATAAAGCTATAGCTGGTCCAGATCTGACTAGTTGTGATTGATTTAAGTTCCTCAATCTGACTCTCTCTGATACATCCAGGGACGTCAGTCTCGCTTTGTCCCCTTTTTCAATAGAAGTCTATGTATAGGAGCTGCCATTGGACTGACACCATGAAGTGAACAGAGTTGTCACGACTCTGTCGATACTCTTAAGAACACCAGCGACCGTCCGACCCCCTGTCCACCCTCTCAAACTTTTTTAAACGTAATTGAATGAATTACGTGGGTGCCCAATTTGGGAGAAAAACGGCCATTTGGGAGAAAAATCGCCATTGTACAACGGTTGCTGTACAGAAGCCAAATACACACGTTTCAAACTCATTGATATTCTGCCCGCTCTGGCTGTTTCTGCTCATGTTTAATGGCCACCTGGGTGCTTGTTTCATGGGAGTCATGTCAGAACATGCTAGTTTGTCATGTGTGAATGAGCCTAAGCGTGTGTGCTGCTAAAAAATAAATGTGCTGCTACCTCACCTCCTCCTCACTGTAAGTCCTGTGTGAATCTCCTACATACATACATAAATAAAAAATAAAAATAAAAAAAATAAAAAGGCAAAATCGAATAATGAATAATTAGCATAATTTTTGGACCTGGGGCGGCCCGGAAATAGGCCCGGGTCGGGTTTTGCCGAGTTCGGGCATTAGATGAGAACTCTAGTACCAGGGACATTTGAGGAGTCCCACTTCAACAACAACGTCACAAGTCATATATGTCTGTTTTAAAAACCTCCTCTTTTAAAATCCCAATATATGTTATATGGAAATAATGTGGTTAGAGCCCTGTATCTGAAGGAAATCGAATCGAATAGCATAACTTGGAAACTATATTTCCAAAGATGTGATGTGATCTTTGTGAGTGATTAAAATAAATGTAATAGCAGCAACATAGTGGCGCAGGATTCAACCATTTAAAAATTGCAAATGGGAAAATAATAATTATCCATTTTTATCAAAATAACAGCTCTACAAGCCCATAATTTGTTTCAGTATGGCCATGTTGACAGCTTGTAGATCTGGGGATCTGGGACATCAGTGTTCAAATGTCAAAGTTACCCCGTCATGTTCCAGTTATCAATACTTCTGTGCCTCAAAAAACAGTTTGGATCTGGTCACCTTGGAGGGTTTGAGGAGCTGCTCTACAAGCTCTCAGCATGTCATGCTGCAATTGGTTGTAGGCTTGTAGATTAGTTAATTACGATTATTTTTCCATTTGCATTTTTTTTTGCGTCAAACAAAGTTTTGAATATTCACATCTTTTGGGACAGGCTTACTTAAAAATATTTTATTTTATATAAATATGGCACTTGTTAATTTCTGGTGGTGCTCTAAAACATTATACTTTCCCTATATAACTAAAATAAACAAATAAATAAAAAACACCAATGGCATCTTATGTCTTTCATAAATAGAGAATATTTCACTCAACAGGAACTGCTCCTGGCGCAGGATGATGATGTCACGTGTGATCTACAGTAGCTCTATGGAATATATGGATGAACATGCTCAGGTGACATCATCATCCTGCGACTGGAGCACCTCCTATTGAGTGAAAGAATCTCTATTTATGAAAGAAATAAAGTATTGAAGGTGTTTTTATCTGCATGTTTTAGTTATAGAAGGCCAGTATAGTGTTTTAAGGCATATTTGTGTTATTAGCCAAGGAAAGTTGGGAGTTTGTGGAGTTTTCTTTTGTCTGCCGAAATTGCAAGTGCACACTATATGAAGAGTTAAGAAGTCTACTATAATCACAACACAACGCTAAAGCAACGTTTGTGTAGCATCAAATCTAACTTCCGCATGCACAGGTCAAAAGCAATATAAGCAGTCTTTCTCACCTGTCTCCTTTTTTCCTTTGGAGTTCTTCATTTCTTGTTCGCCAATTCCTCCATCTATGGTCACCAAAACACAAAGAAAAGCACTTGATGCAATGTTAAAGTTACAAAAATAAGTATAGTTAAGGAAGTCAGATGGACAAGGGGCATTCCCCCTGATTGTAGATTCGACATTATAGCCAATTTTAGTAATAAATTATTCAAATTACTCATTTTTACACAAAACAGTGACTTGTATCACTCGCTATATGGCAGAAATGGATTCAGCACAATAAATAAATAAATAAATGCCGTAGAATACCAAATAGTAGGATATTTCCCCACGTTTTTCTGGAGGGTCTAATAATCAACTGGGGAAAAATATCCATTTAAATCTTGAAGTGACAATGGCTTGCATAGCATGCCTATTTACAATCCTTACAAGTTATGATAGGTGCAGTGTTGCCAACTTGGTGCATTTGTCGCTATATTTAGCTTTTTCCAGACCCCCCTAGCACCAAAATTAGTGAAAAACTCCTGGCAGAAAATCTAGTGCTTTTTTGCTGGTGAGTTGGGGTGAAATTGGTTGACAGGCACCAGAGATAAAACCCTCATTTTTCACTATTTTTCCTAGTCCTTCCTTCCTAGAAAGGACCGTTGTTAACCAAATGGACCCTTATAGATCTGTAACTCCTGAGATTGTAAAATGAAACCAAATGGACCCTTACGGGTCCATTTGGTTTCATTTTACGCTCTCAAAAGTTAAATTATATTTAATTAATTCGGAATTACCAAATTCTCAAGAATAGGGATGTGAAAAAAGTCGGAAATCGACACAATTGTCGACACGTGCTGACGAGTCGACGAATCGCCTCTTTTTTTTCATATTAATGATTTTTATTTTGTATTCTTTGTAATTTCTTGTTCAAAAACGTCAGAACGTTACTGATTTCAAGGGAAGAGAATTGCTTATTTCGGCCATTAGGCTACTATCACTGTAGTGATAGTAGCTGTGCGCGTCTGTGCTGCCCGCGTCTGTGCTGCGTCCTCCTCCTCCTTCCCCCCTGCATTCTGTCCCGGTGAGTCCGGCTTTCCCCGAGGGGGAGTAGGAGGAGGAGGCGGTAGTGGCCCCCGCCTGCACCGGGGGAAATGCGTCCTCCTCCTCCTTCCCCCTGCGTTCTGTCCAGGCGAGTCTGGCTTTCCCCGAGGAGGAGGAGGAGGAGGAGGAGGAGGAGGAGGAGGAGGCGGCAGCCGCTCCCGCCTGCACCCGCTGAAAAAAGCTAAACAGGCCGGACGCAATGATTGACTTATTTCGCCGAGCAGGCGCCTCTGTCTGTAGAGGCCGAAATGGAGCGTTACGTATGGGAGAAAGCTATCTCTCCTGCACAAGACCGAGGTCTCATATGGTAGAGAGAGAGAGAGAGAGAGAGACGGAGAGAGAGAGAGACAGAGAGAGAGACGCGTGCTGCTGGTGGTTAATAGAACAAGCCTATATTATTTGTACTTATCTTGTCCAGTGTTCTGTTTCACTTTGTTTGGCCATGTCTAACACAGCAGACGCAGGAAAAAGCAAAGATGCAGGGAATCCGTCGCAAGGAAAGAGGAAAACTCCTCTATCAAGTCGATTAGGCTACTAATGAATGTGGAATGCCAGGTGCGGGTGCGCTAGAGCTTAAAATCTTGGCCCGAGACCGAGCCGACGGGCCGGGCCGGGTTCGGTCGGGCCGAGTCCAAATGGTTATGTATTTGTCGGGCTTAGGGCCAGGCCGGGCCCGTCAAATTATACAAGATATTTTTCATAAAATGATACATTTTGCGACGCCGCGCGGTGCGCACAGCGGCGAGCTGCGCTGCACCACGTGTGTGTGTGTGTGTGTGCATACACTAGACAGTTGGACATGGGCAGAATGACTGCTTTTCTTATAACAAATTAACGATTTATGAGAAAAAACATCTGTGTCGGGCTGGCGGGCTCATGCTGTCAATCATGTATCGGGCTTCGGGCCGCACCGGGCTTAATTTCTTACCGGGCCGGGTCGAGCCGGGCTCAATATTTTAGACAATTTTTAAGCTCTAGGGTGGGCATCTGTTGTCTGTTGCGTGGTGCGCTCTGCTCTGCCATGCGCTTTGTTTTGAGAACATGCCTGATCAGTATCAAGCACAGTATGGAACATTCTCCTCAGATATGCATATATTGGTATTATATATTATATATTGCTCGATTTCGCGGGTCCCGCTTATTTTATCTTGCACCTCTCTCTCCCGCAGGCATTTTCATGCCGCCCGCGCCGCAACATTTTGCGTTGGGTCCCACCGGCGCCGTGGAATAAAAAATGATAAAAAAAAAAAAAAAACGATCGATTGTCGACATTGGGCCGCGACACGTCGACATTCCAAATATGTGTCGATTAACATCCCTACTCAGGAAGCTACTCATATAGAAAATAGTAGATGAATTGCTATTTTGACCAACATTTTGCCAGAGATTCAAGTTTAAAATAAGCATACTAAGTCAACATGATAGGATCCTTGGTAATATTTGCAGAATACATTATCCCTCTATGGGCACAAGTTAGTCCGAGAGACTAAACTCAACATCAAATGGTGGTCCTCCGTGGCTAAAATGCAGAATAAATATCGGGGCCTGGTATGAAAATGGTTGAAAACCACTGCTCTAGCACAGTCTAGTGCATTTTGGAAGTGCCACTAGTGCACTTTGGATTTTGGCAGTTTGCAACACTGGTTAGGTGCTGGATCATTCACTGGTTAAATCAGTGTTTTAACAATCACTCAGACAAAATAATAAACTGCAGACCTACAGTAGGTTGCTTATATGCAAGAGCAATTTCGGGAGTTGGATCGGTGGCAGTTTGCGGCACTGTTTAAATCTTGTCATGGACAGTGTCCAAGCTACAGGCGTCCGAGCTACAGTAGCCAACGTTTGGTGCATTGTAAACTGTCTACACCAGGGGTTTTCAATCTTTTTGATACCAGGGACCACCATTTATTCAGCATTTGAGCCACAGAGGACCAGCATTTGAGGACATTAAGCACCACCGAAACCCCAAAACCAGTGTTTTTTTTTGTTTTTTTTTTCTTCTTTTTTTTTTTTAGAATATTTTGATTTAGTCTTAGTTTTTTTCAATAAGGCATATTTAGTCTTTTAGTCCCATTTAGTCTTCTGAAATTCATTTTAGTCTAGTCTTAGCCGACGAAATGTCAAAAAGGATTTAGTCTAGTTTTAGTCTTAATGTTGGTAGTTTAGTCTTACATACAAATACATTGTGCTGTTATGTAGATTCATAGTTTTTAGTATGAAAGATGTCTCGTTTTATTTCTTGTATAAAATTACTGCAATAGTAATAAGTTCCTTTCCTGAAAACGTATGCAATGTATACTGCAGATATGTTCACATACTTAAAAAGAACGAGAAAAAAAAGATAAAAATGTTTCCCATTTCCATTAGTCTTAAGTTATGATTTAGTCTTTGTCTTAGTCTTTTGAAAACACACATCTTTTAGTCCCAATTAGTCTTCTGAAATTCATTTTTGTTCGACTATTAGGCTTTAGTCTTAGTCGACAAAAACAACACTGCCCAAAACTAAATATGTATTTTGCTTTTGTCCACAATTCCCGGCTGGATTTGGGGAAACAAAACAGAAACAAAACAAAGATCAACATAATGGTGAATATTTTACTTTAAAATAAGCTTACAAAGGCTATTTTACTTTAGTCATCTGGACACAGTGTGAATGCACTCGCATGGGAATTGCATCCTTTTTTTCTCTATTTCTCTCTCTCTCTCTTTATCCCTCTCTCTCTCTGTCGGAGGATTGGAGGGAGCCGTTACAGACGGAGCAGTCAGCCAGATGGCTAACCATCGTTAGCCATCTGGGTCGTTGGCACCCGCGTGTGTGTGTGTGTGTGTGTGTGTGTGTGTGTGTGTGTGTGTGTGTGTGTGTGTGTGTGTGTGTGTGTGTGTGTGTGTGCGTGTGTGCGTGCGTGTGCGTGCGTCTGTGGTCTTCAAGTTATGCTAGCTATGTCTTTGCAAAGAAAGCACAACAGACCCCCCCCCCCACACACACACACACACACACACACACGCACACACGCAATGGATCAGAGGCATTTCTCTGACATCCATCTATTGCAGGGATTCTGACAAAAAACCTCAATAACTGGTCAACTGTAGATGGCATAATTGTTTTTCTTTTTTTCTTATTGGAGCAGAGGGTGTGCCCTTTCATATGGCATATGGTTTTTATATATTACTGTCAACATATATTATATAGATCTGAAAAATATTATTCCATAAATGATATGGTGTTGGCCCACAACGCAAGTTGAATTCAAATGGCAATTACAGACGAACGGAAGATGGGATGAATGTAATCCCCCCCCCCCCCAAAAAAAAATGGACAAATAGGGCTGTCAATAGGTGTATAGCATGTACAATATCTTCATTTGGTTCATATATATATATTTGTCTGTCAATTTGTCTGTCACTGCTCATGTCTCTATAGCATTCAAATGGCAATAAGTCCTGAACAATAGGTGGTATGAATGCATTTTTTTTCTTGTGAAAGCAGCAAGTGTGCTCTTTCAGACGGTATATGGCATGTAAATGTCGCTATAGGACTTTGTTTTTTATTGGCCTTGTTTTAAATTAGTGACATCCCTAGTGACATCACTCAAAGAGCTTAGCACAGTACAAACACATGTTTTCCAGAATGGTCAGCAGTCATTGAGTTAATGGCGACGCTTCGATCGTGAAAATCATGATTGAAGGTCAGCCTTAACGGATCGTTTGTTTGTGAACTTATAGAGCAGATTCAAGTGGACAAGCGCTGCATAGAGCAGTTAACAGAGCAGCTTGACTTCAGAGAGAGATCTCACTCTCACCCTGAATGAGCCGCATGGCGCCACCTGCGGTAACAATATCCTACACTTAAAGTGTAGGTTGGATAGCGGGGAATTTATTTGTTCTTTCTTTCTTTTTCATGACTACACAACTACAATGCTTCGGATATTTTGGAAAATCTTCACATATTTATCTGTTTAAAAAAAAATCGAAGAGTTGAAAGAATAACTCAAATGGCTGAAAATGCTTTTCGGCTGAAAGGCCCACAAAAAATGTGCACAGACATGTAGCCAGGGACAGACATTTGTACATATATTCAGCCAAAATGGGTTAGGGTTAGGGTTTTACACCAGGAGTTTTCAACAGGTGGTCCGGGGACCAGCAGTGGTCCCAGAGAGGGTTCCAGGTGGTCCCCAGGCTAAATGATGGACAGTTTGTTAACCAGATGTAACTCTTTGAGACCAAATGGACCCTTGCGGGTCCATTTGGTTTCATGTTTACACATTCAAGAGTTAAAATGCACATCACGTGAATTAGCCCAAGTCTACACAACTAGAGAATGTAGAAGATTAATGGTCATTTGGATCTGTATCTTGGACTGTTTTGTTTTCTCCAAATCCAGCCTGGAATTGTGGACAAAAGCAAAATAAATCTTTTGTTTTGGGGTTCTGCTCAGGCAATTTGTCACATTGTTAATTGTTTCCACTGTTAAGTACATAACATGTACTAAAAGATTGAAATTCAAATGAATACAGGCCAAAGTGACGGTACAACTACTTTCAACCTATAGAAGGTAAACAATGCAAAGGTTTTGGATTCAGCATTCTGAAAAAAAAAAAAAAAAAAAAAAAAAAACTAGTACCAGTTAGACATATCACATTCACCATTTGACCTGTTTTTATGAGGTTTCCCACGTAGGCTACATAAGTTAAATTCAATTAGAAACACATTGGTGAAAATTGTTTCTTAGTAAGGAAATTTGTTTCCCTGATTAGTCAAATATGAGATAAAATTTCTTAAAGCACGCACATGCTCTCTCTTGGCCGCAATGCAACTCTAGATTCTTTTATAATTGGGCTGAGCTGGTTAACCAGATGTAACTCTTTGAGGGTGTAAAAATGAAACCAAATGGACCCGCCATTTGGTTTCATTTTTACACCCTCAAGAGTTAAAATATTCATCATGTGAATTAGCCCAACTTAGTCTACACAGCTAGAGAATGTAGAAGATTAATGGTCATTTTGATATGTATGTTCCAGCGCATTCTAGTGCATTTTGGAAGTGCCACTAGTGCATTTTGGATCTTGTCCAGGCCACTAGGCAGGCCACCGGGAAAACTCCCTGTACTCCAGATGGCCAATCCGCCCCTGGATTTAAGTGTTCTGTTCAAATTACGAGTTGGATATTCTCGTCCACACGCGCGCGCGCACGCACGCACGCACACACACACACACACACACACACACACACACACACACACACACACACACACACACACACACACACACACACACACACACACACACACACACGCACCTGCAGCAGTGTCTAGTATCTCCATCTCTCTCTGGAACAGGCCGTACATGAACTTCGCAGCCTCGGTGAGTCGTTCCAACACAAACACTTTGACCAGACAAACATCATTCTCCAAAACACACAGTATCTGCTCTCCCACCGACGTCATGTGTGCGTTGATCTCCAGCCGCACAGACTCCATTTGACTCGCTTTACCTCCTTCGTGAGACGCGCTAAAGCCTGTATGATACATTTTTCCTCGCTTAAGAGACACGTTAAGTCGTTTTTAATGAGACAATTTGTTCTCCTTTGTTGTGAGACCGTCTTCGTTTCCTTGAAACCTCGCCAGAAGCCTCGCGCCAACCGGAAGAACTTCCACGCGTCCTTCTGTTCTGCTTCCTGGCAAAGCCATAGAGTATAGACAGAGTTACGACAACTCCGTCCACTTCATGGGGCCAGTCCAATGGCGGCTCCTGTACATAGACTTCTATGGAGAATGGGACAACAAATAGGGACAAGTCCTGGACCTGAAGTGAGCAGAAATGCAGTGGACTCAGGCAACAGGGCAGCTTTAATGTTCTTAAACCCCTTTTTTCTTTTAGATAGATACACAACATAGACACTAGGCTACAGAGTATTCGTTAATCTAATAGGCTACTTTAAAACAGGTGCACTAAAATAGCTCTTATTTGCGCCACCCTCATTGAAAACAATGCATCCCCAACTCCATTTTGTCCCTATTCGGGCTGCATGAATAGCGCGCGAGCGCTCCGTTTCTGACCCCTCAATGTCGCAACTCTTCTAATAGATGGCTCTGCGGAAGAACTTCCACACGTCCTTCTGCCAAAGATACTCTATTTATAAAGATGGCCATGCTCCCATTGGCGCCACTATATAAATGACATGGACAAATATTCTCCTAAGTAGTAATGGTTTCTCTCAGAGCCCCCTATCTGTCGTATGTCAAACTGCAGATTACAAAGAGACTCTTCCTGACTCCTAACAAATCTCGTGATAGTGAAATTTCTTCTGTTCTGTTTAGCTAATAGAAGCCATTTTACTATGAATATGCTGTAGAATAATCTATAACAAAGTGGAATTTCTTCTGTTCTGTTTAGCTAATAGAAGCCATTTTACTATGAATATGCTGTGAATATTATACGCCTTTTGATGATCGGGTCCAGTATTTAGTTCAGTATCCATAGAGTTACGGAATGGATCATAAGTCTAGAGTCAGGAAGCAACGTAAGTACGACCCAAGAGGCCAATGACCAAGAGGGTCATACTTATGGTTATTACACATAGAGATAAAATACAGAGACCACTTCTGTAGGAAACAGTGAAGCAAAAAAGACATAGTGGCCAAAGTTGAGAATGCAGTTTAGAGCAACTATGGGCCGCGAGAACGCGCATTAGGCCCCGCCCCCTCCAGGCAGCTTTCCAGCTGAGCTCTGACTGTCAGCTCTGAGGTGGAGGAGCGGTGCGCTCAGCAAACACCGGCCAGCGGTGAACTTTGGCTTAGTTATCAATAATATGTGTATATAAAATATGTCTAACTCTTCGAATCTGCTAGTTAGATCGATATTGTTCTTATAAAATAGTTGGTTGGTGCCCAAGTATTAATATTACGAAGATAGCTTGTGTCATTTGGACTGCCTGGGACTTCTCATTCACTTACAATGGGCTTCGGTAGAACTCCGAATTCTAAAAACGTTTTTTTTAAATAGCGGCTGTACCTGAAATATTACTGGAGATTCAGCATCGAAATGGATATAAAATCATATGAACACTTGGTTTGCTAACCTACAAGTAGTCGAAAGTCATTTTCTGCTATAGATCTGTCTCTCCATCTAACCCGTCATCAAGTCACCTCCCTGGGCAGAGAGGCTGATAGACAGCTCGCTGCTGCTGCTGCTGCTGCTGCTGCTGCTGCTGCTGCTGCTGCTGCTGCTGCTGCTGGTGGTGGTAGTGGAGCCTTGTGTCTTCTTCCAGTACACTGAAAATCATCATTTTCCCCCTTAATGCATAGCATGTTTAGGTGTAATGACATTTATTCTGTTTGGACAATATATTTAAATAATATTGTCAACACGAAAATAGTTTGATTACAGTACCAGGGGAATTTTCACCCAAGGCAAGGCAGAGGTTCCCAAACGTTTTCATGCCAAGGACCATCCAAATTTACAATGATGAGCATACGGATCCCATTAAAAAAATGAGGGACCCCCCCATATCGATTTTGATGGCTCTAGCAGCAATTCTCGACCTGTTTAGTTTCAAGGACCAACTCCCACAGGGACTCCTGAGTTATAACATGGGTTATATAGTGTGGTTATCACTGACCCAAGGAAGCTTTGCTCTGAATAAGATTTAGTAGCCTATTGATGTGCTCACCAAGATAATCAAACTGGTTTCCAACCTCTTCATTACAGATGAATAGCCTACATGTTACAATAATCTATTAATCTCATCATTGAATAAAAAATGAACACGGCAAACAGCAATATGTAGATCCAATAATGGCATGAAAATCAAATGCAAAAACAGTTGTATACAACCCCTGTTAATGACAGTCTAGTGACTAGTCTATGGAAATGTTATCAGGATATTTATCATGTTATTTTAAACACAAAAAAAATCACATTTGCATTTGTTTATGTACAGCATTAGAATTTAGAACATATTATCAGAACAGACACTAGGTGGGGTCAGTGCATAATTTGCACATTTCCCTTAAACTTTGACAGCCGTGTGTGTGTGTGTGTGTGTGTGTGTGTGTGTGTGTGTGTGTGTGTGTGTGTGTGTGTGTGTGTGTGTGTGTGTGCGTGCGTGCGTGCGTGCGTGCGTGCGTGCGTCTGTCTGTAGGCGATTTTATGCTCTGTAAAGAAATGATTATTATTGGGGTTATACTTATTATTTACATTACGAATTACATAATTTTCAAGAATCCACACAATTAGGATATTGAAGAATTGTTAGTTTTGCCAGTTACCTCTCCTAAATTGTGGGCAAAAAGAGCGTAGTCTCAACATCAAATGGTAATCCTCCATGGCTAAATTGCACAATACATATTGGGCCCTGGTATATGAAAATGGTTGAAAACCACTGAATATAAGCAACCAAATATGTACTTGTGTTTCTAGACACTATGGGCCCGAATTTGGTTACATTAGCCCTTATGCACAATTAACGCACATAGCATTGGAGAAGAGGCGTTCCCCCACTAAAGTCGCTAATTTCGTTCCATGCCATCTCCCTTAAATACCTCCTTTGCCCGTTAAATTATGCATAGGTGTGGTTTGGGCGTTTTTAGCTTTCATCCAATCCGTGTTGGTCTTGCCATTCCCTTTAATTCATCCCTTATCTAGTTCCCTTATCCCTACTGCTATGTTTGACCCTCCGAAGCACGCAGCCTGGCTGCGGGCTTAGGACACACACACATGCATGAGTAGCCTATTCTCAAAGATTATGCTCTCATTTTGAAACAATTATAGCGGTCAATTCCCAATCATTTCTTACCATTCAACATGTTATGTTGAAAAAACATGTTCCATGTTTTTGCTGTATGTGGCGTGCATTTATCCCAAGTCTGCGAAATGTTATAAAGTAAATTTCAAAAAAAGTCGGCAATTTCGCGGCTAAAAAGCCGATTTTTTGATCATTCATTTCTCGGTCAATTCTGGACCGTTTTTTACATTTCAAAATGCAGCATGATGGGAAAAAGCTCCTCTTTCAGATGCTGTATAGAATATGTGGGTAGGTCTTCTCTACGATGCGGGACCGAGCAAACTGCAACTGTCGGGGATTAGGCGGAAACGGTCCGCCTAATCCCCGACAGTTATAGTTTGCCGGATCCCGCATCGTAGAGAAGACCTACCCACATATTCTATACAGCATCTGAAAGAGGAGCTTTTTCCCATCATGCTGCATTTTGAAATGTAAAAAATGGTCCAGAATTGACCGAGAAATGAATGATCAAAAAATCGGCTTTTTAGCCGCGAAATTGCCGACTTTTTTGCAATTTACAGCATTGCGTCACAAGTTAATGAATGTATTTAATTATATTATATACTGTACATTACCTAAACACAAGGAAGTGACCGACAGCAGGCAATCTACAGCTGTTTATAGGACAATCCATAAATAAGGAGATGAATTGAACTGGCGCCTTTCCACGTGGAGTCGTGGACATCTCCAAAGGCGCACAGACGCCGCACTGCGCGCACGTGGCTCTGCCTTCGCATATCGGTTAACGGGTGGTCTAAGGTGGCCTTATCTAGTTCCCTAATCTATTTGACGAAATTAGCAATTTAAGGGACTGCGCAACAAACACGCCCATGACCACACCTCCAGCCACAAATAACGGTGTCGGCATAAAGATTAGTGGCTAAGGGAAGAGAAAAGGTAACCAAAATAGCAATAAGGGAATTCGCTGCGGGGATCGGGTAACGCTAGGGATAAGGCCGGGAGCGAAAATCGCGCCCTAAGTGATTTATTGTCTCCACCAGGCCGAAGTCATAGTGAAGAGAATGTTTTGCCCTCCGTCCGTGTGTCCATTGGTTCGGTTACCAGCTAATCTCAGGCACCGTTGACCCAATCGCTGCCGAACTTTGTACACATACACACACTCCCTGGATGCCAATGATGAACCTATGCAAATTTTCCATTTTCCACAACGGCCTGTTATAGCGCCACCCTTAGGCAGCATGCAATTTTACATAGACCTGCATCTGTATTTTTCTTTTCGGCTTTTTATATAGCGCCACCAGGAGGCAGATATTTGAAAAATGCATTTGTTCAGAAAACCCACAGTTCATTACATGGTATATATAGTCATGTGCTCATGACGGATGTGTCCCATATTTCATAAAATCTTTCACACACTGTCATACTAAATTGAGAAAAATATATATATAATATATATAAAAATGTAAAATCATCAAAATGCCAGAGCCATAAGAAGCAATGGCACCCTTTTAACATTGGCCTATTATAGCGCCACCAGTAGGCCACAACCTGACCTGGACTGGTGGAGACCTGTACCTAGAGGGGCAGTTTTCTTGAAGATACTATAGCCAAGTATTCATTATGAGCATGAAGTTACAATTGAATGTAGTTACAACTGGCATTTTTTCCCATATAGTATAACCCTTTTTTGGCCACCAGGGGAAGGAAGCCCCCCCCCTGGAACCCTCCTAACATAATCAGCAACAGAAACGACTACAACAAAATCTGTGTTTAACGTACAGAGTAAACTCTGGCTGTGCATCGGCGCCACTTGTCTAGTGGTGTCCTGATGACACTACATTGTTGCTGAAATGGCCTGGCTTAGTAAGAAGCCCACTCACCACGTCAAGGTGCAGGCCGAGAGTGGGGACAGGACAGACACAAAGGGGGTGGGGGGGTGGGGGTCCCTACTAGTGCTGTGCGACTCACGCCAGTGGACAGGAGGATACCTCAACTGTGTTGTACTGGTGGGGAAACAGCTTAGTGACATATAGGAAAGCAGGGGGGGATGGGGGGGGGGGGTCCCTAGTGCTGTGCGTCTCACGCCAGTAGACAGGAGGATACCTCAACTGTGTTGTACTGGTGGGGAAACAGCTTAGTGACATATAGGAAAGCAGGGGGGATGGGGGGGGGTCCCTAGTGCTGTGCGTCTCACGCCAGTAGACAGGAGGATACCTCAACTGTGTTGTACTGGTGGGGAAACAGCTTAGTGACATATAGGGGAGCAGGGGGGGGATGGGGGGGGTCCCTAGTGCTGTGCGTCTCACGCCAGTAGACAGGAGGATACCTCAACTGTGTTGTACTGGTGGGGAAACAGCTTAGTGACATATAGGAAAGCAGGGGGGGGTGGGGGGGAGGGGGGGGTCCCTAGTGCTGTGCGTCTCACGCCAGTAGACAGGAGGATACCTCAACTGTGTTGTACTGGTGGGGAAACAGCTTAGTGACATATAGGAAAGCAGGGGGGGGTGGGGGGGGGGGGGTCCCTAGTGCTGTGCGTCTCACGCCAGTAGACAGGAGGATACCTCAACTGTGTTGTACTGGTGGGGAAACAGCTTAGTGACATATAGGAAAGCAGGGGGGGATGGGGGGGGTCCCTAGTGCTGTGCGTCTCACGCCAGTAGACAGGAGGATACCTCAACTGTGTTGTACTGGTGGGGAAACAGCTTAGTGACATATAGGAAAGCAGGGGGGGGGGGGGGGGGGGGTCCCTAGTGCTGTGCGTCTCACGCCAGTAGACAGGAGGATACCTCAACTGTGTTGTACTGGTGGGGAAACAGCTTAGTGACATATAGGGGGGGTGGGGGGACAGGACAACACAATGGGGAGGGTGGAGCGGTCGAGACAACATGAACAATACAAAAAACAACAATGTGCAAAGTTCACATTCAAAATGACAGTATGACAAAACATTTCCCTTTACGTCATGACTTATGCAGATGTCTCAGATAATCCCATAGCTTCAGAAAGATTTCCAACACTGTCTTATCACAAATGGAATGTCAACTGGCCGGAAATCCGGTTGTTTGGTATTTCACATTAGTCAGAACAGAATTCATTAAGGACTTGTGGACCGCACTGATTCCGCCAAGTTTAATGAACCCTGTATCATCATAATGTAGGCCTAATGTTAGCTGGGCGAACATGCAGTTGTCTTGTGTCGGACATCAGTCAGAAGTTCATTAAAGACTTGTACACCACTGCTCCAAGTACAATGAAAACTGTCCTAATGTCATTTTTACAGGCAGGCAATATTTATTGAATGATTTTGGTATGTCAGGGGGAGGTCTGACATGTTTAAATCAGGGTTATTATAGTTACAGATTTTTCATTTTAGTTTAGTTCTAGCTAGTTTTTACTCTTTCTTTTTTAATTTAGTTAGTTTTAATTTGTTTTTAGGGCGTATTTGCTGTTTTTTTATTTAGGTTTTGTTTTTGTAAAAAGGTTTTAGTTAGTTTTAGTTTTTTCCATGACATACATTTTTGTACTTTGCTTGGTATCGTGTGGTACCGAATGGTGCTGAAAACTGAAAAAAGTTTTAAAAAGTTTATAAAAAGTTTATATTATAAATGTCTGATAGTCATACATATGGATAAAAAAACGAATGGTATTTTGAGTGTGATTTCAGTTAGTCTTAGTTGTTTTTGTGAACACACAATGCAGTTATAGTGCACAATGCAGTTATATTTTTTTTAAATTGGTAGTTCTTTAGTTTCAGTTAACAGATTTTTTTTGTTCGTTTTAGTTTAGTTTAACTATAAAAACCTTGGTTTAAATTGAGTGTGTTAGGGTTGCTTAAGTGAAAGGTAATACATTAAATGGACACAAACAGAATAATGCCACAGGGAACGAACACAAACAATTAATAAATGACACAGGACACAAACAGATGTATTTAGCTTACACATACAAGAACTGTACAGAAAGAATAAAACATAAAATGAATAAATAAATAAATAATAATAAAACACAGCAAATAAAACATGACTAGTTCATCCAAAGTGCTGTTGTACAAGTTAAAATAAAATCAAACATAAATATGTAACACATAATGTAAACAAATTATATAAAAAAAAATAAAAAGTCAAAACACTTTGGTAGATACAAAATTACGAATGTAATGTAAGATGAATGGTCATGGACAGAAGAAAAATAAATATTTAGTTTTGGTGTCTGTGTGTTAAAATTACCTCAAATGGTGGTCCGTGGCTCAAATGCTGAATAAATGGTAGGCCCTGGGATGAAAAAGTTTGAAAACCCCTGTTCTAATCTATTGCAAGCTGCCTCAGAGTATTTAGGTCATAGGTCATTTGAACTGGTATACATAATGGTGTTATTATATGGTATATCCGCTACTGGCCGAGATGTTGAATCAGCTTGGTGAGTTTTTGTCTAACGGGTGCTACTGCTATTTTTTCGTTTTCCCGTCTGGCCAAATGGTGCATCCTAATTTTGCAGTATATGGAGGCAGCCATTTTCACCAAGCAATGCACATGGTTGTCTTCAAGGGGTGTTTCAAACATGTGATCGTGCAGCCCCGGGAACCATGTCTCATCAGGACGCTGTTCAAGACTGCTTTGCAGTACTTGAAGGACAATCTCTGATGTCATGCGTTTCGCCTTCACTCCCTTGGGAAGCTCACCAGATGTGAACAAAATCCTTTGAAAACAACGCTCTGCCTCTTTGCACACAGCAATTATACCCTTTGACGCTTTCTGCAAACCTCCGCGATCCTTCAGCATGACTAAGGGCTGTACAGTGGTGTCAGATGTCAGAGCTTCATCGCAAACCAGACACTTATGCCTCTCTTTGATCTTCTTCACCACATAGCCAGCAATGTAGCCGATCGCTTCTACCTTGAACTCAGAGAGAGAGTCAATATTAGCGATGTAATCGTGGTCAAGCTGCTCAGAATCAACAGGTTCCAGGCCATACTTACGTGCAGTGTTGGCTGACGAAGTAGTTGCCTCCATGTAATCGTCAGCAAGGTCCTCAGACTCATGAGAGGTTGATGCAGGTGTGGCCTCCAAGATGCTGGTGTTGTCAAGTAGGAGACAATTACCTGCTGCCTTCACCTGTTGCTTAACCAAAAGACGTTTGTAGGCAGTTGTGAACTGTTGTGCAGTTGGGTTGTTATTAAATCCACCACGTGCTCTGACTGCAGAGAAAAAGAGCTCCAGGTGATCTTGACTCAGCTTGTGTGTGAGGAGGTAACGGCACTGAGCATTGGGCTTCTCCACCAGGTCATGGAAGATGTTTCGTATGCTTATGCAACTAGCTACGAAGCCAATTACACAAGTCCTTCTCCTCCCAGAATGCAACAATTTACCTTTGTTGTCCTTGAGTTCCAGGAGCATTTTTTCCGCTTTTAGCAGGATTCCTACTGCACTCTCCTTGTTGGATGTCCTCATTGGTGCTTTCTGGCCATATGCCAGGGGGTTCCTACTGTTGAGGACATCAAAAGCGGAATCAATGGCTCTCAGGAACTCGACAGTTGCCTCACATCCTCTGAACTCTGGCAGCTTAAGGTATGTGTTGCAGCACTCCAAAGCATCAGCCACACTGCGGCTGAAAACCTGAGCTGCTAGTTTTACCTTCATCTTCTGTCTTTCCCACTGTATGTGTACCTTCTTCAACTTGTTTGCAAGGTGCAGCCCTTCTTTGTCTTGTAGTTTGACTAACTCTTCAATGTATTGCCACTTTATCGTGCCTGTAGGACTTTGCAGTTCACCCATTTCTGCCAGTGCATTCCTTAGCAGCTTCAGCATGTGACATACATCCAAAATCACATGCACCTGCCGTTTCTCTTCAACTTCGTGTTGTTGTTCTTCAGGATGCGGAAATGATGGACGCATGGCTTGAACATTTAAATCAGCACCAAGGGCTCTCAGCATGGCGAAATGGCAGGACGGACCATCACATGTCAAGGAGACTGTGCGGACTCCAATGTTATGGAGTCTGTGAAGGCATTCGGTTACGAGGCTGGCACGCTCTTCACCAGTCAATCCATTGACAAGGAAGTATGCCACTGGAATTTTCCATGAGTCATCAATAGCAACAACCATGAAAACCAACGCCTCCTTGGCTTCTGGCAAGGTGTCATCCACATTGCCACAGCCAAGGTCAACATAACCATAGAACCTACCAGCAATATATTGCACATGCTTCCTAATGGCCATTTCATCCAACATGAGCGCACACAAGGTGTCTTTTCCCGCCTTTTTCCGATCTTTTACACGAGACTCAAGAGCGTTAAAGGCAGGTGTTGTGAACCCAGGTTCTGCAGAAATGTTGGAGTACCATCTCCGGATAGTCTCCGGGGATGGCAAAGCAAGGTCAAAGCTCTGACGCACATACTCATAAGCTTTGCAAGAATAAAATTGGAGTGTCATGGCAAATGATTTCAATTCCTCTGACACTTTATTGCCTTTTTTATTCCCTAGCTTCATTCTCCGGAGGATTTCCATTGTCACGCCACCATATTGTGACTCCAACATGTCTGCACAACCTGTTGAAATGAGCATTTGCTGCTTCAACTCAGAGATGATCTCTGACAGGCTGGCTAGTCGTTTCTGAAGTCTTCGTGCCCTCTGTTTTTCCAATTTCAGTTTCTTAATGTAAGTATCCAATGTCCTCCCAACTTTTACCAATTTGCGCTTAAGTTTTCTGGGAGAGTCAAACAATTGGTAATTGTGTTCTTTTGGATTGTCTTTAGCAGGTGAAGAACAGTAATCGTGCTCTATGCAGTCATTAGCGTCCTCAATAACATCCTCAGTTTTGTCATTTTGTGTGTTAACATGCCCTTCCAAGCCACTCTCAAGATTATCTGAGACATCTAAATTTAAGCCTACCCCATCATCGACAGTACACGCAAAAAGGGTCATGTTGTGTGTAACACTTACCTCTTCACTTACTGTCGGAACAGCATCTCTGGTGAGGCGCTTCCGACCACTGGAAGGATTGTACTCAAAACAACTTTCTTCAAAGTGTAGGGAACACAGCCGGTGGTGACGAGATGGTGTCCACTCCTTGTGACCAACAAACTTGATCCAGCGGTGGCGTCTGTCTTCATCACGTGGAAAGCTGTTTGGACAGATAATTCAAATTGTTATATACTGTATGCTTTCATTACAACATTTGAATCAATGTTAAATTTATGAGGCATGGTCCAGTGTTGGAATACTGGCGTGATGATATTACTACCTGAAATAATACATGTACAAACAACTAACCATTATGCTAAACGTCCTATTTCACAAGCATTCAAATGGAATAAAAACGTCTACAAAGTAACTAGCAGTTATTAGTACCATTAAAAGTAAATAATATTATCTATAGTGGAGTAACAGTAAAAGATACAGTAGAGTTGAAGTGTAATTACAATTGGACACACTCCAGCATAGCCCATTTGCCAGAATGTGAAGCCAGGCATGTTGAGTACACCAAGGTTTTTTGTTAGGAATGTTGAGTGGGGGTCCCCAGCATGTAGAAACTGCAGCAAATAATTGCATAATGTTCATCATGCACATAATATGTACCGGTAATCATACCATTAAACCTATAGAGGGTGTGTTTTTTCCCTTGCACCAAAATAATGCCTACTGTAGAATGGATTCAGTATTAGAAAATCATCTATTTGGACATATCACATGCTACATAATAAAGCATAATAAAGCATTTATTTTGCCTTCTATAGCGTGTTACAGGTATGATCACCATATTATGCCATCATGAAAGTTACTCAACATATGCAAAATAGCATCTGGCAGTTTCTACAGGCTGGGGAACCGTACTCAACATTTCTAACATTAAATGTTGGTGTACTCAACATGTGTGGGCTAAGCCTAATCCATATACTATAATAATGATATATAGGCTATACTATATATATATATATATATATATATATATATATATATATATATATATATATATATATATATATATATATATATATATATATATATATATATATATATATATATATGAGGCAATACAAAACATTGCCCCCTCCACCCAGCAGGGAATCAGCTGGGTGGAGGCGGAAAGGACAGCCCAAAACCGTGTTGGATGGAGGAGAGTCGTCGATGGCCTATGCTCCAGGGATCGATGGGCCTAAGTAAGTAATGCAAAACATGCCGGCGCGATGCCGACCGCGGGCACGCACACACACACACACACACACACACACACACACACACACACACACACACACACACACACACACACACACACACACACACACACACACACACACACACACACACACACACACACGTTGTGCTATCTGTGCAATCCATGAAAATACTTGCATCCAACGGGTAAGGTCCTAGTAACCTACAGTATGAAGAGAGGACATCTCAAAATTGTAGGCTACTTCAACCAACTCTATGACTTCAACACATTACCTACTTGTACTTTTGTACTTGAGCAAATGTAGTGCTTAGTTAATTTATACACTGCTAAATTCACACACTAAAGTGCACTGTCAATGAGTTGAGTTGATTATTGAGCAGCAGCTACTATAACTTTTTATGTCCAATCAATACAAAACAAAAGTACAACCATATTCACCCAGTTCAAATAGTAGCCTACAATGACCCTTTAATCCTTTAATACAATGGTCTTCAACCTTTTTCGCACCAGGGCTCACTATTTATTCTGCATTTAAACTCTTGAGAATGTAAAATGAAATCAAATGGTCCCGTAAGGGTCCATTTGGTTTAGGGTCCATTTGGTTTCATTTTACACTCTCAAAAGTTACTGATCTATAAGGGTCCATTTGGTTATCAATTGTCCATCATTTAGCTGGGGACCACCTGGAGTTCTCTCAGGGACCTATGCTGGTCCCCGGACCACTGGATGAAAACCTCTGCTTTAATAAGTGAAAACGGTGTGCAGGATTCCCTTTCTCTATACTGGGGTCTCAAATAAAACAGGTTGAGAATCACTGCTAGTGAGTCCAAACTCTCATGGGGTTCCCTTGAAGCCTATGTATTTTGCTGATGAAGATGATTCAGCTCATAATCGTAGGCTACTAATATTGATAAGAAATTACAACAAAAAGACTATAATTATGAATAATATTGGTTGAAGTGGTTAAATACATTGCTTTACAGCTATTAGTTTTGTCATTATAAGAATGCTATGACATCGTTTGTGGAGCTTGTGGTATAGAGTTGGATTTTTTCCCCCTATGCCGGCACAATGGAACGAGAGACCTGCCATGAATTGTTTGTCTTACAATTTAATATTTCGTACAAAACTGCATTTAAATATGGAAAATAACAGTGGCCTACCTGTGCCAAGAAACCCTGGGCCTGTTGGCCGACCAGGGGTATCCGTCCTAGAGGAACAATTTGGAAAAACACAGTTAGGCATGTTTGATGCTCTATGATTTGATGCGGTTTGATGTTGCTTAAACAAAGTCTAAAATTTAAATGACTCCTCGGTGTTCTACTGGCTGCTGCTGCCACCTGACACACGGTGGGTGATCTTTCGATCGCCCATCCCCCACCCCATTCACCACACACATCTATGCCATCCACTTTAACGGGGTTTGGAATTCCCACGCTTTTGCACCGGTCAAGGTAGCCTCTGCACCTACTGTAGTGGCTTGCGTGCACGTTGCAGGATCTGAGCTGTGGATCTCTCCGTTTAAAAGGTATGCAAGGTCAACTTTAATTATTTGAACGGTAAATTACATTATTTGTATGCTATATTAAAATGCAACAAGTCAAGACAAACGAGCATGTCTTATGTTCGGGATAGATGCACTTATTGGTTTGCTAAACATCTCCACATAGCCATTGCATCAAGGATTTTGCCAGGATTGCTAACGTCAGATTTTAAAAATAAGATTAAGAATTACAAAATTCGATTTGACAGTCCAAACAAAGCACTAAACGAGTCTACTGCAGGGACGTGCAAGAGTTGGGAGCATAACTATAGGTATGCCTTTATGGTTGGAAAGGCGAAAATAGCAGATCTGCAAGCTCTCAATGCATCGCGCTGCCACTCGTTGATAGTTTATACATCAGCTATTACGGGGCTGAATCATAGAGTTGGAGTTCTAACTCTGTGGGCTGAATCCGCCAGGTCTACTGCTAGGGTCAAAGTGTACTCATTGGTTTTGATTTGATTGACTGATTGACTGATTGACTGATTGATTGATTGATTGATTGATTGATTGATTGATTGATTGATTGATTGAAAATAGTATTTATTCTGAGAGGAGGCACACGCACGCATGCATGCAGGCTTGCACACACACACTCACGCGCGCGCACGCACGCACGCACGCACGCACGCACGCACGCACGCACGCACGCACGCACGCACGCACACACACACACACACACACACACACACACACACACACACACACACATTATGCAAGGTGATCTGTTATTATAAAAAAAAATGTGTGCTGTGTATTGTGCTCTGGTTGCTCAGAATAGCAGGAACTATTGTTAAACAAATGTCTTTTCTTCTAGAATTCTACAAATCGAAAAATGCAGGTGTCATCCACCACAAGACAGGAAAGACCTCGTAAGTCTTTTGGCCATTTGTTTTAACCTTTCTGTCCTCACCTTTACAGACCAATGATTGTGTTCACGTGCAAAATAAAGGGATATGATGCTAGTGCAAAGAGAGAATGATAACCTGTTTCTTATACAATTAAAAATTAAGTCAATTATTGGTTGTGATGGTTAATTGCCTAGCCGTACTCATCCCACCATTCTTCTCTTCATTAAGAGTTTGCTGGTGTCTGTGAAGGACAGCGAGGCAGGGGGCAGCCTGTAAGCAGCAGAGGAGGACTGTACCCCCTGAGCACCAGCAGCCCCTACGCTCACATGCAGCAACAGGAAGACATGGGAGGAAACCACGGTATGATCGACTGCAAATCAAAATATGACACACAGCAATGATTATCAACAACAAAACTATTTGAATTCAGAAGAGTACTGTTCTCCTTTTAGACTGACACATATTCAAAATATGCAGTCAGAATAGGTCTATCTGAAGGTACCATGAGTTGCTTTAATTAATTTAAAAATGTCTTTCTCTGAGTAGCAGCCTAATCAGCAGCTACTCAAATGTATTTTTGTTAGTTAGAACATTTTTAAAATATATACTTAAAGGTGGTAATTACATAAGTGTAATAATCTGAATAATCAATTAATTATTTAAATAATCTCCCAATGAATCAATTATAAAAATAATCATTAGTTGCAGCCCTACTGCAGACACTATTTGAGAACCACGGGTCAAGAGTTGAGTGTTTTGAGTGCTGACAATAGACCTTTTGGAAAGCAAACGTCTGCATTAAAACAATTTATCATTTGAAGACAGGTTATTCTTTATATGATTGTATGTTACATAAAGGTTAAGTTAGATATTCATTGTTATCCAGCTGTATCAATTCCAACTTATTTTAAAAACAATAACTTCAGACCATCAGAGAAATGCAGTATGGCTGTAAAATATTAATATGTTGACATCTCTGTTAGGAAAATAATTGTCAGCCATGGGTTTGTGTTTCTTCCATGTAGGACTCATGGGTCTCAGCAGTCCATGGCAGCAGCAGGAGACACGGTTTGGGTCTACTACTCCCACAGCTTCTGGCCCCACGCAGCAGGGTGCAGGGATGCAGGGCCGAGTATGTCCCAACACCACCCCACGCAGTCAGCCATCCCGGCAGATGAGAGCCAACGGTGAGAGCTTGTCCTACCCAAACGCAATGCAGAATGTAGCTTAAACTAAAGCAATGCAATGTGCAATTGCAAAGTGTGGTTGCCCTCGATGATCTCTAGTTTAGCAATGTTGTAATGGCAATGTTGCACCACTGGATTAGGCATAATGGTAATGGTGTAATGTAAAACACACTATTGGTTACTATGGACATAGCCATGCATCGCATGACGCTCGTACTTCACTTCAAACTCTAAGACGCTGCATGACTGTCATGATAATGACAGTCATGTTCCAAGTGACGTAAAACAAACTAACTCCCAGGATTACAATAGTGATTGCCCTTTGGGCAACCACACTATTTAGAAAATGTACGCATGCACCTTAGTGAAGTGAGGGGTTATCGCTCTTATCATTATACATCTGGCCAATGAGAATTTGAGATCTCACATTCACTTGGGGACTTAAAGGTAGGGGAAGTGATTTCACTTTTGTCAGATATCACCCAAAAAATATTTTTTTTCTGTTAAAATGCTCTATTATAAGGTGTGGAAACCACATATGGAGTTTCCCCCTCCCCCACGTTAGCAGAGGAGCTAATAAAAGTTCCCCAGGTCACCACAATTCTCCTCCAATCAGGATCGAGCAGCAGGTTCACATAGTGTAGCTACTGTTGGGGGCCCCTAGTGCACCAGGCTGGTACTACACCATAAATTTCAAATCACTTCCCCTACCTTTAATTTACACTATGACGTGAAACTGTTCATTCATTGTCAATTGTATTTGTAATGTCAGTACAGTACAGGGCAAGTTTTGTGGACACATTAAAAAGCCAGACATAGGTAGTGCGTCAAAAAGCTTTATAAAGGAAGAATGCAATGTAGGTGTATTAGCTGGAAATTATGTTTTCTGTACAGTATGCGGCCTGAGAAGTAGTAATAATTTGAGAACCGTTGCACTGCTCTATTAACAAACTCATTCATATCTTGGAACACCTCCTGACACAAAATTGTATTACAATTAATACAATTAATTGTATTGTATTAATTGCATAACTGCAGATGTGGTGTTATAATTCTAGCTAATTGCATTGATGAATGAACCAATACATTAATACAAATACAGGCAATTAGTGAAAGACTGCCATGTTGTGCTTTTGCAGTGATGAGCATGTTTTATGCTACCAGTGTCACTTTCCAAAGTGTAAACAATGTTAATAATTTGTCATGTTATTGTTGTTTTGTAATCCACAGACAAAATGGTATGGATTATGGGGAGCAGTTACATCCGGCGTGGTGCGGAGAGAGCCAAACAGACCATGGGTATCAACCTAGGACTTGATGCCCAGGTTCAGTGGTATGGCTGGGGTGGATTGAGATGGAGCAATTTCCTCCGCTTCTTCCACCAGTCCCTGCAGAGAGGAAGAACACCCCCGGATGTCCTTCTGATTCATTGTGGCAGCAACGACATGGGTAAGGTGAAGAGCATCGAGCTAGCCATAATGATGAAGAGGGACCTGCAGTACCTCAATGAGCACTTCCCACGGATGAAGATCGTCTTCTCCCAGCTTACATCGAGACGCCATTGGGGTACTGCAGCAAAGCCGGGGGCAATTAACAAGGCCAGAAAATGGGTGAACTATGAGATAAGTACATTTGTTAGAGGTTTGGGAGGGAGCGTCGTGGCTCACCCTGACATAAAGTATGACCGCCCTGACCTCTTTCTGCGTGATGGAGTTCACTTTTCACTTTTGGGAAATGATATCTTTTTAACCAGTATTGCTCAGTCCCTTAAAGCTACAATCTAGATTAGATGAAGTTGCCTCTTAAACTTGTGATGCTATCTGATTGTTGACTACTTGTCCAGGGCTCCGAGCATAATTGGCAAGTTTACCTACACTACATAATAGCTTTGGAGACTAGAGTTTTTTTTTTTTTTTTTTTGCTTGTTTTTTGGTTAATAAAACAAGCCCAGAAAGTGGCCAGGGAATATTTCTTTGTGTTAGGTTTTACATTTAAAAATAAACTGTACTCATACCACTGTACACCCATATTCTGGCCTTGTTAATTGCTGTTCTTCCTCTCTTCACCTCCCCTTTATCCTTATCTTTTTGTTTCCTTCAATTCTTCCCCAGCCATACCACCCAATGGTCTCTTTGTTCTCTCCAAGCATCACGTCGGATGTGACTGCTTCCCCATGATCACATGGGAAACAGTGTTGGGCAGGGGTGTAGTAGAGGGGGGAAACGGGGTCCCCCCACTTCTCACATCTAAAATATTTTTGGGACAAAAGTAGGCCTAGGTTTTTTGTCTTGTCATTTACTTTTATGGATACAATTAGGCATTGTAAACAATCCACTCATTTTCAATATTTTACTATGTCATTAATATACCTTAGAGATGTTATGTGGACATGATGAAAAAACATTTGTCAATGACATTTAATGTTTGATTTATTCTGTGTAATAAATAGTTTGTAATATATCTGTTTGTTGTCTGGTAGATATTTAACATATTAGTACATATTATTGGCATTTTTCTGCATTGAAAAGAACCCATAATTTACTGTATTAGATGGTTTCCAGTTGATTATGTTTAGACTACAGTTTTAAGGTAGTGGTGCCGTGGACTTGCATTTGCCATGCAGGCTTATAGCCCCAATTATTCTAAAGTGTGTTTTAGTATAATGTACTATCTAGCTTGTATTGATGTGACAAATATTCAAATAAGGTTGGGAAGTAGGAATCAACATCAGTTTATTGCATAAATATTCATGAAACCACATAATATTTGGTTTCAGAGTTAAAATATTCATGATCTGAATTAGCCCAAGTCTACACAACTAGAGCAGAGGTTTTCAACAGGTGGTCCGGGGACCACCAGTGGTCCCTGAGAGTATTCCAGGTGGTCCCCAGGCTAAATGATGGAAAGCTGGTTAACCAGATCTAACTCTTGAGAATGTAAAAATGAAACCAAATGGACCCTTGCGGGTCCATTTGGTTTCATTTTTACACTCTCAAGAGTTAAAATATTCATCATCTGAATTAGCACCACTTAATTCTACACTGTTTTCTTTGCAAAATCCAGCCTGGAATTGTGGACAAAGCCAAAAGAAATTCTTTAGTTTTAGGTCTTTGGGGTGAACATGTCATCAAAAGGTGGTCCGTGGCTAAAATGCTGAATAAATGGCGGTCCCTGGTGTCAAAAAGGTTGAAAACCCCTGAACTAGAGAATGTAGAAGATTAATGGTCATGTGTATGTTTGTTTCTGAAATCCAGCCTGGAATTGTCGACTAAAAGGAAAAAAAAAAAAAAAAAAAAAAAAGAAACAAAAACAAAAGAAATCTCACGGACCACCAAGTGGTGGTCCGTGGCTCAAATGCTGAATAAATAGTGGACCCTATTTCATATCAGGGCCGAAATGTTGAACACCACTGATGTAAAACATGATACTATAATAATTTATAAAACCATACTCGTTGCATAGCTATTAATTCATTCATGGTGGACTTCCATACAGGCTCAAGCGGCACTTTCCGAAAATTAAACCGAAAAGAGCTCTCCTCGGGCGGCTAGCCAAGCCGTGTAGTGTAGCCTTTAATAAGTACAGCGAGTCAGCGACGCGCGTCCATGATTCACTCGCACGCACGCGCCCACACGCACGGTCGCGTTCATGAGAGTTCATGTGCTGCGCGTTCTCGCGGCCCACCGCAATGCATCAACGCTGCTGCTCCAACCCGGAAGTTTGCTTCATGCGCTGGGTGAGCAAGTTAATGCAAGTGGGTGGAAGGGAAAATCAGAATACTGCTCTATGTTACTCTATGTTATTACACACCGGCGAAAAAGCGAAACGACTTGAAAAAGCGAACAAAAAAGGCGAAATATTTGCCAGCAAATTTAGTCGCAGCCTCCTGTACACACCAAAAAGCGAAGCGTATAAAGCGACTAGGCGTATTGTGCGACTATTCTGTTATCGATTCATATTACATAGTCATATTACATAGTCATTACAATATTTCGCGGTGGGAGGTATTTCGCGCCACAGCCGACAGAAAAGGTGAACTATGGAGTCCTCTTCCTCAAGTGTATATATATATATATATATATATATATATATATATATATATATATATATATATATATATATATATATATATATATATATATATATATATATATATACTGTATATACTCAACAAAAATATAAAAGCAACACTTTTGTTTTTGCTCCCATTTTTCAGGGGACGGACTTAAAGACCTAAAATTCATTCCAGATATACAATATAACCATTTCTCTCAAACACTATTCACAAATCTGCTTAAATCTGCTTAAATGTGTGATATTGAGCACTTCTGCTTTGTTAAGATAATCCATCCCACCTCACAGGTGTGCCACATCAAGATGCAGATGTGACATCATGGTTAGTGCACAGGTGTACCTTAGACTGTCCACAACAAAAGGCCACCCTGAAATGTGCAGTTTTCTTTTGCCTTATTGGGGGTATGGGACTCTGAACCAGTCAGTATCTGGTGTGACCACCATTTGCCTCATGCAGTGCAACACATCTTCTTCGCATAGAGTTTATCAGATTGCCAATCTTGGCCTGTGGAATGTTGGTCCACTCCTCTTCAATGGCTGTGTGAAGTTGTTGGATATTGGTGGGAACTAGCTCCGAGATGATGCTCATCTCAGAGCTACAGAGTGAGCGTAGAGTATTGAGGGAACGTATCGGGGCTAAACCTGTTGATGCAATATCAACACGGTGTATGTGGCAGATGAGACAAAACAAAAGAGTGTATGTAGAGAAAATGGGTGTATATCTGTTAAGAGGGATGCAATTGTTTGACCACAGGAAAACCATGCTTCTGTAAAGTGGAAGCTGATGTGCTGTGAATAACAACCACCTCAAACTGTAGTGCTTATTATACTATAGACTTGCTCTTACATTGCACTGACACATCTTTTCTGTTGCAGGTCTTTCCCTGGCTTTTTCAAGCGGAGGCCAAATCGCAGTGCAGTACGTGACTTTAAGTCGCCAAAAGTGGCAAAAGGCTGGAAGCCGTTTCATTTTTCAGTTTTTTTTTTATTACACACCAGTTCAGCTGCAACACCATCAGCTGAGGAAGACCTCAAGCACATGCAGGCAGGCCTTGGAAAAAGAACGCTGTCCATGGCTGTGGACATGACTCATTCAGAGGTAAAATTTGTGTCTTCACCTGGCAGTCCTTGTCTGTCACACAAACAGAAGAACCAGGAGTGTATTTAAACTTTTTATTTCACTTTTTAGGTCTCCGTATTGTTTGAAGGGTCTTTCCCTAAATTGAAGGGGGTCACTGGAGGATGGCTCCTCTACAAAGCTGCCGGTATGAAAATCATATCAATACATCATGCCCTGTTTTGTTTGACCCATACAACAGGTCCTTCCATCATTACTCACACAAAGCTGCATTGTGTGTAGATCCTTACATCACTAATATCACAGCTGGTAATCATTAGTACAGGAGTTATTGCTGAGCTGGTTATTTGATTTCATTACAGGACTGAGCAACATGGTTAAAAAAATAGAACACTACCTTAACCAAGTTATTTGTTTAAACAGGTGGGAATGGAAGAAGGCAGCTGTGTCTGTTGTGCCCCCTGAGACAGAAGGCTACACCAGAAGCACAATAAGATCTGCATCAGGGGGAGGGAAAACGCTGCTCTACATTGCACCACTGCAGGATAAGCTGGTCCTTGCCCCTCTGTCTAGCGATGCTGAGGAGTTCTTGTTAATGCCTAAGGCCCAATGCAAGAACTGCAAAGCCTTCATGCCATTACAGCTACTGGCATTGCATGTCGACGGTTGCGGAGATGAAAGTGAAACAGAGCCAGAGGTACATGTATTGTGTGGTTATTGCAGTGGTTCTCAAACTTTTTTTCATCATTCCCCCCCTGAGAAGGTCTGGATGTTGCCGCGCCCCCCTTGTCACACACCGACAAATGGTCATGATAAAAGACACACACACACACACACACACACACACACACACACACACACACACACACACACACATAAAAATATACTTTTCGAATTTATTAAAGAACTCAAATGTAGTTTGATTTCCTGACGAGCTCTCATATGTATTAATTAATGGTGTGTGAATGTTTTAAACTCACTGACTTAGACCTATGGAGGTTTTAAAAAATCTGGTGTCACGCCCCCCCCCCTGCAATGCCTCCGCGCCCCCCCAGGGGGGCCCCCGCCCCACTTTGAGTAACACTGGGTTATTGCAAGTGATACATTTGTTCATGTAGCACAATTCATACAAACATGCAGTTTTATAAGATAAAAATCTAAAGGGTGTTAGGGTCCCTGGGGGTTAATAACATATTGTATTTTTAAACATGTCTATTTACCTTAGGAAGAAGACGATTGTCAGCTCGTTGAGCCTGTAAACAATGCCATGACAACAGGGGCAGCACCTCAAAACCACCCACAGGTATCTTGTTTATAAGGGCAGTTCACTATTTTTCACACGAAGCAAATGTCCAAATTTTGATCAGAACCACATTATTTCATCCCAGCCTAACTAAAAAACAGGCCTTCGTATGAAAAATAGTGAACTCACACTTAAAGTATTTTTCATAATATTAATGACCATATTTATTGTTAATGGTACATTACAGGAATTTGTTTTGTTTGTTTGTTTATTACTAGCCAGTACAAGCGGATTGCCCCATCTGTCATAACACGTACCCAGTTACAGAACTGGAAAATCATGCCAGTTTCTGTGGACTGGATTTGGCTTCAGTGCCAACGCCGGCGGACGGAAATGGAAAGGTACTTTGTGAATAATGAGCAAGAAGTTGCACATTCATGTTGGCTGTCAGTGGCAAAGCAGTGGTGCTTGCTGTGTATTTGAAAGAAAACGTGCTAATGTTGGGACCACGGTAAATACTTATACAATTTCACTTTTATTCACAACATTACCTGTGTTTTCATTGATAATGTACAGTTTAAGTACTCTGCACATGTAGAATACATCACTACTAGAAAATTGTATATTTTGCAGGTCCTGGCTCCTAAACTTAAGATGATCCGCCTGCTTGATTCCTCCAAGCCCAATGGCTATGGAGATGTGTCATGGTTTTCCATGTGCAGGTTTCAAAATTAAAAGGGGGGGAAACGGATTAGGGCTGAACTACTAGTCACATCGCAATTAGCCCTACACTGCATTTTTGAGTGGTGCGACCTGGCCTGGCTTCGTACATGTCTATCTCTATGTTGAGAGTACCAACATGTTTACCACTTTTCTTTTAAATGAAATTTGATATTCAAATATTCAATTCTATATGTTTTCTAAGTTGTTCAGCCCTAATGCAGAAAAAATATTTTTCTTTGCATGTGTTAGGAACTGTTCAATGTTCCTTTGGGGCTTTGCATGTGTTAGGAACTGCTAATGTTCCTGGGGGGCTTTGCATGTGTTAGGAACTGCGAATGTCCCTGGGGGGCTTTGCATGTGTTAGGAACAACTAATGTTCCTGGGGGGCGTTGCATGCGTGTTAGGAACTGTTCAACGTTCCTGTTGGCGTAAAATATGTTCGGAACTGTTCAATGTGTACATGTAGTAATGGCTCTTTTTTTTTTTTTAGCTTGCAACAAGATGCAAGCTAAAATAAATAATAATTCATTGCTGGTTCTGATAATTAATTCAAATGGAAATTATACGATTGTATTGACTGTTTATTTCAGCATGCTATGTTTTTGTCTTTTGAAGCACAATTGCATACCAGCTGGTTCCTGGAGAGTGGGGAGCAGTTTGCAACAAGGTGAAATGCTATTTTACAATCTATTTGAATTAAATCTATTCATATATTAAATATAATTTCATTAAATGTATAACTTCTGTTCATTAGAATGTTCCAGCACAAGCAGCAGCAGTTATGTAGCGCTATATTGGACCACTCCAATATACGATAGTTCCTCCGCATATTGGAGTGATCCAATCGCTCACATAACCGTGGTTACCTATGTAACCTTCGGCGTTGACTGTGGTGTGTTCATGTTGATGGTAAGTTCATGAACAAATGATGGTAATCTTGGCATCAACACTTGTATAACCTATAAGCAGGAACATTGTCTTGCTTGTAAATCGCTCTACTACATTCTCTAACATGAATAGGATGTAATCAGTTGATGTGTTTTACAGTATGCACTGTACATGGCAATGGATTGGTCTGACTCCTTTGACTTCACTCAGGTGAGTGCTTAAAGTTTGAATTTGTTAATGTACTGTACATGTATATTACAAGATGGGCATTTTAGTGACATACATTTATCTACTAGCATGATATGCCGGATCTAAGGAGGTGGTGGTGCCAGCTTTTGTTGGACAATATGGAACACCAAAGCCAAAGGTATAAACAAGATTATGTTACAGGTCTAGGAAACTATGCTTGTTTTTCTTTTGGTCAGTCTTCTTTTTTTTTCTAGGTCAAGGAAGAGGAAACGTGTCGATGTGCCCATGGACAAACTACAACGGTTTGTGCATTCCCACAGACAAATTATTTAGAACCATCAGTTGTATTGTATATTGTGTCCTATTGCCTTTACAGAAGTATTTGTTCAGTATAATGTAGAAATATTTTAATGCGACCCAAGTAGCATTAAAACAGTAGTTTTCAATAATATACACTTAATAATTTACACATTTTAATAATTGACAAACAATTTAATTATGAATCTTTCAAGGATTTTGAACTAATGACCATTTCATGCAGGAAGAGAAGGGTGCAAGAATTTGTGCAACACATGGCCAACATATGCCGCAGTCTATCACCGCTATTGAAGAGGTATCTAATTATCAATTTGGTTGTGTATGATTCTTTGGGGGAATACATTTATTGGAAACATTCACTCAGACGTCATTTACTGCCATTTGGAATGCCATCTTACAATAGAAAATATTAAAATAGAATCTTGTTTCAGTTGCCGCCTGAAATCCTGGAGCGCATATTGGCTGAGGTGATCCTTGAGGACGGAGACGCAGCCTTTTTGAACTTGTCCTTGGTGTGCTCCACCTTCCGAGAAGTTGTTTGGGAACAAATCATTTCCGTGGAAAGGCGCACTTCATGTGGCTTGACAGTAAGTTATTTTTTTTTTATTAGTTATAGTTGTGTATGGAGAAATGGATAACATTGTTGTGAATGTCATGGTTCTATACTGCATATTTCCATGTAACATAAATGAGAAATTAACTTATTCAAAATGTTCTTTTACAGGTGTGACGCATTGGAGTAGATTCTCTGCAGCCTACAGGAAGGAGTTCTACCAGATGTATACGTATACGATGTGTGCATGAGATGCGGGGACGTATACAAAAACTGTATGCCAGGTATGCACATGATAGACTATTCTTTCAGTTGCTACCCAGAGATGGCATTGAAAACAGTTTTCTATAGAGAAAATCCATAGACTTTGCAAAGGCGATGTGTTTACTGGGTGTGTTTTATTTTCATTAAATCTCTATAAAAGTGAGTAAACAAACTCTCTAATGACACACAAGTGACATACACACTGGACAGAACACTGAAGAAAGCATTAATGTGTATAAAGCCACACTCAAAGTGGTAATCAATAGAAAATAAAGAGGTTTTTTTTTCTTCTTTTTTTTTACCCACAGGATATGCAGTAAGAGGGAAACGAGGGCAGCTGCAGGGAGTCTACTCCGAAAACTTGCACGCTGGGTTTTGTTCACACTTCTGCCAGATTCTGGCAGGGTTTTCAGCATAAATGTCCGGATTTTCTCGCTAAAAAATCCGGACATTTCGCTAAAAGCTCCCGTCCCGAGCGATACAGAACAGTCCCAGGAGGACAAGATGTCCCTCTTTGCGTGGGACAATCCCTCATTTCAAAACCTTCTCAGTCATCCCACAAATTGAGACCCTGTCCCACATTGTGACTGATAGACTACAGTTGTCAATTGTCCTAATATAGTGGCTTTATTGGTTTTCTGTTGTAAAATTCTCTCACTGTGTCTTTTCATGCTGGGTGTGCTTTTAAGCCGTGTTTAAAATAAAAACACGGAAAAAGACGCGTCATGAAACTCTATACCTGAAAAGGAAAGAAATGAATTATAAAATGTAATGGCCTATCTGGTTCCTTAGAATAAATGGTCAGGGCCTGGAGTCAGATGATAATAGTGGTGAAAAGTAGCTGTTATAAAGGTGAGTGGTGTAAACACATGAGTGAGGGGCTGTGTTGCTGTTTTTCACCCCAAAGGGTAGCCTACGGTATTGTAATTACATCACTTGCACGCGCACATGCACTGACGCACACAAGTGTCCTCCTTTCTGAGGTCTTGCTTCTGGCCACCCTAGTGACTGTGTCCCTGGACATGATGACCTGCAACTAGTCACATCACAGTCCTGTTCGCTATGCTGTCCTCATATAGAAGAATTTAATTACAGACGTGACTGACATTTTATTCATTTTTTTTTAATAATAATCATTTTTGTCTACTTTTGTCTGAAATGCATTTGTACTAAACTGCTTATTTTGACAATGTATGGATATTTACATATTTTATGCTGTACAAGGATATTGTTTGGAGAGCTATCTTTGAAGAAAGCAGTGTGGCGTAGCATATATGTCTTGTAAAAAGTGCTTTAAACTGTTTTCTGTTCCATATTTAAATATTGTATGGGATTTTTAGGCTGGTATGATAATACTGTAAGGAGGTGAAGGGAGAAAAGTCTAGGCAGTCTAGAGACAATAAGTGTCCAGTTTCACTTTTTTCTGTATTTTAGCAGTGTGATACACTATGGTGCAATAATGGTCCTTGTTTTTTTATGATCAGAAAACACCACATACCAAAATTGTTTTCCTTCATTAATGCTGTGAATTAATGGTTTGATAGACTTGATTGACGCATAACATAGCTGTAATTATTGCAAACTAATTGGTGTAGACCTGCAGCACCAGTGCAATGCATCATCACTTTAACATCATAAAATGTTGATTTGACAGCTAATGCAATCCACCAGGCTCATGCATTACTGTCCTATCCACTAACCTATAATTAACCCTGAACAATGAAATGGAAAAAGTGGAAAAGTTGAGTAACACGGCTACTCGAGCCAATTAAAACAATGGATCAAAGACTGAATAAGGCTGAATATGTGTTGATTTAATCTGCTTACTTTGCTCTTTGGCATAGCCAAACTATACTAACTCATTAATTGAATTAGCTGCAACTGTCTGCCCTGTATGACGGTTTTGTGATCTTGTTTCACGCTTTCACCTACTGTAGACATGCGTACAGTATAACCAGCCAGCCACCAACTCTACATCTTACCTCAAACCCTTAGATCTCCATATAGAGTTGAACTGGATTGACCTTATCAAACCCTGTACACTCAAGACACATTCTCTCCATATATGGCCATGCAGAACATAAATTATAATGATTTGAATTATCTTGATCTGAGCAGCACTCATCCGGTCACTCGGATGCGTGCATGTGACCTCAGGCTTTAAGCTGAGGTTGCTTCTCACCCGGAGGGTGTCTTACTGGTAGTGTAGTGTAATAGCATACTAGTGTAGTGTAATAACTAAGAGCGTAAAAGTAACTGTGCAGGTAATTGTAATAGTGAAATTTGAATCTAAAAATACATTGCATGAATGCAATTGGGACGTATGCTGCAGTGATGTATCCCAGGTCATCGGTTTTGGATCTGTCATGTCGAACATCATACCACTTACTCAGGCGACCCAGCCAGGGTTGATCAAGTCCCGACTTACGTCCCAGTAGCTACCCTCGATCAGTCTCATTAGAGCAAGACCAAGGCCACAAAATCCGTTGGATATACTGTATATTGGAATATTGGAACTACTCTTCCAAGACTGGGAGAGCCAGAATCTGGGGTTTGACTCCTTTCCAGCCAGGACCCTCCAACGTCTCGCCAGGTCCACTCCTGCTCTCACCAGGCACAGGACCTTTGCGTTGCACCAGACACTTCATTAAGGAATGGGGGATTCCTGAGCCACAATTGTTCACCTGAGCTAGGTGATGCTACAGGCTCCGCTTGCGGCTCGAATGGCCTTCCTAAAGGCCTCACCGAGGGTTGTTGGGCTTTCTCCTCACAGAGGACACAGGCTGGGGTGCTAACCCGAGCCTATATAGTAGTGTAATAAGTGTAATAGTGTAGTGTAATAACTGTAAATAGAGTAGTAATTACATTACTACAGTATTACACTATTATAGTAATTTCCATATTACACTTATTACATTATCACACTATTTCACTTATTGCAGTATTACACTACTACATTATAGTTATTATTACACAGCCTCAGATGACTTACATGAGACTGGCCAGCCTCTGCTTTCCAAAAAAAGACAGACCCCAGATGTTCTCAGAAACAATGACAATGACTGTTTGCTTGTCTTACTTTTTTCTTATTTTTTGCTGAATGCTGGTAACTTCACACTATTACTATTGTAGGCTTTTGGAAGTGATTATCCAAGGAAGTTTGGGGACCTGTATAGGCAGTGGCCCAGGGATAGGGTGACCGGATGGGAATCACAAGGTTGCCGGTCAGTTATTGTCGAAGACTCTGAAGTCTGAACCCCTAATTTCTCCCGATGTGCAGGTTGGAGCATGTGTGTGTGTGCATGTGTGTGTGTGTGAATGTAATACATCATCTCTGCAAAGTGCCTTGGATAAAGGCACTATATAAATGCACAATTTACCAAAACATGTTCTATTTGTCTAATTCCTATATTGATATAGTATAAGTGTTGGACTGGCAAAATGTCAAGTGACTTGACTTACAGTAGCATTAACGCACAGAGAAGAATATCACAAGATCACCATTTACAAGAGGAATGACTCATCTGTCTTGTCAGACTAGAAATTTATTGTTCATTATACAGAAACTGAGGAGTTGACTAAGTCTTTACACAATGTATTAATGTAGGCTACAATTGTCTACAATACAAAATGTTCACCCACATTATTCACCCACTCTAATAAAGTGGAAATTTGTATTTGTATCCATCCACTCAGCTGGTGGATGGATGGTTGAGACATACGGACAGGGCCCATATATATATATATATATTATATATATATATATATATATATATATATATATATATATATATATTATATATATATATATATATATATATATATATATATATATATATATATATATATATATATATACACTCAACAAAAATATAAACGCAACACTTTTGTTTTTGCTCACATTTTTCAGGGGATGGACTTAAAGCCCTAAAATTCATTCCAGATATACAATATAACCATTTCTCTCAAACACTGTTCACAAATTTGCCTAAATGTGTGATATTGAGCACTTCTGCTTTGTTAAGATAATCCATCCCGCCTCACAGGTGTGCCACATTAAGATGCAGATGTGACATCATGATTAGTGCACAGGTGTACCCCAGACTCTCCACAACAAAAAGACACCTGAAATGTGCAATTTTCTTTTGCCTTATTGGGTGTATGGGCCTCCGAACCAGTCAGTATCTGGTGTGACCACCATTTGCCTCATGCAGTGCAACACATCTTCTTCGCATAGAGTTTATCAGATTGTCAATTGTGGCCTGTGGAATGTTGGTCCACTCCTCTTCAATGGCTGTGTGAAGTTGCTGGATATTAGTGGGAACTGGTATGCGCTGTCGAAATGGTAATAATGTGGTAATATTGTGTTATTACCATTTTTACAGTGTGTACCAGTTCCCACTAATATCCAGCAACTTGACATAGCCATTGAAGAGGAGTGGACCAACATTCCACAGGCCACAATTGACAATCTGATAAACTCTATGCGAAGAAGATGTGTTGCACTGCATGAGGCAAAGGGTGGTCACACCAGATACTGACTGTTTCGGAGGCCCATACACCCAATAAGGCAAAAGAAAATTGCACATTTCAGGGTGTCTTTTTGTTGTGGAGAGTCTGGGGTACACCTGTGCACTAATCATGATGTCACATCTGCATCTTAATGTGGCACACCTGTGAGGTGGGATGGATTATCTTAACAAAGCAGAAGTGCTCAATATCATACATTTAGGCAGATTTGTGAACAGTGTTTGAGAGAAATGGTTATATTGTATATCTGGAATAAATTTTAGGGCTTTAAGTCCATCCCCTGACAAATGGGACCAAAAACAAAAGTGTTGCGTTTATATTTTTGTTGAGTGTATATATATATATATATATATATATATATATATATATATATATATATATATATATATATATATATATATATATATATATATATATATATGACAAAAGGGCCTATGTCCTATAATAAATATGGAAATATATATATATGTGCCAGAGAGAAATTAATTCACTTAATAATTCACTTAATAGTTCCTTTTTATGAAATATAAATTTCCATAGTACCGAGGGCTGCCACTGGGAGCAGTAGGGAGGTCATTCCTGCAGGATCCCTGCCTGCAGGATCGCTGCCTGCAGGATCCCTGCCCGCAGGATCGCTGCCTGCAGGATCCCTGCCTGCAGGACCTTCCCGCGAGCCTGCCTGTTCCATGAAGGTTATTTGATGCTTGCTTCATCTCGGCTATTATTATAACCAGGATGAATGATGTTTTATTTCATAAGAAAACAAAATGTTTAAACGTGTGTAGCCAGCCGATAAACACAAAAGTTAACCTACAGTTACACAACTGTTTTGCAGTTGCAATTAATGGATTTATAAATGTGTTAAACTGTTAGCCAAGAGAGATTTTGGATCAAATAATGGTTGCGTGATCGTGGATCACTTTACTTATTCTTCATGCTAAAAAAAAAGCTTTTTGAAATGAACAATATTTTGTTATATTGTTAGATGTGCATTGTTAAATGTGCATTGTTAAATGGGTGTTTGTGGGTGAGACCCCCCCCCCCCCAGTGTCCATGCATTGTCCAACATCCTAACGTATCCATTGATTTTCAATTATAAGACTAAATAATATACAAAAAAGTTTGACATTCCACCATGAGATTCTGTTTCGACTTTATTGTCAAAGAGGGCAAAAAGGTCAAGGTCCCAACATTTACAGAAAGGATTAAGGAATATTTACAGTTTACAAAAATGATTACGGAAAAGAGAAATAAATATGTAAACCATAACATACTACATTCATTGAATACATACATTCCAACGCTAGGTTACAACTACCAATATAACTACTCACATGGTGAACTCTTGATAGTTCTTTGAAAATTAAAAATATGCATTAATGTTCAGCTGATGTTCAACAATACCTAATCTAACACTCCTCTAATGTTGACTCTTTGAATATCTTATTACAGTATTCACATGTCATGCATTTGCCACACACAGAAACTAAGTGTCGTCCCCAACCCTATGAGTTCTTATGTGTCTTTTTAGATCACCCTTTTGACTACAACTTTTTCGACAAATGTGGCAAGTATATGGCTTTTCTCCTGTATGAATCCTCATGTGAATTTTCATTTTGTTCTTTCGACCGAAGCCTTTGCCACAAACCTCACAAGTAAAGGGTTTTTCACCTGTATGCGTTAACATGTGTCTTTTTATATCATCTGCTCGGCCAAAGCCTTTGCCACAAATGTCACATGTAAAAGGTTTTTCACCTGTATGAATCCTCATGTGCCTTTGTAGATTAGGTTTTAGAGCATATTTTTCGCCACAAACTGTACAACTAAAGGGCTTTTCCCCTGTATGAATCAACATATGTTCTCTCAATCTACGACAACCTTTACCACAAATTGTACAAATAGAGTACTTTGCCTCTGTATGAATTTCCATGTGTTTATATAGACTACTTGCCTGATTATATTCTTTGCCACACATGGCACAGATATGTTTTTTTCTTGTGGTTAGAGTCTGCTTTTGTTTTTTTCCATCACCCTTTAGAGTACTACTACTACCACAAACATGTGTTTTTAAACGGTCGCTTCGACCAAAGCATTTACCACACGCAGTACAATTGAAGGGCTTTTTCCCTGTATGAAGCACTCTGTGTCTCGACAGGTTAGGCCTTGAACTAAAAGATTTGCCACAATCTGAACAGATGAATCTTGTCTTCCCCGTGCCACTCGTCACAGGGGTTGTTTCCAGGTCTTGACAGGGTGTTGAGGTGCCGGCTACAGACTCTGTTTCTCTGTGTTTTTCCACTCCACGAAGCATCATGTGACTTTTTAGATGATTGATTAGATGAATGATTTGAATAAAGCCTTTGCCACAAATTGTACATTTACAGGGTTTTCCCTCTGTTCGGTACTTTGTGTGTTTTTTCACAGTACCTGTGTGTTTTTTCACAGTTCCAGTTTGACTAAAGGGCTTTGCTCTCGTATGAATAATTTCATGCTTTTTTAGACGGTGTGTTCGAGTAAAGCCTTTACCACACACTGTACATTTAAATGGTTTTTCCCCTGTATGAATCATTGTGTGTCTCTTAAGATCAAACTTCCAACTAAATATTTTGCCACAAAATGCACAGGCAAGGGGATTCTCCATTGTATGAATAATTGCATGTCTCTTGTTGTCTGCTTCCATGTCTTGCGTCTTGTCTGATTTCAGTGAGCTTATATCAGACTGGCCTTCCCTGGTCTCCATCCAGTCATCTCTGGCTTCAGCATCAGATACAGAGCAGTCTGACTGCAGAGAGTTTAAAGCCGACTGACTGTCCCTGGTTTCCGCCCAGTGACTGCTGACTTCAGTGTCTTCAGATTCAGAAGAGTCCGAAGAGAAGAGCTGGTCTGTTTCACAGTCATCAGCTTGTGCTTTTATGTGTTGATTTGAAGAACCTGCTACAGGCTCCTCTCTGTTTTCGCCCACACCTTCTCTTTCTTCTTCAGTGTCAGATTCAGAACAGTGTCTGGCTGCTTGTGATGTTTCACGGTCTTCTACATCAGCTTTTGTTTCCAGGTTTTCTGCTGAGGTGCCAGCTACAGACTCTGTCTCTCTGTGTTTGCCAGGTAGACGCTTTACAGGTAGTAATGTCAAAGTTGAACCATCAGCCTCTGGTCTCTCTTTAGGTTCTGGTTCCACTTGGACGAGAATGGAGCTCCTCTCCTGCTGTTCAGGAACGGCTTTTGTCGAGGTGAGAAAACCTAAGAGGAGGAAAAGGGAATAACCATGTTAATTACTATTGATTAACCCTCTTGCCACCCAAGGGTACAATGTGGTATTACCACCACACAGCCAGCATAGGCTGTAGCTGTAGGCTTCCATATTGTTTACATCCAGAGATTGCCCACAACTAGGGAGGGAAAAAGCTGTTCCAACAGCAGCATACTGAATGTTAGCATCCTAGTAGAGTGGTAATTACAAAAAATGTGGCGTTAAAATAATAACACATATCGTTCATTACACAATTTTCTGCAAGTGCACACACACACACACACACACACACACACACACACACACACACACACACACACAAAGACTCTGCTGTTGTCTCTCTTTTGCACATGTACAATACCATTCATTTTATTTTACAGCTTTTATCATGCACTTCATTGCCTTAATCTGTCACTCGTTTAATTTGTTTGGTTGACTGCACTGCGATCTTGAACCTTGAAATCCCGCAATTAACCACTTCATCTTCACAACAGACATAGTGCAGTTTAAGTTGACACAAGGAAATGCAACTAGGGGAAATGAGTACTTTCATATTTTTTTTCCCGCATGCAGCAGCTTTGCACCGTTCTTTCTCCTCTTCTTCCCTCTCTGAATCAGTCCAATCATTTTGATTTGTGGGTCGCTACTAGGTTTGCAAGGAAGATTACACATGCACAGAACACTAACGTTGAAAAGCTATCCCACCAATGCAAGATGTTTTTTTGTCTGTTTGTTTTACACATTTATACAGCTTGCCTAGTCCATGAAGGTCATTTGATGCTTGCTTCATCTAGGCCAGGGGTGGCCAACCAGTCAGAGACTAAGAGCCACTTTTTTACCGTGTTGCTGCAAAGAGCCACATCATACAGATGGACACACATGAACATCACCCCATCCCTTCCCCTCTCTCTCTCACACACACACACACACACACACACACACACACACACACACACACACACACACACACACACACACACACACCCCTCTGCTAAGCCAGATTTATTGTAAACAACACACACCAACATGATAATGACTCCTAGCCCCCACGACCTGACTTCGGATAACCGGTTGAAAATGGATGGATTATGTAGGCCAGTTATTTTCAATAATTACCATTGTGTGCACTGTCTCACACACAAACTCTCAGTTGAACCAGTTCCACAAACAAAAATATAACATTGTGAGCTCACACACACAAAATCGATTTTATAATCATAATATAGGGAATGAATGGCTGTGCCATTTTGACACTTGTCATTTGAAAGGCCCTTAAGAGCCGCATGAAACCAGCCAAAGAGCTGCATGTGGCTCAAGAGCCACAGGTTGGCCAGGCCTGATCTAGGCTATAATGTTGTTTTATTTCATGAGCAAACAAAACGTTTGGCTACATACGTTTAAACGCATGCAGCTAGCCAATTAACACAAAAGATACCCTACAGTTTACACAACTGTTTTGCAGTCTCAATTAAAGCATTTAAAAACATGTTAAACTATTAGCCGAAACAGCACACATTTTGGACCAAAAACTGGTTACATGATGCTACTGTACATGGTAGGTACTGTGTGAAGTGTAACATGTACCATAGCATGCTACTACTGTAGTAGCATGCTACTGTACATGGTAGGTACTGTGTTCAACATGTACTGTAGTAGCATGCTACTGTACATGGTAGGTACTGTGTGAAGTGCAACATGTACTGTAGTAGCATGCTACTGTACATGGTAGGCACTGTGTAAAGTGCAACATGTACTGTAGTAGCATGCTACTGTACATGGTAGGCACTGTGTAAAGTGCAACATGTACTGTAGTAGCATGCTACTGTACATGGTAGGTACTGTGTGAAGTGCAGGCTGACCCTCCAAAGTCACCTTCAAAGCTTTGTACATGGCACAGGATTTGAACATTTACGCATTGCAGCATGACATCTATAGAGCTTGTAGTTCTGATGCCCAAAGTCCCCAAAATGCAACATTATTGAGGCTGGAATATTGGTAAAGAAAAAAGTAGCTCTGATCCAACCATAGCAAAAAGTAGCTCTGATCCAACCATAGCTCTAGATCAGTCCTTGACTCACGACACACACACACACACACACACACACACACACACACACACACACACACACACACACACACACACACACACACACACACACACACACACACACACACACACACACAATGCTGGCGGCCTTGCACAAGCACACACACACCTGCTTGCTCAGTAGTTTGACACATTAGCATAACAGCTAGCTCGCTAGCCCATTCATATGTGGATTAGAGCCTGACACGGGAGTCGATTTTCACTCCTGTCCTGTCCCGCTCCTGCAGAAATAATCCTGTCCTGTCCCACTCCTGAACAAGGACAGAAAAAAAAAAAAAATCATGTCCTGTCCCACTCCTGTAGAATGACTCCTGATCCTGTCCCACTCCCACTCCTGTCCCGCTCCTGTTTTTTTTTTTCTCTCGTTATTAAGAGGCACTATAGAGTAGACCTCATGAACATCCATTCAGAACTAAAATATCTAATAGCTTATATTACACACATAAAAACAAGAAAGTGTTCCACGCCATGGTTGCAAAAGGGGTGAAATGGCCCTTTAATGTTTGTCTTGTCTAGACAAACAGAAGAGTGCCCCTCGTTTCAAATGGGTGTGATTTTAAGAAAATATGATGGCCAATAAAAATATATATCCATGAGCTAACTGAGAAGGGAAACTTCTCTCAGATTTTAATGTATCGCTAGGAATGTTACTCATAGGGTAGACCTACTAGTGTGTCTATGGTCTCCTGCTTCGGGGTATATAAAAGTGTATATTTGTAGAAATTAAAATGTTGAGCCCCATTATATACAAGTGCTTGATGTTTTATGCTATCGACATTTACATGCTTGAAATTTACAGTAGCCTTCCTGCAAACGGTCCATTAAAATAAATCTTGATGATGTCATCAGGATGTTTCACCATGTTGGTGGTTTTCTTCAGATCTCCATTTCTTGGGAACACAGAACGGGGGAACGTTTTATCATGTCCACCCAGCACCTCTAGGGTATACTAATGGCATATTAGAATGTTGAAAATGGGTGGAGTTCCCCTTTAATTCAACCCATCAAAGACTTGGTTGGGATAAAGGGAGAGCACAGCTCTAGTCAACAATCCTTAAAAGCACTGCCGTTGCATCGCATTATGTCGCCAGACGATATAGAACGCTATGGTCAGTAAACCAGCTGTTATCTAAATAGCGTTAGCATCACAATCAAGCCAGGAGAACAACACATCCGTCTGGTTATAATAGATCACGGTCACAGCGCCACGGCGATACAAAATCATGCACCGCTGCCTGTAAGCAAACTGTCTTCATCTAAAACTTCATATGTCTTCATCTAAAAAAAAAAATCCAGTCCATAAGTCCAGGCATAACACGCTGTTTGACTACTGCTGCGCTGTGTGCAGTCCAAGAGTGGATGTCTGTCAGCCATCTGGTCTGCTCCTGAACAGCACATGGGCGAACGACAGACTGGCTCTCCTGCCAGCGGGTCGTTTTTTTTTTCCCCTTTTTTTTTTTCTTTTTTCCTTCGCTGACAGATCGAGGGAGGAGGAGAGCCATACAGTACAGACAGGGAGTCACAGGGAGTTGCGACATTCAGGGGAAATAATAAAGCTATAGCTAAGCTATTCTGGTCCAGATCTGACTAGTTGTGATTAATAATAATAATAAACTTTTTATAGCACCTTTCATGTCAATGAAGACAGCGCAAAGTGCTTTACAGGTAAAAAATAAAATACATAAACATAAACAGTGAACAAAACAATTTTGACAATAAAAACAATACGGACAAAACAATACGGACAGACAATGTAAACAATAAAAAACAATACAGACAGAAACAGGGACAAAAAATGTGCATGACCTAAAAACTAAAACATCAACTAAAAGCCAGGGTAAACAGGTGGGTCTCTTAAGTCTTGCTTTAAAAATGTCCACAGAGGGTGCCAACCTTAGCTCTATAGGAAGCCTATTCCAGGCCACGGGCCCATAGAAGGAAAAGGCTGCATCACCAAACCATTTACTAGCCATCTTTGGCACCTCGAGCAGGCAATATAAGCAGTCTTTCTCACCTGTCTTCTTTCGTTTGGAGTTCTTCATTTCTTGCTCGCCAATTCCTCCATCTATGGTCGCAAAAACACAAACAAAAGCACTTGATTCAATGTTAAAGTTAAGGAAGTCAGATGGACAAGGGGCATTCCCCCTGATTGTAGATTCGACATTATAGCCAATTTTAGTAATACATTATTCAAATTACTCATTTTACACAAAACAGTGACTTGCATCACTCACCATATGGCAGAAAAGGATTCAGCACAATAAATAAATAAATACCGTAGAATACCAAATAGTAGGATATTTCCCTGCGTTTTTCTGGAGGGTCTAATAATCAACTGTGTTACAAAAGGCAGCAGCACAAGCCTGCCAACATAGAAGAATGTGACATTTTTCAGAACAGCAGCAGAACTATTCATGCTGGGAAAAGGCTTTTTTGCTGGTGAGTTGGGGTGAAATTGGTTGACAGGCACCAGAGATAAAACCCTCGTTTTTCCTAGTCCTCCTTCCTTCCTGGAAAGGACCTTTGTTAACCAAATGGCCCCTTATAGATCTGTAACTCCTGACATTGTAAAATGAAACCAAATGGACCCGCAAGGGTCCATTTGCAGAAAATATAATTGAAATTATATTTAATTAATTCGGAATTACCAAATTCTCAAGAATCTACTCATATTGAAAATAGTAGATGAATTGCTATTTTGACCAACATTTTGCCAGTTATTTCTACTAATTTAGTCCGAGAGACTAAACTCAACATCAAATGGTGGTCCTCCGTGGCTAAAATGCAGAATAAATAGTGGTATGACAATGGTTGAAAACCACTGCTCTAGCGCAGTCTAGTGCATTTTGGAAGTGCCACTAGAGCATTTTGGATTTTGGCAGTTGGCAACACTGGTTAGGTGCTGGATCATTCACTGGTTAAATCAGTGCTTTAACAGTCACTCAGACAAACTATTAAACTGCAGACCTACAGTAGGTTGCTTATATGCGAGAACAATTTCAGGAGGCAGATACTAGACTTTGGAGGCCATCACGACAGAGGCTGTAGCCACCTGCTACACACACAAGTCCACACGGCATATATCGCACACAGCTGATTCCTTCCTAATTTCCTTCCTACAATGATAAATGTGACGGCAGAAATCAACCTGACACGCCCATGGAAACAGGCCGCTCCTCCGTTTGTTTGCGACATGAACTGCAATACGACCAGCAACCATGGTGATGAGGGGGGAAAAAAATAAAAACTTTCCACCGATTTCGCTGCTTGCTGCGGCGCGCCTGCAGCTCCCCCCCCCCCCTCGCTGTTTCACTGTTAACCAACCCATCCTGCCCTGGGGACCACCTGGAACCCTCTCAAGAACCACTGGTGGTCCTCGGACCACATTGAAAACTACTGGCCTATAGGACCAGTTTTTATTACATCGTCGTGAATGGAATAGGCTACAGGTTAGTATTGTGCAGTGTAGGATTAAATCCATGCATTTTTAGGAAGAGCGCAGCTCCGACAGCTCCCGACCTGACGTGGGTTTTGTGCGGACGTAGGATCAACTTCAAGTTCATGGTGGGAATGATAAATGTCGAACAATGTGGGAATTCTGCTCTACGCATGCTCTACGTTCATTTTTGGGTGTACACCACGTTGATAAATGAGGGCCTTAGTCTTTTAGTCCCATTTAGTCTTCTGAAATTCATTTTAGTCTAGGCTTAGCCGACGAAATGTCAAAAAGGATTTAGTCTAGTCTTAGCCTTTTAGTCTTAGTGTTGGTAGTTTAGTCTTACATACAAATACATTGTGCTGTTATATAGATTTATAGTTTTTTTTTTTCTTGTATAAAATTACTGCAATAGTAATAAGTTCCTTTCCTGAAAACGTATGCAATGTATACTTGTATGTTCACATACTTAAAAAGAAAAAAAAAAGTTTCCCATTTCCATTAGTCTTAGGTTATGATTTAGTCTTTGTCTTAGTCTAGTCTTAGTCTAGACTAAGGTTTTTGATATTTAGTCTCGACTTAGTCTTTAGTCTTAGTCGACAAAAACAACACTGCCCAAAACTATGTAACTATGTATGTAAAAACTATGTATTTTGATTTTGTCCACAATTCCCGGCCGGATTTGGGGAAACAAAACAAAGATCAACATAAAGATGAGTATATTAAAATAAAATAAAATATAATAAAATAAAATTAAAATATTTGAAGTGTAAAAATGAAACCAAATGGACCCTTACACTCCATTTACACTTCCATTCAGGTTGAGTTCTGCCGTCACATTCATCTTTGTAGGAAGGAAATTAGGAAGACTCAGCTGTTTGTGAGCGATTGATATATGCCATGCGGACGCTGGAATTTGGTGACGAATTCACATGTGCATTGATAAATGAGGGCCTGTGTGTGCGAGCACAGCTGTGCTGCAGCCTAATAATTTAGGACAATTTTGATGCCAGGGACCACCATTTATTCAGAAATTGAGCCACAGACCACCAACCAGTCTAACATACAGATCAAAATGACCATTAATGTTCGACATTCACATGATGAATAATTTAACTTTAAAGGATCATGCAGAGCCATTGCTGCCAATTCTAAAGCATGTCTACTTGGTGAAATTCACATTGGAAAATTAAAGTTACTGTAAGTGCGCATTTTTGCCTGCAGCAGTCTCTGTCTTGTGAGTCAAATGAAACCCTGCTGCGGGCTTGTCGAAGTGTCGATCTTCGATCATTTTTAATGGCGACGCTTTGATCGTGAAAATCATGATTGAAGGTCAGCCCTAATGGATTGTTTGTTTGTGAACTTAAAGAGCAGATTCAAGTGGACAAACGCTGCATAGAGCAGTTATGTTTGTTAACAGAACAGCTTGACTTCAGAGAGAGATCTCACTCTCACCCTGAATGAGCCGCATGGCGCCACAAGGTTCAAGTTCAAGGTTCAAGGTTAGCTTTATTAGTCTCCCGTGGGAGAAATTTGTCTTGGAGTCAGAGACCAGAGCTGCATACAGTGACATACAGACAGATAACAGTGGACGTAGGACAATACAGTTGCACACATACACACATATACACCCTAGTGTGTACCCTAGCACGATTGGGGGCTAAATGCTCTCACCATTGAGGAGCTTAATAGAGAGAGGTACAAATGAGCGTCTATACCTGTTATACTTTATCAACGGTGGAGCTCTATATCTCCTGCCTGTTCGCATTGTCACATACTCGAAGTTGAGAACATGTAATGGGTCGGAGACAATGCTTTGAGCCTGTCTAAGTACAGCTTGATCAAAGATGGCTTTTGGGGTGATCGGGGGGCTAGACAAGCCCATGATCTTTCCGGCCATTGTTATAAGTCTCTCAATCTGAGATTTATGTTTGACAGTTAGGTTACCAAACCAGTTAGCTATTCCATATCTCAGAATTGACTCTATGCTTGCCCTGTAGAAAATCAACATAATATTTAAACTGACTCCAAACAATCTGAGTCTGCGAAGAAAGTGTAGACGCTGATGTAACTTAGCACAGCAAGAAGTAACATGTGTTCTCCAGCTCATGTCCTCGTCAATATGCACTCCAAGGTACTTATAGGAGGAGCCCTGTTTGATGGAGTTGTTATTAACGTTCAATACAGTGTGATCACCAATGGACCTGGGATCTATGACCACTTCCTCCGTTTTCTTTGTATTAATCATCATGTAATTCCGATCACACCAGTCAACAACTTCATTCACTCCAGCTGTATGGCTGAGCAGGCTAGAGTTGCTTGATAGCAGGCTTAATATGACAGTGTCATCAGAAAACTTGATCACATACTGGTTCGGACATGAGCTTACACAGTCGTTAGTGTACAGGGTAAAAAGGAAGGAGGAGCTCACCGTTCCCTGTGGAACCCCTGTACTACTCAGTGCCTCCTCAGACACTACACTGTTGAACCTGACCCTCTGTGGTCTATTTAACAAGAATGAACAGTACCACTTAATGGCAAACGGGTTAGCACCCAGTCCCGACAACTTCCTTAACAGTATATCTGGGTGAATAGAATTGAACGCGGAGCTAAAATCAATGAACAGTGCTCTAGCATAGGCACATTTATCCTCCAGATGCTTCAGTGTGAAATGTGTAAAGGTAGAAATGGCATCGCAGGTGCCGCGGTTTCTAGCGTATGCAAATTGGTACTGGTCCAAACTGGGCTCTACGTCCCTTCGTACTGACTCCACCAGGATCCTTTCCAGTGCTTTTACAACATTAGATGTAATGGCAACAGGCCTGTAGTCGTTGTTCTCAGATGGACAAGACACTTTTGGTACTGGAACTAGGAGTGATTTTTTCCAAATCACTGGCACTGGCCACCTGCAGTAACAATATCCTACAATTAAAGTGTAGGTTGGATAGCATGACATTTATTTGTTCTTTCTTTCTTTTGCATGACTGCACAACTACAATGCTTTGGATATTTTGGAAAATCTTCACTTATTTATTTGTTTAAAAAAATCAATAAAATTCGAAGAGTTAAAAGAATAACTCAAATGACTGAAAATGCTGTTTGCGTGTGGCTGAAAGGCCCACAAAAAATGTGCAGACATGTAGCCAGGGACAGACAGTACATATATTCAGCCAAAATGGGTTAGGGTTAGGGTTTTACACCAGGGGTTTTCAACAGGTGGTCTGGGGACCACCAGTGGTCCCTGAGAGGGTTCCAGGTGGTCCCCAGGCTAAATGATGGACAGTTTGTTAACCAGATGTAACATGAAACCAGCGTAAACATGAAACATTTAAGAGTTAAAATATTCATCATGTGAATTAGCCCAACTAGAGAATGTAGAAGATTAATGGTCATTTTGATCTGTATGTTCCAGGCGAGCATCTAGCGCATTCTAGTGCATTTTGGAAGTGCCACTAGTGCATTTTGGATCTTGTCCAGGCCACTAGGTTGCGCAGGCCACCAGGAAAACTCCCTGTACTCCAGATGGCCAATCCGCCTCTGGATTTAAGTGTTCTGTTCAAACTACGAGTTGGATATTCTCGGCCACACATAGCTCTGGTCCAGAGCTCCACTGCTTCTGAGTCTGACTTGCATCGAAGCTCTGCTCGTCTCCTTTCAATCGGCCATTACTCCACCCGACCAGCTTCTCTTCTCTAGTGGATATATAAAAAACGTTTTACCTACTCACCAAAATAAACATGTCTTGTGTCACTAGAAAGCCTACTTACCTTAGTGGAAACACTCTGAGCCCCCCACCACACGGATAAAGTGGACTTTTTGGCCAGAAAGCGATCGTTTTTCACCGGAAAAACAACCAGGATTTGCGCCCTCCACCGATATTGCCAATAGAAAAGTTCCATAGGAAATATTTTCCTTCAGTGGAAAACGATCGCGTTCTGGCCAAAAAGTTCATTCTATCCGTGTGGTGGGGGGCTGAGAGTGCGACCACTAGGGTAAGTAGGCTTTCTAATGACACAAGACGTGTTTATTTTGGTGAGTAGGTAAAACGTTCTTTATTATACACTAGAGAAGAGAGGCTGGTCGGGTGCAGTAATGGCCGAATGCACGGAGACCAACAGAGCTCCAATGCAAGTCAGATTCAGAAGCAGTGGAGCTCTGGACCAGAGCTAGGACACACACACACACACACACACACACACACACACACACACACACACACACACACACACACACACACACACACACACACACACACACACACACACCTTTAGAGTGTCGTTCTGTGCCGTGTAGTATCTCCATCTCTCTCTGGAACAGGCCGTACATGAAGTCCGCAGCTTCACTGAGGCGCTCCAACACAAACACTTTGACCAGACAAACATCATTCTCCAAAACACACAGTATCTGCTCTCCCACCGACGTCATGTGTGCGTTGATCTCCAGCCGCACAGACTCCATTTGACTCGCTTTACCTCCTCCGTGAGACGCGCTAAAGCCTGTATGGTACATTTTTCCTCGCTTAAGAGACACGTTAAGTCGTTTTTAACGAGACAATTTGTTCTCCTTTGTTGTGAGACCGTCTTCGTTTCCTTGAAACCTCGCCAGAAGCCTCGCGCCAACCGGAAGAACTTCCACGTCCTTCTGCTCAGTGTTGCCAACTGCCAAAATCCAAAATGCACTAGTGGCACTCCCAAAATGCACTAGAATGCGCTAGATGCTTGTCTGGAAGGGAACCTACAGATCAAAATGACCATTACTATTTTATATTCTCTAGTTGTGGAGACTTAATTGGACTAACAAACATGATGAATATTTTAACTTTTGAGAGCGCGGGTCCATTTGGTTTCATTTTTACAAAAAGTTACATCTGGTTAACCAGCTGTTCATCATTTAGCCTGGGGACCACTGGTTGAAAACCACTGTCATAGGGGAAAAATGGTGAAAAATGAGGTTTTATCTCTGGCGCCTGTCAATCAATTTCGCCCCAACTCACCAGTCAGAAAGCACTAGATTTTCCGCCAGGGGTTTTTCACTAATTTTGGCGCTACGGGGGTCTGAAAAAGAGCTAAATATAGTGACAAATGCGCCAAGTTGGCAACACTGATCGCGCCAACCGGAAGAACTTCCACACGTCCTTCTGTTCTGCTTCCTGGCAGAGCCATAGAGTATAAACAGAGTTACGACAACTCCGTCCACTTCATGGGGCCAGTCCAATGGCGGCTACTGTACATAGACTTCTATGGAGAATGGGACAACAAATAGGGACAAAGCCTGGACCTGAAGTGAGCAGAAATGCAGTGGACTCAGGCCACAGGGCAGCTTTAATGTTCTTAATGTCCTTTATTTTAGATACATACACAACATAGACACTAGGCTACAGAGTATTTAGTCGTTAGTCTATAATAGGCTTAAAGCAGTTGCCCTAAAATAGCTATTATTTGCGCCACCCTCATTGAAAACAATGCATTTCCATTTTGTCCCTATTCGGGCTGCATGAATAGCGCGCGAGCGCTCCGTTTCTGACCCCTCAATGTCGCAACTCTTCTACTAGATGGCTCTGCGGAAGAACTTCCACCACATCGGCCGACAGCGCCTCCAGTCTTGAAGCTCCTGGCTCTGGTGGTCAAGTTTGGTACTGCAGGCGGGTGGAATTCATGCACGAGCGCTCCGAGAGAACGCACGCTAGTTTGCTTTGTGAACGCGCACATGGCAGCTTGTGTTTACGTTGTGTTTTCTTTCTGGGGGGTGCTCGCATCATGCAGGGGCGGATTGGCCTATTTCACAGCCAGCACGCGCTGGCCTCTCGCGGGCGATAGTGGGGTGGTCTCACGAGAAGTCGTGCACAACTGCAACTTCGTGGCGGCCCGACTTCTCGTGAGACCACCCCACTATCGCCCGCGAGAGGCCAGCGCGTGCTGGCTGTGAAATAGGCTAATTGGCCATCTGGAGTACAGGGAGTTTTCCCGGTGGCCTGCGCCACCTAGTGGCCTGGACATTTTTTTTTCCCTCTCTCTCTCTTTTTTTTTTTTTTTTTTTTTTTTTTTTTTAAGTCCAAGGCAGGCCAGGGCGCCAGGCCCAGAGGCAGTGTTGCCAACTTGGCGCGTTTGTCGCTATATTTAGCGCTTTTTCAGACCCCCCTAGCGCCAAAATTAGTGAAAAACTCCTGGCGGAAAATCTAGTGCTTTTTGGCTGGTGAGTTGGGGCGAAATTGATTGACAGGCGCCAGAGATAAAACCCTCATTTTTCACCATTTTTCCTCCTATGATAGTGATTTCAACCAGTGGTCCCCAGACTAAATGATGTAACTCTTTGAGAGCGTAAAAATGAAACCAAATGGACCCTTGCGGGTCCATTTGGTTTCATTTTTACACTCTCAAGAGTTAAAATAATCATCATGTGTGTTAGCCCAAGTCTACACAACTAGAGAATTTTAATGGTCATTTTGGTCTACACAACTAGAGAATATACAATTTTAATGGTCATTTTGATCTGTATGTTTATACATTCCCTTCCAGGCAGAGCATCTAGCCGCATTCTAGTGCATTTTGGAAGTGCCACTAGTGCATTTTGGATCTTGTCAGTTGGCAACACTGCCCCAAACACACACACACACATGGCTACATTGTCTCCATCCCTGTCGGAGGAGGAGGAAGAGGCGACACACACAGATCTAAAGTAACACGAGAAGCGCCACAATGTTGCAAACAACTCCAACATCCGCACAACACCAACACCACCGCCACCGTGTACGACTGGAGTGCTTCTTTGTTTTGCATCACTTGGCGGGGTGCAGGACGATGCTCCGAGTGGTCGTTGTTCCTACAGACGATAGTCCGAAAAATTCGGAACATTGCCCGAAGTATTTACATTTTCTACCCAACCTCCCGAAGGGACATTATCCCGAAGGATTTCGCCAAAAAAATCTTCCGAACGGACAACATGCAGAACGGACGATGTCCCGAAAGTGGGTAATATCGTGCGCTTTGTGTGTGCCTGTCGTTTGGGTGCGCGTGCGTGCACGCACGTGTACGCGCGCGGCTTCATTGCGCGCGGTTTCATTACGGACAGACAGAGAGCGTTTCTCTGCCCCGCTGTCCTTCTGCCTCTCTCTCTCTCTCTCTCTCTCTCTCTCTCTCTCTCTCTCTCTCTCTCTCTCTCTCTCTCTCTCTCTCTGTCATCCTCATGATGACTCTCTCTCTCTCTCTCTCGCACCTGGTACACTGCTTATATGAAGCGCAATATACGCACGCACAACTTGATGTGTGGGTGGGTTCATCAGAGTGCTGGCCAGGCTACATGTTAAAAAAAAAACCCAGCCTCGGGCTGGGTTAAACTAAGGGCCGGGGCCGGACTGGTGGTTCCAGTATATATCCAGTGTATATCCACTCACAATATCGTAGTGCAATGCAGCGCGTTAAGCCCCCCCCCCCCCCCCCCTTCCCCCCCCCCCCCCCCAAAAAAAAACGCCGACCACTTAGTCCATATAGCCTATACTTCACTTGTTCTTGTTCAGACAAGAACGACTAGCCACGTTTCCATAAGCCCTATTTTTGCGCAAAAACGGCTCTTGCGAAGAGAATGTTGAATGAAATAAGTTTCCATTTTGCGCAAAAATAATTTCTCGCTGAAAGGTGCCGAAAATACTTTGTATTGGAAAGCACTGGGCACGCATCATATCGCATTTGAAGAGTTGTGGCCTGCCGATGAGTGCATTGTTATTTGTTCATTTAAGTTATATTTCTGCAAAAAACGCTCAGAATGGACGAGGAACGCATGGCCAATAACGTTCAGACTCCCATCGCGTCTGTTCATTAAAGTCGCAAGGCAGCTACAGGTCCTATATTTACAGTATCTGATCTGTATTATCATACATGATAGCTAAGATACGCAAGTGATATCAGACATAAACAGCTGTTTTACATGACCGGGCTCTGCCCTTATAGATAGGCCTATTATTCCGTTAATAAAGTTCAAACCCTTTTTCCTCGCACGTGTCGCGCTGCAGATGACATGATGATGGTGTAGTCTACAATATCGCATTTCATCAGTTAATGGAAACAGCGGACAATTCGCTCTTCTTTTTTCGACTTAAGTTCATACTCTTCCTATTTTCGCAAAGGTTTTATGGAAACGTGGCTTGTCTCATAAAATGGGGGTCCACGGGAATGAGAACACTGGACATCTGAAGGCCTACTATAGGCAGGGAGAAATCCATGAAAACCAGAATAAAGGGTGTACCAAACTTTTCTCAGTTGTTCCTAACATGATTTTTCACGTATAGAATCCAATTCTGCTTGATACATTTTTGTATCACGCATAGTTAATGAGATAATTAGCATAATTAAATAAATATGCAAATTATGTCATTAATTACGCAAATTACAAAAATGTACTTTGCAGAAACGAATTCTACGGACAAAATACATAAGGATCAACTGAGAAAGGTGTATGAATTTATTCATTTGCTGCTTTCTTTAGTTTTAGGGATTTTAGATGTTTTTGACTGGGGGCAGGGGCATTTGAACATGGGGCTAAACTCTGGTGTGTGTGTGTGTGTGTGTGTGTGTGTGTGTGTGTGTGTGTGTGTGTGTGTGTGTGTGTGTGTGTGTGTGTGTGTGTGTGTGTGTGTGTGTGTGTGTGTGTGTGTGTGTGTGTGTGTGTGTGTGCGTGCGTGCGTGCGCGCGCGCGCGCACACGTCCTCGTTATTAAACCCCAGTGTCCCCAGTTTTATTCCTCCAGGGCGCATCACGCGTTGGAAGGGAAAGATGTAATGTCAGAACCTAGCTCTGTTTTGGTTTTGGAACTGCCTATATGTGCATTTCTCGAACTAGGCCTACTGCAAATGTACAGGACAAAAAAGCGCTGTCCCTGCAAACACAACGGTGGAAACAATCTTAGCCTATGTGATGTGATATTGTATTGCGCATCAATCATGGCCAAACTTGACATACCGCATCTCGTTGAGGCTGCGAGCTATACGATCTGCAAACAATGAATCTTATACCTTAATATCTCATAATAAGGTGGCAATTTGGTAGACAGTTTGTGCATAATATAGAACTATATAGCTACAGCTTTCGGGCAAGGGGTCTGGAGCAACACGCGCTCTCTGCATGCTTTAATGGATAAGCCGCTCATAACGTCCCGAGACGTTCTCATCTTGCGGGCCGCGGACCCCCAAATGGATATACCCGTCATTGAAATTAAACCACGAGAATTGTGAACTTTACCAAGTGAGTAGCCTAGTCCTGGCGTTGTGCATTTCCTCGAAATTGGCTGTGGTGCGAGGAAAAGCTGCTGCGCATTGGTCACTGATTGATCTATATCTATTCGATTGATCTACTTCGGTGGTTTTCAACAGGTGGTCCGGGGCCGCCAGTGGTTCAGAGAGAGTTCCCGGTGGTCCCCAGGTAAATGATGGAAAGTTGGTTAAACTAGATGAAACTCTTTGAGCTCGAAACCAAATGGACCCTTGCGGCTTGCGGGTCCATTTGGTTTCATGTTTACACTCTCAAGAGTTAAAATATTCATAATGTGAATTAGCCCAAGTCTACACAACTAGAGAATGTTGAAGAATGGCCATAGATGATAGAATGGCCTGATATTGTGGACAAAAGCAAAATAAATCTTCAATTTTACGGTCTGTGGAGCAAATGTCCTCGAGTGGTGGTCCGTGGCTCAAATGCTGAATAAATAGTGGGCCCTGGTATGAAAATGGTTGAAAACCAGCTGATCTACTTAATAGGCTTATAAAAGAGCACGGCGCCTAGATTAGGCTAATCTGTATAGGGATATGAGCAATAGATGATATGGCATTTTTAATTTGGCGGACCCCATACATACATTAATAGCAGCTGCGTGCGTGCGTGCGTGCGTGTGTGTCTGTTTGTGGACCCCGTTGGGTTGGTGGGAGATGGACAGACTGTTCTGTGTGTTGGACGAGGCGCGCCACGAATCTCTTCTCGGAAAATTATATAGGCCTATATAATAATATAATGGCACGTGAGCACGCACACACACACACACACACACACACACACACACACACACACACACACACACACACACACACACACAGAGAGAGAGACAGAGAGACAGAGAGAGAGAGAGAGAGAGAGAGAGAGAGAGAGAGATAGGCAGAAGGACAGCGGGGCAGACAAACGCTCTCTGTCTGTCCGTAATGAAACCGCGCGCAATGAAGCCGCACGCGTACACGTGCGCGCGCGCGTACCCAGATGACATACACAAACAAAGTGCACGATATTAGGCTACCCATCGGGATATTGTCCGTTCGAGAAGTTGTACGTTCGGAAGAATTTTTTGGCGAAATCCTTCGGGACAATGACTCTTCGGAAGGTTGTGTAGAAAATGTAAATACTTCGGGCAATGTTCCGAATTTTTCGGACTATCGTCTGTCGGGACAACGACCACTCGGAAAATCCGGCGGACCCCCACTTGGCGGATTTGAAACATTATAACGACCGTGCCGTTTGCCCGTTTCACAGTGGCGATAACCCTGTGTGTGTGTGTGTGTGTGTGTGTGTGTGTGTGTGTGTGTGTGTGTGTGTGTGTGTGTGTGTGTGTGTGTGTGTGTGTGTGTGTGTGTGGTACTATTGTTTTGGTTGTTTTCCTTCTATACTGGGGGGGTTTTCTAGTCTCTGGTCTGCAGGCAGCAGGTGCAAGACGCTGGCTGATCATTAGGAGACTAAGCTGCTACTACGCAGTTCTTTCTTTCCGCCGTAGAGAAGACTGTCGACCATTATGAAGTTTCTACAGTAGTTTCTCTCGACAGACACAAGGAGGTGAAACGTCTTAGTATTGACATTCTAAGCTTCGTGTTTTGGTTGTGTAGTGGTGCTGGGGCTACGTCCCCCTCTCTCTCAGTGTTGCCAACTCGGCGCATTTGTCACTATATTTAGCTCTTTTCCAGACCCCCCTAGTGCCAAAATTAGTGAAAAACTTCTAACGGAAAGTCTAGTGCTTTTTGACTGGTGAGTTGGGGGGGGGGGGGGGGGGGGGATTGATTGACAGGCGCCAGAGATAAAAGCCCCATTTTTCACCATTTTCCTCCTATGAGAGTGGTTTTGGTCTCCAGGCTAAATAATGGATAGTTGGTTAAACAGATGTAACTTTCAAGGACCTCCAGTTTGACATGCATTACACCGCGTTCCAAATTATTATGCAAATCATGTTTTTGTTTGATTTTCCAACATATTTGATGCAAATGATGATCATCATAATTTTCAAGTCATTAGCTGTCAATTTTTATTTCAAATGTTATTGAACAAACAGAATTTAGATAATAAATTAAAAACTTGGAAAAGTGCGTTTCGCACTGTTCCAGATTATTATGCACATCATAGTTTCAAGACATTTTCTAGTTTGTAAAGAACTGAAAATAGTAATTTATTGAATTCATAGCAATAATGAGGTCATATGTACTGGGAAAAAAAGCTATTTCAATCCATAACATCTTAACAGGTCAAGTTACATGCTAACATAGGACCCCTTGTTTGATAGCAGCTTGCGTCCATCAAACTTGTGAGTTTATGGAGAGTTTCTGCTTGAATGTCTTTGCAGGATGTCAGAACAGCCTCCCAGAGTTGCTAATTGGATGTGAACTGCCTCCCACCCTCATACTGTACATGAAGACCATTTTTCAAAACAGTCTTGTTCACTGATGAGTGCCGTGCAACCCTGGATGGTCCAGATGGATGGAGTAGTGGATGGTTGGTGCATGGCCACGTGGTCTAGCTCTATACAATTGTATAGAGCTAGACCACGCGTGACATCATCATCCTGCACCAGGAGAACCTCCTATAGAGTGAAAGATTCTCTATTTATGAAAGAAATAAAGTATTGAAGGTGTTTTTATCTGCATGTTTTAGTTATAGAAGGCAATTATAGTGTTTTAAGGCATATTTGTCTTATTAGGCAGGGATCCTTTTAAACACAGTATAACCATTCTTTCAAAGCCCCCACTTTCTAGGGGCCTTGAAATGTATTTTCAGCAGTGGAATAATCACATTTTTTATGTGTTCTTGTTGAGCCGGTCATTTTTAAAGTAGCTCTCAAGTCCAAAAAAAAGTGTGGGCACACCTGCTGCACACTGTATGATTAATACTGTTTGTAGACATTGTTTGTTGACCATTTGGCTATAATAAAGATTCTGAAATGATCTCTTTCACAGTGTTTCACATGTCAAAATGAATTAGCTTTGTCACATACAAGACAGAAAGGTTAGTTCCATATGTGATTCCATATTTACAGTGCTCAGTGATTAGCAATCTTTATGAAGTGTGAGGATTATATAACTGTACAAAACACAACTGGACTACATAATGATTCCATACAGAAACACACTATGTTGTTATACATAATCTACTGTATGTCATTTAAACTAAGCTTAAAGGTCCAATGTCAATGATGGGCAGTAGCTTGTTACAAGTAGCTAAGCTGCATGGCTTAACTACATTTTCCCAAACTTGTAGTGTAGCTTACTACATTTGTTCTGGGAATAGCTTGTAGTGAAGCTACACTACTTGTTTCGAGTAGCTTATAGTGAAGCTACACTACTTGTTTCGAGTAACAAGGATTGTAGCTTACTACATTTTCCCACACACATTTTCAAATTCCACCCATTTTTAATGGGTAGAAAACCTCTAATATACAGGTACATCCCAAAACTTAAACATGCCACCATCCTATGTTCAAACCCTCCGCTAAATTATTATCATTATGATTTTTACCCATATTGTTTTATTATTATGATTAGTATTTAGAAAGTTGTACATTAAGATGAGATATATATACTCAACAAAAATTTAAACGCAACACTTTTGTTTTTGCTCCCATTTTTCATGGGATGGACTTAAAGACCTAAAATTCATTCCAGATATACAATATAACCATTTCTCTCAAACACTGTTCACAAATCTGCCTAAATGTGTGATATTGAGCACTTCTGCTCAATATCATAATCCATCCCACCTCACAGGTGTGCCACATCAGGATGCAGGTGTGACATCATGATTAGTGCACAGGTGTACCTTAGACTGTCCACAACAAAAGGCCACTCTGAAATGTGCAGTTTTTTGTTTCTTTATTGGGGTTCTGAGGCCTCAGAACCAGTCAGTATCTGGTGTGACCACCATTTGCCTCATGCAGTGCAACACATCTTCTTCCCATAGAGTTTATCAGATTGTCAATTATGGCCTGTGAAATGTTGGTCCACTCCTCTTCCATGGCTATGTGAAGTTGCTGGATGTTAGTGGGAACTGGTACACGCTGTAAAAATGGTAATAACACAATATTACCACATTATTACCATTTTGACAGTGCATACCAGTTCCCACTAATATCCAGCAACTTCACATAGCCATGGAAGAGGAGTGGACCAACATTTCACAGGCCATAATTGACAATCTGATAAACTCTATGCGAAGAAGATGTGTTGCACTGCATGAGGCAAATGGTGGTCACACCAGATACTGACTGGTTCTGAGGCCTCAGAACCCCAATAAAGAAACAAAAAACTGCACATTTCAGAGTGGCCTTTTGTTGTGGACAGTCTAAGGTACACCTGTGCACTAAACATGATGTCACACCTGCATCCTGATGTGGCACACCTGTGAGGTGGGATGGATTATGATATTGAGCAGAAGTGCTCAATATCACACATTTATGCAGATTTGTGAACAGTGTTTGAGAGAAATGGTTATATTGTATATCTGGAATGAATTTTAGGTCTTTAAGTCCATCCCATGAAAAATGGCAGCAAAAACAAAAGTGTTGCGTTTAAATTTTTGTTGAGTATATTTATATTATGTAGTGATGATGTAGCAAGCTACATCAAGCTACTTTTGTCATGTAGCTTGTAGTGTTGCTTGCTACAATTTTCTGGCAATAGCTTGTAGAGTAGCTTAGCTGCATTTTTTCGAAAGTAACAAGTAGTGTAGGTTACTACATTTTCCCAGTAACTTGCTCATCACTGTCCAATGTGTCCTGCTAAAACCAGAAGATGAGCTCATCACAACACAGCAGCAAGACCAAACCTTAATGCATGGAGAAACGTTGTTTTAAATTTAGAAAAAGCAATCACTCGCACAGTATTATGGCTTTAATGCTTGAAGTGAGCTGTCACTTAAACATGTAAGCAAATACAAATTGTGATTGAACCAAATAGGTTTCTAACATGTGCTCCTTAAGCCCTGGAAACCAGGTCTCATCTTCACTGCGTTCAGCACTGCGTTGCAGTACTTGATGGACAACCTGTGATGTTATTCTTTTTTTTTTCTTATGGGGAGCTCTCCAGAGTTTATAGCCAAAATCCTTTGGAAACACCGCTCTGCTTCTAGGCACAGGTGATGCTCAGTGGTTTCAGATGTCAGAGCATCATTGCAAGTCATACAGTTATGCTTTTGCTTGATCTGCTTTACCACAAAGCCAGCAATGTACTTGATTGCCTCCTGCTTGAACTCTGAGACAGAATCAGCATTTGGAATGTAACTGTGGTCAAGCTGGTCAGGCTCAACAGGGGTCAGGTCAAATCTACGTGCAGTGTTAGCTGACGCAGTTGTCACATCCAAAACCTTGGTATTGTCTAGGACGAGACAATTACCTGTTTCTGTCTTCACCTGGTGCTTAACTAGAAGCCGTTTGTACGCAGCAGTGAACTTTCTTGCAGTTGGATTGTTGTTAAATCCACCACGTGCCCGGACTGCCGAAAAGAATAGCTCAAGGTGATCTTGACTGAGCTTATATGTGAGCAGGTACTTGCATTGGGAATTGGGCTTCTCCACAAGCTCTTGGAAGATATTCCTTACGCTTCTGAAACTGGCTATGAAACAAATTACACAGGTTTTCCTCCTCGCAGAATGCAACTCTTTGCCTTTTGCATTGTTGAGTTCCATAAGAGTTTGCTCTGCTTTTAGCAGGATCTCTACAGCATGCCCGTTGTTGGATGTTCTCAGTGGTGCTTTGTTTCCCTTTCCCAGGGCGTTCCTACTGTTGAGAACATCAAAAGCAGCATCAATGGTTCTCAAGAAGTCCACATTTGCCTCACATCCACTGAACTGTGGTAATGGTGGTGAGCTGAGTTGCCTGCAGCACCCTAGAGCGTCAGCTACACTGCTGCTGAAAACCTGAGCTGCAAGTTTTACCTTCATCTTGTTTCTATCCCACTGTAGGTTGCAAGAAACAGCCCTTCCTCCTCTTGAATTTTGACCAAATCCACAATATATTGCCATTTTATTTTGCCTGATGGGCTTTGAAATTCACCCATGTCTGCCAGTGCATTCCTAAGTACTTTCAGCATGTGACAAGACATCCAGAATAACATGCACGTGTTGTTTCTCTTCATTATCCTGTTTGTCTTTATCTGCAAGATGAATGAATGAGGGTCTCATGTTATGGACATTTAAGTCTGCACCAAGGGCTCTCAACATAAGCATAAGCATAAGCCCTTGGAGAATAAAAGTGCAGAGTCATGGCAAATGATTTTAAACTATCTGACACTTTAGACCTTTTCTTTGTCTTCATTCGCTCAATGACTTCTTTCATCACACCACTGTGTGTTGCTTCCAACATGTCTGCACAACTTGTGGAAATTAGCATTTGCTACGTCAGCTCCTGGAGGACACCAGCCAGGTGGATAATTTGTTTTTAAGTCGTCTGGTCCGCTGTTTCTCGACTTTCCTTTTCTTTTCAGAAATCTCCAGTCTGTCCTCCGTTTCAAGCAAACTACGCTTCATTGTTCTTGGAGATCAAAAAACAGTGTAGTTGTGTTCTGCGTCAACTAACGGATCGTGGTCAATCACGTTTTTGAAGTCATCGTCGGTAGAGCCCGACCGATATATCTGTCGTACCGATATATCGGCCGATATCGCTACCGATATATCGGCATCGGTATCGGTGATATTCGTACCGATATATCGGTCGATACATCGGCCATTATATCGGTAAAATCTGCCCATATATCGGTAACATTGGCCGATATATCAGCCGATATTTGCTGGAACAGAAAAAGAAACACAGCAAATGGAATTATTTCACAAAAGTAAATTATGTCAATGTCGTATTCTATTGTTTACTTGAAAGAGAGAATAAATTTGACGTTTAGAAGTTTTTCAAATGTATTTTTAATTATTTTAATTCATTATTATACATCGGTCCCAAACATCGGTAACATCGGTGCAGTTTTTTCCAAAAATCGGTATCTGCATCGGCCACAAAAATATGGCATCGGTCGGGCTCTAAGTCGGTGTCGCTCTCTAAATCATTTTTTTTTCTGAGCTATGGGGATCGCCTGGTTTGTATTGTGGCTTCTAAATCCTGTATTGTGTTACTAACAGACGTATCTACTGTTGAACCATGAACCATGGGGATCGCGCTCTGGTTCAATAGTGTCTTCTAACTCCTGAGCTGTATCCTTGTGTTGCAGGAGAACATCAGGCACAAATTCAGTGTCATCTTGTTCTTCCTGCCCTACAAGGCTGGAGCTCTCAAGATTATCTGAGACAACTACCACCATCACCCAGTCATCAATGTGTCCAATAGATTCATGGTAATAGCATGTGCAACAGGATAAAATGCAACACTCACCTTCCCTGTACGTACCGTGTGTCCCACAGACGTAGTGTCATCATGGTGGCTGAAAAGTGTGGGGACAGCTCTTCGAGTGAGGCACAAAACACAGAGCAAAAAAGCAAAAAACACCAGTCTTCAAAATGCTTCTCGCAGAACCCGGGGTGTCGGTCTGGTGTCCAATCTCTACGTTCAAGATTGCTGACCCAATCACACAGCCTACTTGGGTACCTGAAGGGAAATCTGTGAAAATAGATTAATGCAAAAAGTTTTTTTTTTTTTTTTTTTTTTTTTTTCCTGCACAGAACAATGGCTTTAAAACAATAATAAAATGTAAATAACATACATTCTGAAAATTGTTCTTAATACTGCGGTGGTGGGGGCGCTGATATACACAATATTATATAGCTGAGTCAATATAGGCCTAATACTGATGCTAGAAAAAACATGCTTGCTTATATTCCATGTCACATCTTAAATCAACAATGGTGGATATCGTAAACAAAGTGGAAATGAAAATTTGAAACTTAAGACTAAAAGAGGAATTATACAAAGTAGGATGCATTAATGACATCATTCTGGGACCAAAATCAAACAAGCTGTTTTTGAGAGCAATCTCTGTTAATGCTCCTATAAGGTATTAAAGGTGAATCCCGCAAAAATACACATTGGGCACCAATTTACCTTGATCCCTGTGGCATCATACTGCACCTGATTTTGATGATAAAAATCCAGGGCATCAGCACAGGAATCAAGGTAGATTGAGGCCAAATGTGTTTTGGAGTGGAATTCTCCTTTAAAGCTTGATTGTTCAAACGGTCACACGAGAAGTCGGCCCGAATCGTAAAGAGAGGTCGGCCCATGTGTGTGGAGAGGTCGGGCTGGGGCTGTGGAGAGGTCGGGCCGGGGCTGTGGAGAGGTCAGCCCGGGGCAGTGGAGAGGTCGGCCCATGTCTGTGGAATAGTTAGCTACTTAGTGAGCTAGTGTCAACTGTTTTAGGCCCTTGTATATTATTATCCTTATTATTCTTATCATTGTGTACTTTTTAATTCTACACAGAACAGAATGTAGAAGTGTACTAAAAAAGTCTTTGAGTGTGGGAGAATAAGGAATTATGTTCTCTTAATAACACACAACGACACAGCTAGAGCTTTATTTATAGCCTTTACAATATAAAGCAATAGAGAAAAGAAAATAGGAAAACAGAACATAAACAGTATGTTACTTTTCCATACTAAAAAAAAGTCTTTGAGTATGGAAGATTAAGAAATCGTAAACTGTTTCCTCAATAAACGACATGTTTCTTCAGATTGGTTTATAGCAGGCGTGCCCACACTTTTTTGAGATTGTGGTGATTGTGTTATTGTGTTACTTACTGTTTCCCACAATTGGGAAATGAAAATTATGTAATTCAGATGTTTACATATAATTTAACATTTGGTTTCGTTTTTGCACTCTCAAGAGTTACAGATCTATAAGGGTGCCCCCTTAAAACCATGTTCTGTGTGGAGTTTGCATGTTCTCCCCGTGTTCCCTAGGGTAGATACCCTCACAAAAACATGCTGTAATCCTGGACTCTAAACTGCCTCCCCCTGGCCAGCCGGGGCGCCTGATGGAGGGGACAGGAACTGGTTGGAATAACGTGTTCCTTCCACGTGCTACGTCCTCCCCCCGGTCAGGTGAAAAGAAGGCAGCTTGGACTCCTCATGCATTGAAGAAAGCATGAGGCCAGTCCGCTGCCTCCCCAGGTTGGTGGAGGGTGTGTAGAGCCCAGAATCACATTAGGAATTGGCACTGGGTGCAAAATCGTGGGCTAAAAAAAAAACAAAACAAAACAAAAAATATAGCTGCAAGCAGCAATAAGACGTGAACAAGCAAGCAGCAATAAGGAGTCAGAACAATACGCGCAAGCCACAGTAACATGGGAGCCTGAACTTGAGAAATACATCAGCTAATTGTGGGAGCAGGGTAGGGTTTTTGAAGACTGACAGACTCGCGCTTTGGATTGTCAGTCGCCAGACTTGAAACCACAACATTCTGTTCCGAAGTCTGGCGCTCTACTGACTGAACTATCCAGACTGAATAATTTCCTTCATTGTTGTTAACAGTATGGCAGTATGACAAGCACAATAAGCCATATGTAACCCAGGGTAAAACTCAATGTAATGGTAATGGTGGTTGTCACTATTTGGCCATGATCGAGTCGAAATGGTAATACTGTGGTAATAATGTGTTATTACCATTTTTACAGTGTGTACCAGTTCCCACTAATATCCAGCAACTTCACATTGCCATTGAAGAGGAGTGGACCAACATTCCACCGGCCACAATTGACAATCTGATAAACTCTATGCGAAGAAGATGTGTTGCACTGCATGAGGCAAATGGTGGTCACACCAGATACTGACTGGTTCGGAGTCCCATACCCCCAATAAGGCAAAGAAAAATTGCACATTTAACGGTGGCCTTTTGTTGTGGACAGTCTAAGGTACACCTGTGCACTAACCATGATGTCACATCTACATCTTGATGTGGCACACCTGTGAGGTGGGATGGATTATCTTAACAAGGCAGAAGTGCTCAATATCACACATTTAGGCAGATTTGTGAACAGTGTTTGAGAGAAATGGCTATATTGTATATCTGGAATGAATTTTAGGTCTTTAAGTCCATTGCCTGAAAAATGAGAGCAAAAACAAAAGTGTTGCGTTTATATTTTTGTTGAGTATAGTTTGTGAGAATATGTTTTTGGACCAGTACTGCGACAGAAGTAGGTAGTTTTTAGAAGGAAATTATAATGAACCATAAAGAACACAGGACACTGTAAATTATGCTTAATTAAATTATTATTGAATTAATGAAAAGAAAATGAAAACCAAAAACCAAATAAACAAATGCAAATTAAATTAAACCAACATAGATTCATTATAGAGTTCACTTTAAGGTTCTGGTACTTACCTTTAGAGCCTTAAATGGTCAGGCCCCGGGTTATTTATCTGAATTGGTTCCCCGCTACATCCCTGGTAGGGCCCTCAGATCTGCTGAGCAGAGTTTGTTAGATCCACCCTCCACCAGACTGAGGACCAAAGGGGATAGGGCTTTTCAGGCTGTAGCAGCAAAACTTTGGAACTCTCTTCCCCCAGCTCTCAGATCTGTCCCCTGTGTGGACTCATTTAAAAAATGCCTAAAAACTCACCTCTTTGCGCAAGCATTTGCTGGTATAGCTTGATTTTATTTTATTTTTATTATTATATCTATTATATATATATATATTTTGCTTTTGTAGTGGCTCTTCGTTTGTTTATATTGTTTGTGTGTAGCACTTTCTTTTCCGTGTTGTTTTTATCACTGTATTTTTACTGCATTGTACAGCACTTTGTGAGCTCTCTCTATGAAAGGTGCTATATAAATAAAGTTTACTTACTAGATTCGACCCAAGTCAGTGTTTAGTCAATTGTCCAAAGTTCATCCGGGATCAGTGTCATTGAGAGTCAGTGTGTGTGTAGTCAGTAGTCAGAGTGTGTGTTTGGACATGGAGGGTCCTACCGTCAGGTTAGGACAGAAACAGAACAGTAGGTTTGTTTTGGGTTAGCTTGCCATTGTCTTCACTTTCATCGTCACCATGATCAGACGGTCGAAGAGTTAACTGGAAAAACCTGAACACAACAAGGCCAAATTAAACATCTACAATAAAACAACTAACTGATCTACAAGTTCAAATAACAAAAATCAGTATTCACAAATAATGTCAATATTATACCATCAAATCCAAACAAAACGGATCAAACAAATGTTTCCAAAACAAAACTCACCAATTCTGTTCAGATTCACAGCTCATTCATGCTCAGTACGCTCACCTGTGGGGTTTGTATGTAGGTCTAAAAGGATGTTAATCTGTGTTAGTATAATGCTTTATATTGCAATGTTTGGGAAAATGTTTGAGAGAAGGAGAGCATACAGACCTGTCCCCAGCCAGTGATGTGCACCTCACTGACTGAGACAGAGAGCTGGCTTTATACTGGGGGTGTGGTGTGTGTGATTGCAACCTGGTGTGACGGAGTGAATGATTGGTGAGCTCTGAGTGAGTGGTGAGCTGAGCTGTGAACTGTCACTAGTGACAACTTGGCCGAATAGGGACAGTCAAAAAGATACAAGAGAGCAATTTTCATATATATATATATATATATATATATATATATATATATATATATATATATATATATATTGTGGGAGGTCTGAGACAAATCGAGGACAGAGACAGTACCAGTGTGTGGACGCACGGTGGCGCCCCTTTGGTTTATTAACAAAAAACGTAAATAAATTGCCAGTTTTCAATCAGCAGCCAAGGATGGTTAACAGTTCAATCAAGAAGTGTAGGGGGTTCCAGAAGTCTTCGTACTGCAGGGGGCGAGAGAACAAAGTTAGGTGAGTCTACATGAGAGGTGGAGTAGTAGTTGGGGCCTCAGGCTCCTGTCTGGGCTGTCAACCAACTGATCTCTTTTCTTCTAGGGTTCGGGGGGTGGAGGCGGTATGGAAAGGTAAGTATGGTCTCTTTCAGGTGTCCGGTAAGTATTAGCATAGGTTGGGGTCCTCCAGGGGGTGGTTTTGAAAGCAGGGCGCTCAAATTACAGGTTTGAGTATTTAGAGTAAAAATACTTTCAGGAGGTAAGTAATCTGGGTAAAAGTACTTTACAGGCTATGTAATTGGAGTACAAGTACTTTCTTTAGGCGGAAAATAATTAGAGTAAAAGTACTTTACAGGCTATGTAATTGGAGTACAAGTACTTTCTTTAGGCAGAAAATAATTAGAGTAAAAGTACTTTACAGGGCAAGTAATTAGAGTAAAGTACTTTCTTGGGAGGTAAGTAATTAGAGTGAAAATACTTTTTAGTTAGGGACGAAAGAGCACCTCGTAGGGACCCCGTGGGTTCGGCCGTCAGGTAAGTGCTCAAGTAAGTATTTATACTCAATTACACGGCGGGGGGTTGGGCTGATCTACAAACTCAGTGGCAGAATAAAGGGACAAATAAAGTTCTTTCACGACGTGAAACAAAAAATATCCTCTTCAGTTAACGTCAACTTGTGTCTTCAAACAAAATCTTTATCCTTAGCGACTTCTAGGCAGTGCCGCTTTAATTCCATTAAGTGGTAAAAAAAAAAAATAGTCTTTTCTTACGACCTTGGGTGGCTTGGAGATTCAGGCTTCCTCTTGTCCTTGCATCAATCCAGCTCCAGGTACGTCCAATGTAAACAAAGGGTTTTTCTCCGGGCACAGGTTACGGGGGACACAAGCTCCTGTTCGTGTTTCCAACCCCACTCGTAGTTGCCTATTAGGTTGGAGCACAGAGAAGTGTTAACATCCAGTTTACAATGTCTTTAAAAGTACACCTATCTAATAGCGAGAGTGTGTTCAGCTTACCGTCCAGAGCCAAGAAACAAACACGCCGCCTGTCAGGGTTTGAGGTGAACCAGTCTATACTGCTGCACTGTTTGTGTGGGCTTTATATAGTGCCCAGCTGCTGCTGATTGGTAACGAGCGGGAGTCGGCTGTATTAGGCGCAGCTGGCGGAGGAGTAGCCTGGTCTAGCCCTCAATGATTTTGGCCTTGGGGGGCGGGGGTGTCGTGGGATACCCACGGCGGAAGTGCTGCGCTCTGATTTGATCTCACTAACGTGTCGTCATCTCCGGCCCCTCCCACGCCCGTCCACTGCTGTTCTACGTCACATCATTTAGAGCGACGCCCACCCCGGAAGGTTGACACGCCCCTCAAGGCCACTTTCCAACGCGCGTTAGTCCAGGCTTTCCGTTTTCGCGCAAGGCGGACGAAAATGAAAGCCTGGGTGTCGAGGCTAGCGGAGGAGTGACTTGGGAACATACACTCCCTCTATGACACGTCCGTGGGCAGGCCGTGCTGTTCCTGTTTGACCTGTTACCCTGGAAACACAGTTATGGCTCTGGATCCCCAGTGAGACACCACAATATATATATATATATATATATATATATATATATATATATATATATATATATATATATATATATATATATATATATGTGGGTGAACACTTGCCACTCATTCATCACATGATGGGAGCTTTTATATCTTGGTACCAAGTATTCGAACTTTGCACATTGACATGCTTGTAACACATCATCACATCACAGATACATGCAAGACCACCAAACCGTCTGACAATATGCAAACAGCACTATATGCACAATAAGCCATATAAAAATGGAAAACTCGCCTTGCAAATTGGAAGACCATATTTCACATGCTTCCATAAGTTCCACATGCTTATTGCTCTCACACAATCTGGCACAATATACTTGCTCCAGTGTTGCCAGAGAGAAACAAGCAGAAGAAGACTGTAGCTAGTGGCGCAATGGATAACTGAAGTAATTAATTAATAATTGAATAATTGACTGAATTGTAAAAATAACCATTAATGACTGCGTACAACCAGAAGTAACTAGATTCGGCAAAGGAGCTCAATAGAATGGGTGAAACCAATGAGACACAAAAGCAGTATTAAAGTTTTAAACACAAAATTATTATTGACCTTGTTTGTATTGAAGCACAGTACATTTGGGTGTAGAAAATAAAAAAAGAAGAATGGGGGGCCCTTTAAGTCCAGTCAAGGTTTTAGTCTCTGTGAGTCAAGTCTCTTTCTCCTTGATGGAGAACCATGAACTACATACAAAGACTGAGTGGGTCTGAGGTGGGGTTCCTGGGTCGGCTCGCCAGGTCTGGAACCAGCCGGTTCCAGAACCATCCAATGCTGGGTCCAAGGTGTTCTGGGCACACAAAAAAAAACCCTGGCCTGGAGGGCCAGGTGTCTACATCAGTTCCCATTGTTGTACAAACAAAGCAATATAAAACATAAATTAAATCAAATATCATGACGAAATGACTTGATGTGATCAAGATCAAGTCATTTCACTCATTGATCATTTTCATCCATTTTCATTAATTTAAATTGTTTCCATATTAGCAAGCTTTTAATCTTTAGTAGCCCTACTTAATGTTTTAGTCATCTTAAATATCTTTGAATCAATTCATGAATTCATTTCTCTTAACTTAAAACCAACTTTTAGCTTGACCAATCATGTAAACAAAATGATTTACCTAAAAGTATCTTTTCAAACAAAAATGCCAATTCAAAACCACATAATGAAATCAAACATAACTCAAAACAATTGTAAATAACTCAAAATCAAATACATCAAATAATCAAATAAGTGAACCAATGATCAAACTAATGATACCAAGCCAACTAACTCACCGCTGAGTGGAGTAAAGTCTAGTACAAAGGAGTTGTTGTGGAGAAGAGAGGAGCTGCTGCACATGTTTCAAACATTTCGGCCATCTTGCCACAGAGGGTGAAGATGGGAGTGGAGTGAGTGAGAACTGTCATATGTGTGAGTGGATTGCCAGGTTGGTGGAAGGTAAGCGGGTTGCCATGTTTGTCAGAGGTAAGCGGTTGGCTGGGTTACAAGACTCTTCACAAAGCAGCAATTTTCATTGGCTTATAAAAATGTCATTTTTTGATGAAAACAAATTTGCTTCAGAACTTTTTTCCGGATGGGGCCAAAGTTCTCATGTAGCAGGTGTCATGCAAATTGATCAAAAATCCAGGCAGAAAATCAGGCATGAGCACTTTTCAAACTGCTTAAAATGGCAGACACTCTGGGGGTGGAGCTTACCGGTCAAAGTTACAGATGCGTTCCACATGAATCAAGGAACATGTAGAAACAAGTCCCATGATTTTTGGCCAAACGAGGCCCGAGTTGTGGTTGTTCAAATGTTTCAGTTTCAAAGAATTGTTATAGCGCCCCCATTTGAGCAATTGGAGTAAGACTGGTTTTGGTGGTATTTGTCATCCCCTCTACAAAACTGTAAAATCCCAGAAGCAGATTGCGTTGCATGTGTAGATTAGGGGCAATAGAAGAATTTTCACAAACGAGCAATTTTCATTGGCTCGTAAAAACATCATTTTTTTCACTAAAAACATGATTCACACCCATCCCATGTTTGTATGGCTCCAAAGTTCATGTGTAGGTCATTGTTATGCATTTTGATCAAAGATTGTAGGAGAAGAGACATTTTAACTGTTTTACATATAATTCAAGATGGCGGTTCATCTAAAGGTCAGAGGTCAAAAGTCAGACTACAAAAGTTGTTCGGCATAAGCAGACGCATAAGTGAATATAAGTTACATTTCTGAGAGTCAAGCAGTTCATGAGTTATAAGTGTTTAAAGTTTGCAATTTCAGTTGAGTGCTATAGCGCCACCATTTGACCAGTGGTCACAGGCTTCGCATCATCACCGTTTGGCATCACCCTCTACCAGATTACCAATTTTCGCGAAAACCGACTGCACGGTTCAGCCAGAACAGCTATTTGTGGCGGAAAAAGAAGGAGAAAAGCAGTCAATATCAATTAAGTGAACAAGTCACTTCGTGACTGCTTGTTCACTTAATAACAACAAGTCACTTCGTGACTGCTTGTTCACTTAAAAAACAGTGATCTACCTGCATATCAGTAAAATGGCTTGATAATGGTTGGTATGCATGTCTATTGTCACAACAGCAAGCAATATCAAGGGTATATGGCCTGGGCAGGGCTTGATAATGGCTTGGTATGCAGTGATAATGGTTGGTATGCATGTCTATTGAACATGCATATGGCTTGATAATGGTTGTTATGCAGTGATAATGGTGCCTATGCATGCCTATTGTCACAACAGCAAGCAATATCAAGCATAAATGGCTTGATGATGATTGGTACACTCAACAAAAATATAAACGCAACACTTTTGTTTTTGCTCCCATTTTTCAGGGGATGGACTTAAAGCCCTAAAATTCATTCCAGATATACAATATAACCATTTCTATCAAACACTGTTCACAAATCTGCCTAAATGTGTGATATTGAGGACTTCTGCTTTGTTAAGATAATCCATCCCACCTCACAGGTGTGCCACATTAAGATGCAGATGTGACATCATGATTAGTGCACAGGTGTACCTCAGACTCTCCACAATAAAAAGACACCCTGAAATGTGCAATTTTCTTTTGCCTCGTTGGGTGTATGGGCTTTTGAACCAGTCAGTATCTGGTGTGACCACCATTTGCCTCATGCAGCGCAACACATCCTCTTCGCATAGAGTTTATCAGATTGTCAATGTGGCCTGTGGAATGTTGGTCCACTCCTCTTCAATGGCTATGTGAAGTTGCTGGATATTGATGGGAACTGGTATGCGCTGTCGAAATGTTAATAATGTGGTAAAATTGTGTTATTACCATTTTTACAGTGTGTACCAGTTCCCACTAATATCCAGCAACTTCACACAGCCATTGAAGAGGAGTGGACCAACATTCCACACGCCACAATTGACAATCTGATAAACTCTATGCGAAGAAGATGTGTTGCACTGCATGAGGCAAATGGTGGTCACACCAGATACTGACTGGTTCGGAGGCCCATACACCCAATAAGGCAAAAGAAAATCGCACATTTCAGGATGTTTTTTTATTGTGGAGAGTCTGAGGTACACCTGTGCACTAATCATGATGTCACATCTGCATCTTAATGTGGCACACCTGTGAGGTGGGATGGATTATCTTAACAAAGCAGAAGTGCTCAATATCACACATTTAGGCAGATTTGTGAACAGTGTTTGATAGAAATGGTTATATTGTATATCTGGAATGAGTTTTAGGTCTTTAAGTCCATCCCCTGAAAAATGGGAGCAAAAACAAAAGTGTTGCGTTTATATTTTTGTTGAGTGTATATGGCCTGGGCCGACCTCTCCACAGCCCCGGGCCGACCTCTCCACAGCCCCTGGCCGACCTCTCCACACCCCCTGGCCGACCTCTCCACAGCCCCTGGCCGACTTCTCCACAGCCCCTGGCCGACCTCTCCACAGCCCCTGGCCGACTTCTCCACAGCCCCTGGCCGACCTCTCCACAGCCCCTGGCCGACCTCTCCACAGCCCCTGGCCGACTTCTCCACAGCCCCTGGCCGACCTCTCCACAGCCCCTGGCCGACTTCTCCGCACTTTTGTTCGGTCGGAGTTCGCGGTGACCCGACTTCTCAGTTCCCCGTTCAAACTTGGTTATTTGTGGGGACAGAAAACACATGGGAGTACCAAAAAGACTAGTATATTAAAAAGTAAAATTTCATGCTATCACCCTTTAATTAAGTGAACAAGCAGTCCACGAAGTGGACCTTGTTAAGTGAACAAGCAGTCCACGAAGTGGACCTTGTTAAGTGAACAAGCAGTCCACGAAGTGGACCTTGTTAAGTGAACAAGCAGTCCACGAAGTGGACCTTGTTCACTTCTTGATTTTGTCTCATTTTCCTCCTTCCGCCAGCAATAGCTGTTCTGGCTGAACCGTGCAGTCGGTTTTCGCGAAAATTGGTAATCTGGTAGAGGGTGATGCCAAACGGTGATGATGCGAAGCCTGTGACCACTGGTCAAATGGTGGCGCTATAGCACTCAACTGAAATTGCAAACTTTAAACACTTATAACTTATGAACTGCTTGACTCTCAGAAATGTAACTTATATTCACTTATGCGTCTGCTTATGCCGAACAACTTTTGTATTCTGACTTTTGACCTCTGACCTTTAGATGAACCGCCATCTTGAATTATATGTAAAACAGTTAAAATGTCTGTTCTCCTACAATCTTTGATCAAATGCATGTGCAAATGCAAACAATGACCTACACATGAACTTTGGAGCCATACGAATATGAAAATAGGTGTGGATTTTGTTTTAAGTGAAAAAATTATGTTTTTACGAGCCAATGAAAATTGCTCGTTTGTGAAAATGATTCTAATGCCCCTAATCTACACATGCAGCGTAATATGCTTCTGATATTTTACAGTTTTGTAGAGGGGGATGCCAAATAGCAGCAAAACCAGTCTTACTCAAATTGCTCAAATGGGGGCTGTTACGTGTATTATTATGGGGGAACAGACAGACAGTGCAGGCAGCATGTGTTCCTCCCCTCTATATTCTGCTCTCCTCTCCTTCTCTCCAGTCTGTCAATCATACTCACAGGTCCAGCCCACTCATCTCCAGTACCAGCCCACTCCTCCACCTCTCACCACCGGTTGGGCCACCACGCATCTGTCTCCTCCAATCACCTCCATCATCAGACTATATAAGTCACCTGTTGTCTTCCACTCGCTCTCTTTCCAGCCTGCCAGCAGACAGCAGCTCCAAACCATTCAGTGTCCTAAGCATACCAGTTTTGCCAGTTTGTCCAAATACAAGTCAAATAGTAGTCCTTAGAAGTTGTCCTAAACACAGCCATTTTGTAAAACCAGTCTTTGTTGTTAAAAACGAGGCTATTCGGTAAAGCCCTACTCTAGCCACAGTCTCACAGTAAAAGTACTGTTAAAGTACCGTACTGTACTGTTTATAATCAGAGTACTTTCTTTTGTTTGTAGTTCTAGTATTTAAGTTCAGCCTTCCCATTTTGAGTTAAGTTCTTCAGGGAAGGGACAGGGGAAGACAGGGTACCCTGTACATTTTGCAACACGTAGGTAACTCCCATGTTTTTTACACCAGGTTAGAGGTGAGTGCCACATGTTGTAATTTCCTTTTTTTGAAGGTAGAGTAGGAATTGTTTGTTTGAGTAATTCCCGGTAGGTTAGAGGGTTGGGGTTCTAGGTAGGTGTGTTTTTGATTGTAACTTTTTCTGGCACCACCAGTCCCTTCCCTTAGCTTTTTGTATTTTCTGTTCAGTAACCTTACTACTTTAATTCAATAAATTGTAACCCTCAGTTTTCCTTAACCCTTTGTCCGCCCATCATTTCATTTTCCGGGTATTATATGTAAATTCCGTCTGGGATATTACAGGGGCGCTATAACAATTCTTTGAAACTGAAACATTTGAACAACCATAACTCGGGCCTTGTTTGGCCAAAAATCATGGGACTTGTTTCTACATGTTCCTTGATTCATGTGGAACACATCTGTAACTTTGACCGGTAAGCTCCACCCCCAGAGTGTCTGCCATTTTAAGCAGTTTGAAAAATGCTCATGCCTGATTTTCTGCCTGGACTTTTGATCAATTTGCATGAAACCTGCTACATGAGAACTTTGGCCCCATCCGGACAAAAGTTCCGAAGCAAATTTGTTTTCATCAAAAATGGCAACACTGGAGCAAGTATATTGTGCCAGATTGTGTGAGAGCAATAAGCATGTGGAACTTAGGGAAGCATGTGAAATATGGTCTTCCAATTTCCAAGGTGAGTTTTCCATTTTTATATGGCTTATTGTGCATATAGTGCTGTTTGCATATTGTCACACGGTTTGGTGGTCTTGCATGTATCTGTGATGTGATGATGTGTTACGAGCATGTCAATGTGCAAAGTTTGAATACTTGGTACCAAGACATAAAAGCTCCCATCATGTGATGAAATATATATATATATATATATATATATATATATATATATAATATATATATATATATATATATATATATATATATATATATATATATATATATATATATATATATATATATATATATATATATATATATATATATTAGTGTGTGTTGCATGTAGCAGGGAGACCTGTTTCCAGACAATCAGAGCCATCTAGTAGAAGAGTTGCGACATTGAGGGGTCAGAAAACCGCCTGGTCACGTGGTCTCATACTCGCACGAGCCCATAGGCTTCAATGCATTCAGTAACTTCCGGCTGTCACTCTTCATGTCACTATCCAACAGAAGTCTATGTAGACGGACTGGCCCCATGAAGTGAACAGAGTTGGCGTAACTGTCTATTTCCAGGGCTCTGCAGACAATGATCTGTGGCCACTCCCCAAACACTCACCCACTTGCAGGTGGCCACTGACAGCCCCTCCCCCACTATAAAGCCAGGGACTTAGTCATTCAGTCCTCCTATTGCTGTCAACATGCACTGAGTGAGCAAGGTAGGCATTAGGTGTTTTTTATGCTAAACCATCACTCACATTATTGTATGTAGTAAATGGTCCTGTTGTTCCTCAGGTGCTCTCCTCCTAGTTCTGGGCGCTGAGGGACAAGCTCCTGTTGGGTTGTTTGCACTTAACTGGAGGTATGTTTATGCACAAGGAGCTTGTAGATCAGCCATTTCTAATTGACACTTTACTATTTGTATAATTTTACACTGTGGTTCAGTATTCTTCAGGTGACCTCTGCATAAGCCTCAGTACTGCTCAAGAGCCTCTTTTGTTTGTTTTCTTGCACTTAACCAGAGGTATGTTTTAAAGGTAGGGGAAGTGATTTGAAATTCATGGTGTAGTACCAGCCTGGTGCACTAGGGGCCCCCAAAAGTAGCTACACTATGTGAACCTGCTGCTCTCTCCTGATTGGAGGAGAATTGTGGTGACCTGGGGAACGTTTATTAGCTCCTCTGCTAACGTATGTGTGTGGGGGGGGGGGGGGGGGGGGGGGGGGGGGGGGGGGACTCCATATGTGGTTTCCACACCTTATAATAGAGCATTTTAACAGAAAAAAATATTTTTTGGGTGATATCTGACAAAAGTGAAATCACTTCTCCTACCTTTAAGCAAGGAGCTTGTAGATCGGCCATTTTTAAATGTTCATGTTTGAATGTTTTATGATATATTGTGATTTATGTACTCATATGGGTTTTTGTTACACTTCCAGTGTAGACGGGTGTAGCCTACATGACCTGTTGGTGGACCTGTTGCGTGTGGCCATGACAACACACACACACACACACACACACACACACACACACACACACACACACACACACACACACACACACACACACACACACACACACACACACACACACACACACACACACTCTGTCTGTCAATCAGTGTCTGTGCTTAACTCCCTCTGTCTCTCCCTCACTCAGTGTGGCACACCCAGCTGGCACCTGCAGCAAGTTCCCCAATCAGCCATGCTCCACCTCCTGCATAAAAGCCAGCTCCTTCAGTCTGATGGCAGACAGACCAGACAACAGCTCAGCAGCCCAGCTCTGTTCTTGTTAGCCTTTGTTTTCAGTTCTCTTTAGTTAGTTTATTTCTGTTTGGCCTGGAGATGGCCGGCAGCCTTGGTTTTCGTTATGTTTTAGTTCTCGGTTTAGGATTCATTTGTTAAGTTAGGGCGAGGGGTGGGAACAGCTTCGACGTCCCTAGGGGTGGCCTGGGCCCCCCTCCTTCTGTTTGCGGCATCTCCAGGTCTTCCTTTGTTCTCCTTGTTTGGTAAAGTAATCATGTAAATAATTCATTACAAGTAATCAGATTACTTAAGTATCCCTACCAGTTCAACCAGCAATGCTGCCCTTGTACAAATGTAATCTAATACTTTTGGGAGTGGTTGTTAATAAAAAACGTTAAACCTTGCCTCTTGATGTCCTTCTTTTATGTTGGAGTTTCCATTTTAGCCACCTCATTGCTTTTACAATGGAACTCGCATGGCTCATCAATGAAATGTTTAAATTACTTCGAAAATAATTCATTTGACCATCAAATATATAATGCAGCCTGGCATTGGTCATTTTATGAATCACATTAATTGTTAACATGTGTAGGCTCTTGTTTTGAAGCATTTTTATCATAGATAATCATTGATTAAGGGTAGTTGTTTGTTTAAAGGATACACTTCATAAAAACATACTGCTGTAAACCAGTATACTTTTATATTGTATGTAGAGTTTCACGTCAGGATGTGGCAGATTGTCACACCCACATGTCCTATTGCTTCAGTTTTCTTCATAAACTGATTTGTCTTGTGTTTTGTTTATCCACTGCTGCATGCTGTTGCATGATCTAAAATCCAATTTTAATGCAACGCACCAGAGCCATTTAGAGACGGAGTTGCGCCAATGATGGGGTACACAGTTACATTGGGTTAGTCACGTGATCAGTGGTCACAGTGAGCCTAACGGTGAAAAATCATAGTCTAGTGTCTGAAACACATTGTTTGAAGTGAGTAAGATGAGATGTAAAATGACAGCCGGTTTGAATTATTTTACAGTAACAATTAAAGTCTCTGCAATGTATATGATTTGCTATTACTTAAAAAGACCTAACATAAAAGGATTCAAGCTGGGCTTTTACTTTGAGTCCAATGCATTTCTGCCTACTTCTCAATAGCACGGAGTTACACTCGCATATCATGAAAGTGACATTCACGGAAATGTCACTTTGTGATTGAGATGATAAAACTCAATGTAATGGTAATGGCACCAACTCAGTGGCCTTGTGGTTAGAGTGTCTGCCCTGAGACTGGGAGACCGGGGTTCGATTCCCGGCCAGGTCATACCCCGACATTCTAGATTTCCAGTAGTAACCTACCCAAAGCATTGTACAAGCCTTGATCATTTCATGTAACAGTGTAGTGGTTAAAACATTGTGCCAGATTATGTTAGATTAACTTCTTGAACAAAGTGGCCATTAAACAACTGTTAGTGTCCAATCACATTTATTTCACAATTTCTTCTAGTTGTACTTGAATTGTACTGTAATTGTCCAAGCTTTTATCAGTTTTGTTGTAGGAGGCCAGGTTGACATGTAGGCTACTGTAGGAATTTTACATTTCATTCACTATTGTATGGACCCGGGGCAAAAGCACCAAAACTATGTTCCTTCTTCTGCATATTGTTCTGACTCCTTATTGCTGCTTGCTTGTTCACGTTTTATTTCTGCTTGCAGCTATATTTGATTTTAGTTTTCAATAATTGCAGTATTCTTTACATGGCATATTTAACAATTGACTTCATTGGGTAATTTAATTTGTCCTACTTGTAATGTTGTAGGTAGAGATGGCAGATATTATCGGCCCTCCGATATTATCGGCCGATAAAAGCTTTCAAATTTTATATCGGAAAATATCGGTATCGGTATTTACAAACTGGAAATTATGACTATTTACAGAGATGTAGACTCAGCGCTACGGTCATGTTTATCCCGTTACTTTTGTACTTTACTCAAGTAGGCTACATGTTGAATTTATAGTTGTATGGAGTACTTCTAGGCTATAACATGAATTTGTTATTTATACTAAATGTTTATTTATATTAAATATTTGTATAGTAATAGTTTCTGTTATTTTTCCACCACTGGAGGCCGCATATATCGGTATCGGTTGATATCGGTTGATATCGGTATCGGGAATTAGAAGTTGGATAATATCGGGATATCGGATATCGGTAAAAAAGTCAATATCGGGCATCTCTAGTTGTAGGCTACTTAGGCCTACTCAGTAAAATCAGATGAGTAAAATGGAGATCCGTATTTGTTTTGTATATCCCTGCATATAGCTGTTGAGAATGCCACAGGCCTTGGTCTATACAAAGGTCTATAATGGTATAGGGTACTTAAGTTATTACATATTTAAAGTTGAAACCAAGTAAATAATTCCCCTAACAGAGTGGAAGGGTTGATGATTTTAATGGATTGCATTTTTATAGCGCTTTTCCAAGTGCTCAAAGCGCTTTACAATGGTCCATTCATTCATACATTGGGAAGTAGAGCGGCGAACAGTCGACGCCAGCGTCCCCACTTCCCACATTCACACACCAATGGTGGCCAGCTCACACTGACCAACTCATTGGAGGCAACTTGGGGTTCAGTGTCTTGCCCAAGGACACTTCGACACGTAGACAGGAGGAGCCGGGATTCGAACCGCCGACCCATGGGTCATTGGACGACCTGCTCTACCTCCTGAGCCACAGCCGCCCAAACAATAAGAAATTATGCATTTTAACATTTTGGGGTTAGATCAACTGTTGTCAGGAGTAAATTCTTAACATGTATAACACATTGCATTATTATTATTGCAGGGCAGGCCTACTTACTAATTGTACATCTTAGCTATCCACAAAGGATTCAGATTAAGGACAATACAAACAATTCCACCTGAAACGAAGAACCGATTATCGGGATCAACTATCTGTCAGTGTCATGAAGTAGCCTAAATAGATTTTAAATAGGCTACACAGTAAAAGCGAAGATGTTGCAGGTGCTCTGCTATAATTTATTTAATATGCCTGTAGTCGAAGCACAAACGTAACATGCCGCATACCATGCCATTCTCACTTATTGGCAAGCAGAATACAAAGCTCTAAGAGCGGCAAGCCTTCATTCAACAGAATTAAAGCAAGTCAGCACCATGGTCAGCACGCGTGTATGGAGTTACTGTTCTAATTATCACTATGCCTACATTAGGACTGAGTGATGCCTAGCCTACAGCATGGATTAATGTAAACTTTGATAATAGGCTATTTCATTGATTCATCTGCAATAAACACAATATGTAAAATTATGTTTTCATATTTTAGCACAATATTGTCTGATGCCTGTCAACTGCCCAGATTAAAGAAATCTGCGGCTTTAAGATTTGCTTTCCGATATGTTTTATGGAAGATGTTCAGAACAAATGCTCTAAAACAGTGCATGGTTTTCAACCAGTGGCTCGGGAACCACCAGTGGTCATTGAGAGAGTTCCAGGTGGTCCCCAGCAACGTTGGTTAACCAGATGAAATGTTGGTTAACTAAATGTAATGTTAAGAGCATAAAAATGAAACCAAATTCACCCGCAAGGGTCCATTTGGTTTCATTTACACTCTCAAGAGTTAAAATATTCATCATCTGAAGTCTTACACAACTAGAGAATGTATAACATTAATGGCCGTTTTGATTTACTGTACCAGGTTTGTTTGATAAAATCCATCCTGGCATTGTGGACAAAACCAAAATAAATCTCGAGTTTTGGATCTGTGAGGGTGAACATTTCGTCAAATGGTGGCCCGTGGCTCAAATACTGAATAAATAGTGGGCCCTGGTATCCAAAAGGTTGAAAACCCCTGCTCTAAAAAATAGGCGAAAATAGGCGATCTAGCTGTCAGTGCGCGATGAACGTGATTTCGCTGATAGACCTACTGCAATGAATAAAATCATGTCCAACAGGCCAAAGTCGTGATGTCTCAAAAAGGCTGAAATGTAATAGATCCAGACGCCTAAACAGCCATGCATCAGTCATACTTTAACATATGCCTATCTGTAAAAAGACACCTTCGATTTCTCGGCGCAACTCTGGCAGTCAAGAGCAACACAAGTAGGCATCTTGATCTTGTCGGGAGGTCCTGCTACTTCAATTGCACAGTCCAAAATGACAAAATGACACCGACAGTCATTTACCCCAGCTCACCCGTGGGAAACAAACCTTTTGTTGACAAATATTGTAACATTAAATGTCACAGTGACCCGGAGCAGCGTGCACACACACACACACACACACACACACACACACACACACACACACACACACACACACACACACACACACACACACACACACACACACACACACACACACACACACACACACACCACCAGCATCTGCAGGTACGAAGGAGTCGAACAGCGCAAATTTGTTGATTTCTCTACAAACTGTAAAAGGTATGTTCAGAGTTTCTAATTCAAATTATGAACTTGATTTATATACCTTACATTCTCTGAAACAACGTTTTATGGATCATTTGATTTTTACCCCTATACGAACAACATTGTTACAAGTTATTAATGAAGCTGGAACTTGTAGCCCATTTTCCTTATAAATCATACACTGTACCATTTGGACACACACATTAATGTTACAATTCTGTTAACTTCGGCTTGATTTAGATCAGGGGTTTTCAAACGTTTTCATCCCATGGCCCACCATTCAACATTTTAACTACGGACCACCATTTGAGGACATTTTAGCCCCACAGACCCCAAAACTAAAGATTTTAGCTAAAACTTTAGAGAGAAACTAATGTTTCTCTCCATGACATTACTCTTCTAGTCTAGTATTAGTTTTGGACTAATTCACATGATGAATATTTTAACTGTTGAGAGTGTAAAAATGAAACCAAATGGACCTGCCAGGGTCCAATTGGTTTCATATTTACACTCTCAAGAGTTACATCTGGTTAAACAACTTGCTGGGGACCACCTGGAACCCTCTCATGGACCACTGGTGATCCTGGGACCACCTGTTGAAAACCCCTGATTTAGATTATGCAGTGTTGGGAATATTACTTTACCTTGTTAATATATTACTTATTAATTATTACCTTCATTTTAAAGCAATATATTATATTACAATATTACTGTTTGAACAAGTGTAATATATTAATATTACATATTACTTTTAAAAAACTTTTACAAAATATATAATGAATAGTATCACTATTAATCAAATATTGCGTAAGCGCACTTGCTATCTGGCCAAATCGATATGAAACAACTTAAAAAAAAACGTCACTCCTGAATAAATAGTAATTTGATGACAAATTATATAAAATAAGTAATTATTTAACTGCAGTTTTATCTGCCATTATAATAAGAAAAGTATAATATATTAGATTGTTTTAGTTAAGTAATATATTTATATTACAAGTTACTGCATTTTGGTAAAATATTATGTAATATATTAAGTTACGTAGTGCACATGTCCCAACACTGGATTATGTCATATCTGGACAAATGGAGAATATTTCAAAGCCTACACAATTAGGCTATGGAATTTCATTAAACAATGCCTCTATTACAGCCCTTTAAGCCAATTCAATTGCAGTATAGTTACAATTAAGATATTATAGCCTACATTAATCATCTGTTCTTGTTTACACCCTGTGAACTGACTGCATTTTGGGTTTATAGTGCAGTACAAGTGGGGTGGTAGACATAATTTAAAATGGCAGCTTTTTGCAGTGATAAAACATTTTCATGGTCTTTTAGCAGAGATGGCTACAGCTGCTGCTGCTACCTCTGGACCAAACGGAAAAAACAGCACTTCCAGCCGTGCTTCCAGAAGTGTTTCACATCTGGAAAGACCTCAGGGCATGTCTATAAAACTTTCATTGATTCAAGACTGTGAAAGAAAGATTGTTAATAGTAACCAAAGGATAAAATATAATTGAATTCCATATTGTTAGACATTGAAATGTACAGCAACATCAAACACCATTTTTAAATTTTAATTTAAAAATGTGTCAATATGATACACACTATACCATTCATGGGTAAAACTGTAATAATAAACTGAAAAGTAAACTGTCTGATCTTGTTACATAATGGTTGCTGTTAGGTATGATTTTCAATTTGTTTTAGAACATTAGTTCACTTGATGATTGTACACAAGTAGGGGTGTAAAAATATATCAGTGTATCAAAATATCGATTGTAATTTCAAAAATCGGAGTACATCATTATGTAAACGAAAACTATTGTATTGTATCATTTGACTTTGTATCGTATCACTTTGCAACGGAAATAGCCTCACTATCGAATCAATAACAAATCATTATCGAAGCGTCACCAACTAGTGACAAGTATTTGTCATCATTGAATAATTTGATGAAAAACACATCATGTGTTCAAATTCGGGCTGGGATCTGATTAATTCAGATTAACTAATTTGGTTTTGCACCACATAACCTTTTTCACTGGAGGGTGGAGGTGTTCGAGAGAAAACTGCAGAGCTTTAGGCTACTGAAGACCAATACATTTGATGTAAATGAAGAAAATACAAGTGTGTGCAAATGGTCAAAAACGCCAAAATTTGTAATGTTTCATTAATGCCAAGATCGAAATTAGAGACACACAGAGAGAGAGAGAGAGAGAGAGAGAGAGAGAGAGAGAGAGAGAGAGAGAGAGAGAGAGAGAGAGAGAGAGAGAGAGAGAGAGAGAGAGAGAGAGAGAGAGAGAGAGTTTGTGTGTGTGTGTGTGTGTGTGTGTGTGTGTGTGTGTGTGTGTGTGTGTGTGTGTGTGTGTGTGTGTGTGTGTGTGTGTGTGTGTGTGTGTGTGTGTGTTAGAGAAAGACAGAGTGGCAGAGAGATCAATATTCCAATGTTATGTGCTTCATCTAAGTTGTTCATGCTGTGACCAAGACGTTTGGTCCTAACTGTGCAAACTGGATGGAAAACATTGTAGCCATGGGGGCAGATGGTGCAGCTGTCAATCACAAAGATAGAGTGATAGCACTCATCAAGCAGAGATTGGGTCCTTTGTTGTTCCATTCCACTGCAGAAGTAGGTTTCCTAACGTATACTGTTCATATACTGTTTAAGATGAAGATGATGATGTTGTCAATTACTGCTACTGAAGTTCTGATTAAAATATTCTGCACATCAAGTTTGACTCATGTCAATCAGCACATCCAGACAAATCTATAGTTTGTAAATTAACTATAATCGTAAGGTCATGCTACTAAATGAAAATGTAGGTAGCATCAGTGATACTTGTGAAGGTTAGTCTGGAGCCTTGGTACTATATATATATTTGCATGGCATTTATGTTCAATATAATGATATTAACACTCTTTTTTCACTCTCTAAAGGTGTTGGGCTCTGTGCTAGAGAATCCACTTGCCTGTCAGAGGGAACAACGCCAACAACTTCTGTGAGTCTTCGATGAGGATTCTAAAAGACAAGGTCCTACATCGTACAAAGGCACACAGCATACCACAGTTCAACCTTTTGTCCACGTGCTTCAGTGTCTTCTACGAGACCAAACTGAACCACGCAGCTGTGGGACGTTGGGAAGCCTTTCAATTTTCAATGTTCCTGGTGAAGGGCGATTGTGTGAAAATGGAGGACATCCAAAGGGTTGGTAATGTTTATTCTTTGTCATTTAAGTAATTATTGTATGTTTTCATTATTCATAATTATAAATACATTCATTTCAAAATAAATACAAAATAAATACATTTCTTTGGGAAAGTTTCTATTTTCTATTTCCCAGAACCCTTGCTCCCTGTAATTCGGCAAACTCTGCGCCAGAGAGCAAAAGACACCCAAAATGATGACAGTGATGACAGTGACAACACAATTATGGCTGATGTGATGGTGCTTCTGTATGTGTTGTTATTTCATGTACTTATTTCTGCAGACACAAATAAAGGCCTTGATACAATAGATGTTGTTCCATCTCTACTACTGCTTACTTTAATAACAATTGTTTGATGATGATGCTTAGCCGATGATGATTGACCCAGGGCCATTACAGTGGCATGATGCAACTTCAGTGACCAAATGGGCACATTGGCATGCATCAGCATGCATTCAGTACCTACCAGATGTGACATGAATGCCTAAGCCAAGACAAAGCTTTGCCATGACTATTAGTGACCCAGGGTCACTACAGTGGCATGATGCACTGTAACTGTTCTATTATGTATTGAGATTACAATGTCTAATTCATAAATGTTGATATATATTATCTTGAAATCCATACAGAGACAATGACAATCAGTTTAGATTACTTTGGACTACAGTGCTCATCAGTGTTGGGCAGTAACTAATTAAATATTACAACTGTAATATTATTACCTTTTCCAGCAAAAGTGAAGTAAATAATTATAATTAATAATTATAGTATAGTAAATAATAATAATTAAACAATCTATCAACAGACAACAACAGAGATGTGCAGTAGTTTGTAGATCCTAATCCACCGCAGCACACATGAACTACACTACAAGTTATTGCAGTTGTCGCAAGTCATCACTAAACAGATTGTGTTGCACATCTCTATTCCTTTGCGGGTGGGAGGGGGGACTTGAGAAAGTAATGTAATACATTATTCTTTGATTCTCGTAATAATTAACGTAATATTATTACCTTTTCTAAGGTGTCATAAGTAAAGTAAAGACATTACTCTCCTAAATAATAATGACCAACACTGGTGCTCATATTAAAATGAGAAAGCAATAATAATATATCTACTTCAGCTTGGCTGCAGGCCAAATATCCACATTTCTGTGTTGAAAGTGTCGGACAATTTCACAGCAGAAGTGAGGTGGCTAATCGCAAAATAGTGATATTATCAATATACATTAAGTCATACCATTCGTTAATTTAATTCAGATTCACATCTTGTGCTTTCATCATAGGGCAGTAAAAACTGTGATAAATGTCTATGGATTGGTGGCTGCTTTGGACGAACATGCTTGGGTTGAAGACAAGAACATTGTTGAGATGTACTTCAGCCAAAGCGAGAAAGAGTCTCAGAAAGAGATCCTTTAGGACTTCCCCCAAACTGACCTCCAATAAGATGCGTGATCGCAACAGTGGCATTTGGTCTGGGTGTCAAAATACCCAATGTGTGACATGTTATCCACCGGGGAGGATCTAGTGATCTGCTCTCATATTGGCAAAAAGTGGGAAGGTGTGCCCGCGTGACAATACACCTGGAAAGGCTTGGCTGTGTGTGTCATCCTTAATGCCCAAATACCATATTGCGCAGAACGTGTTTGACCTCGTAACAAGCAAAACATGCTACAGAAAGACAATTCTGGGCTACTGTTTTGCGGAGCGAATGGACAGTGAGACCATCCAAGTGACATGCAGCAGAAAGGGCTGTTGCCTTTTTAAAGTGTTAATTATTAAAGTGTTATTGATCATACCTTGCTTACTCTTTCTTATCTTTTCCCACAACTTTCTCAATTTCCAAAGTCAACCTCATCATATTTCCCCCCATCTCTGAAGGGTTGCGGATGTTCCTTGAAAGTGTGAGTTTCCTAAATACGTTGTGGAACTTCTTTAGCTGGTGCTCGAAGAGCCCATCATTCCTGTACAGCTCTACAAATATTTTGATGTCAGCAGCCTGCCTCTTTGGAATGTCCTGCACTTCTTCTGTACTTTATTTTTACTTCTCCCCTTATTATTTGCTTTGCATATGTTATTACCGCTACCAATTATCTCATCATCGCCCTGAATGCACACGCGCGCACGCACACCCGTGTGCCGTTCAGGCGTGGTGCTATGCACACACGGGTACTGATTGTCTCTTTGTTCTCTTCTCTATTAGGCCAAACAAAAACGCCCCCTTTGGGCGTAAACATTTTTCGCCTCTCCGCTCCGTCCCTGCTCTAGGGCAATTGGCACAGAGCCAAGAGCAGTCAGTCCGTCAGTCAGTCAGTGAGCCTAGTAGCGGCAGCAGCAGCATTACTAGACTAGTGACTTCTCTGTTTTATACTTTACATTTTTATTTACATTATTTACTTCTTCACTGGCTCACTATGGTGCAGACTTGCTGTAACAGAAGGACGCCTCACGCAGCTTCGCATGCAATTGTTTTTTACGCTGTTCCAGCATGGACCCATATAGACTGGGACCATATTACAAAAATGTGAACCCCGAAGGCAAAACATGTTTTTATTTACATACAACTGTTCTAGGGGTATTAAGGCGTGCTGAATCCAAATCTGCTGTATGTAATGCTCAAAAATGGCTGCTAAGCCTTCAAAATGGACCATTTAAACATGGCGGCCACCACCATAATGAAGCATAGTAAAATGATGTATGTTTGACTAAATAGGGTAGAAAATAGATTGAAATGTATGTTTTCATGGGGAGTACATTGACATTCATATTTTAGATCAATTTTAAAGGTACACTTTAATATAATTTATATTATGTAATGTAATTTGTTGGTGAATAATTGCTTCAATAATGGCCTAAATTAGTGTTTATGACTTAATGCATGCAGTAAACGCATGGACAGTCAGTCCCTATGATCTTCAATGTTCTGGCAGGTGTTGCCAATTAAGTTTCTTGAAACGGCACACTTCAATGTACATTATGTGTACTTTCTTGCAGCCGCAGCGTTGGCTGAAAGCAGCCTTGTGCAAATGCATGACGTGTTCTCGCTGCATGCTTTTGGAAATGGTGGCAAGGAAAGCAGCCGGGGTAGCAACTGACCATTCAGGATCATCCATGCCATTTCAGTAATGGGAGGAAGATCAGGGTGTGTTAAGTGAGCTTGATTCTATACAAGAGCTTGATAATGGGAACGCATGATGTGAAACTTTACTGCATCTGAGGTTGGTGGCATAGTCTCTTGCGGACGCCCCATACAAAACAACTTGACTCTTGCTTCATTGCATGCACCAACTTCAGGCACACCTCATCGAAGGCCAAGCACTTGTGATGTCAATGGAAAAGCCACCTGGCATTAGGCATGTCAACACTCTGCTCATTGTTGTATCAGGGGGGTTTGCTGGAGTGAATGACCATTGTCAAGTCATCTGATCCTGATGCCAGGATCTGTGCCAGTCTCATCTCAGTGCTGACCATGAGGAAGCTGACACATGGCTTGGTTTGCACTACATTCATGCTCAAATGAAACAGTTCTTAGTTGTGTCAGCACATGATAAAGATGTGCTTCTTTTACTTCCGGCATGCGATGGCAAGATGCAATGTAGGCCTTGGTCTCTACATTAAAGCTGGGACAGCAAAGGATAGTAAGTATCTCCAGTGCATGAAATTCAGAAGTTGCCTTCTGGTCAAGTTAATACTCTACTTGCCTCTCAAGCTGTAACAGTTTAGTGGCAGTGGTAAGAAAACAACCTAGCAGGTGTTCCAGCAACATCCCTCAGACGTCAGTGGCCTTGGAAAAGGTCTTCTTACGGAAGACATATGAGCTCAGCAGAGAAATTAATCTGTAAGATATATGGTGTTGGCAACACCTGCCAGAACACTGAAGATCATTGGGACTGACTGTCCATGTGTCTACTGCAGGGGTTTTCAACCTTTTTGACTCCAGGGACCACCATTTATTCAGCATTTGAGCCACGGACCACCATTTGATTACATGTTCACACCAATGACCTAAAAATAAAGAATTCTTTTTGGTTTTGTCCACAATTCCAGGCTGGATTTTTGCAAACAAAGCAGTGTAGACTTTAGAATTAAATTCAGATGATGAATGTTTTAACTCTTGAGAGTGTGAAAATTAAACCAAATGAACCCCCAAGGGTCCATTTGGTTTCATTTTTACATTCTCAAGAGTTACATCTGTCTAACCAACTTTCCATCATTTAGCCTGGGACCACCTGGAACTTTCTCAAGGACCACTGGTGGTCCCCGGACCACCTGTTGAAAACCACGGGTCTACTGCATGCAAATAAACACCAATTTAGGCAAATAATGAAGAAATTATTCACCATTAAAAAATATTACCATAATAATACCAAAGAGGCCAATTTTCGCAATATAAATGATATTAAAGTGGTACCTTCACAATCGATCTGGAATATGAATATGTCATTCTATTCCCCATATATGAAAACATAAACAATACATTTTAATCCATTTTATAGCTTATTTAGTCAAACATACATCATTTTATTATGCTTCATTATGGTGGTGACCGCCATTTTTAAATGGTCTATTTTGAAGGCTTAGCAGCCATTTTTGAGCTTTACATATAGCAGATTTGGATTCAGCACGCCTTAATGCCCCTAGAACACTTGTATGTAATAAATTAACACGAGCTTCCTTCAGCACTTAAAGGTAGGGAAGTGATTTGAAATTCATGGTGTAGTACCAGCCTGGTGCACTAGGGGCCCCCAAAAGTAGCTACACTATGTGAACCTGCTGCTCTCTCCTGATTGGAGGAGAATTGTGGTGACCTGGGGAACTTTTATTAGCTCCTCTGCTAACGTGGGGGAGGGGGAAACTCCATATGTGGTTTCCACACCTTATAATAGAGCATTTTAACAGAAAAAAAATTCTTTTGGGTGATATCTGACAAAAGTGAAATCACTTCCCCTACCTTTAAAATAAGCACATTCTTGAAATCTAGCCTAGTCTACCACCACGGACCAAACGCATGGCATGGATCGCAGCTTTAAACTGTCGGAAAAAGTAAAAGTGTTTACACTGCACAGCTGATGATGACGACGCGTCAGGCTCAACGAGAGTTGAGAATGTATGTAGCCTGCAGGGCTACTAGCGTATGCCCTAGGGCAGGGAGAAAGGGGCGTGGACCATCGCACGACGTAATCTCATGACGCGCCGTTGGCGGGCCTAATATATTGACCATGTTTGGTTTGAGATGCATACTAGCCCTGATGAAGACTCACCCGAGTCGAAACATGTTGGCTGCTTTATTTATTTAATAAATTATGATACTTTATTCTTGCTCTCTTCATCTCTTTTTTAAAGTTTTAACCTTTTGAGTGCTCAGATCGTCGTTTTACTTTTGCATTTTGGTTCCCTTTTTGATCTTAGTAGCACCTTATCTAAACTTTTTAGCCTACTTCTCCGCCGAGCACCTGGTTGTCCTTCTCTCTTTTAAATTATATTTAGGTTTACTTAATTTTCAAGAATCTACATAATTAGAAGATTAGATTGTTATTTTGACCAATGTTTTGCCAAATATCTTAAATTGTGGACACAAACTTGAAAATCCTTTGTTTTGGGTCCAAGAGACTAAACTCAACATCAAATAGTGGTCGGTGGCTAAGATGCAGAATAAATAATGGGCCCTGGTATGAAAAGGGTTGAAAACCCCTGATTTATAGTACTGGAACTATGTAATTTAATGATTACTATACATTGAGGTTGCATTTAAATACTAGAGCAATTAAGGATGCATTTATACTACAGATTGTCTACTGTTGAGGTGCTGTTCTTTTTGTTTGTTTTTCGTTTAGTACTTACTAACTGAATTGCATCTTTCACACACTAGCCTACTTTTCGCTACTGACACAATGCAATTATAATGCGTTGTTGGTGATTGTCTGAAATAAATCTCAATAGCAAAGCTATTTGCTGAACAATGGTAAGGTTTTTACACATCCGACATCTCCCTGACAATGTACCAAATGTGTTTTACATTCCTTTGTCAGCACAGAGACATCACAGCACTTAAACTACCTTTAATGATGAGTTCAAAATCAGTGCCACACCTGCATATATTCATACAGATGCAAATGAATCGCCCGCCTTTCACAATCTCTTGGTGTCTTGGCATTGGTGTGCAAACTTCACCTCCTCTCACTAGTTGCAATGAGTATAAATGTGTTTATTTTGTACCCATTGCACAATAATATGTGCATATGTTATAAAAGTCATACATCCTCTTTTTTCTGTTAATTTGTATTATTCCAATAAGGTACTCTAGGGCTCCATAGTAGGCCTACCATGGACATAATCATAGTGTCCCATAACATCAGAACATACAAACAGCATCTGTCGGTTTGTGTTTCCAACATCTGATTCCAGTCAGCTAAAATAAGGTTTTACCATTGCTGGTGCTGTACAGTGAGCTAAGTAATTGCTGTGGGTATAAATTGACCTTGTAATAATACCAGATACAGGTCTATTGGCATGAGAATAGTTATTATTCCAATCAACCAAGACAAACATTTGCTTACACATTATCTCACACAGAGTGCAAGTAATTAAGTCACACATGATGATTCATAGGAGTGAGTTATATCTGATTAGCGATTTCAACAACTTGAATTTGACTGTTTCTCAGCGTTGCCTACTGTACTGTGAACTACAATGTCATTATAATTATACTAGTATTTAGCTGTGTAAGTCACACACACTAAGGGTGAATTGTAGATTAAAATACATTTTTGAATGACAAAACACAGAATCACTGATGGATCATCAACCTGATTGGGGGGCATCAGGTTGATTGTTCCTGCCCCCCACCATACACACTCACACTTACCTCAAACTGTGTAATAAACTATGTTTTTAGTCATTTGTTATCATATTCTTCAATCCTTCACATTCAATTCCTATACGGGAATGTCTGTTCAACAACTACAACATGTTGTTTTCCTGGATAAACATTTTGGCAGCGATCAGACTAATGGTGCCAGAGATACGCTCTGCACAGACGGACGGACACACAGACGGACGGAGGGCAAAACATACTCCCCTGGAGACAAATATACAGTATACTCCAGCATAAACCATTATAGCACATTAAGTGACACTATCATTATAACAAAAAACATTGTTATCACTGCTCTTTGCTTTTGCAGTGGAATCAGAGCTCAGTGTCATTTATTTGTTGACAAAATACATGTTTAATGTAATGCATTATTGAATGTATATAAAGTATGCCTGGTAGTCCATGACCATACTGGTCCCAAGTTACAAGTTGTCCAAAATTACTATGGTGTATTGTTAGGGGGATGTGTGAAACCTTACCATTGTTCAGTAAATACATATGCTATTCAGATGTAATTCATATAATCACCAATTAATTGTAATTGAAGGTGTTACTCTGCATAGTTATGTATAGGCTGTATAGAACAGTAGGATGGTGTGTGAATTCATGATGAACTCACATGCATTGCTTGGTATCTACTAGGTGCATCATTGTCGTGAAATTCAGTCAGTAAGTAGTAGATTGCACACCAAAATGATGGATCTATGTTTCATTGACGTGCCTTCATTACAATACGTGCCCCAACCAAATGCATGTATGAAAACACATTCAGTTTTCATGCATGAGTTCAAAATCAGGTGTGGAGCTCCATTCCGGTGCAATATCTAAAAGGAACAGGAGAACTAAAGACCAGAGGAAGCTGACGTATACTTATAAACTTGGTTGAATAAATAATTTTACATTATTTATAGGGCTAGCAAGAAGTATGCCGTTTTTACCGATTGACATGCTATGTGATGTAATAGTAATTGTTGGAGATGGGATAATAGAATAATGGGATATATGTTCCTTATGTCATAATGTAAGGGACGGTTAAGCCCATCAGTCTGGAGTCCAGTCTTTCCAGAGTCAGAAAATCATGTGTAAGGTTCTTTTTTAAAAGTACCTTAACTGTGTTATCTGAATATCATGTTGTGACACATAATATATCTAGTGCCAAAGATGCAGATGTGAATTTTAAATTGTATCTGAATGTCTGAATGTGAATTTCAACAACTGAGTGGATTCCATATAGGCTTTGTTCAAAAGAATGATCATGGCCAGAGAGATATACTGTAGCTGTGTTTGTCCCAAGTTACGCCGGTGGGTTAGGGGTCAGCTCATTGTAATTGAAGGTGTGATTCACATGGTATTGTGACATTTTCACACCTGCAGAACAGACTCTGGAATTATATCTGAATATAAATTTCAAGAACTTGGATTTGGAACTTGGATTTTATAGTCATGCACCTTTTTAACACAAAAATAAAGTTCATAATAGTGATCCAGTGCTTAACTGGTTCCATTCTTAATTTAAAACAATCCATCAGTAATTCAGTCAGAAAAGCATGTTGTATTCTCCTAGAAGTAACACTATGCTCCTGCAAAACAGTTGTCCAATATGATATGTAATGATGAACCAATAATTCATTTGATTCAATTGTTTAAAACATTCTTCAATCTCTTCTATTACCTTGCAAACAACATGTAGATCAGCTATATTCATTAAAGAGTATTTAGTACTATACATGATACCCCAGGACAAAACAAACATGACATTTTAAACCAAAATATGATCATATTTTGTGTAATGTTGTGCTTTAGCTTTTACTGTGGGTGTGATATAAACTACATTGCTATTATAATAACTATTGTAGTATTGAACTGCGTAAACTGCGCAATAGGGTGTATTGCAGATTAAAACAAGTATTTTAGAATGACAAAACACGGTATGACTGATGGCCCATCAACCTGATGGGGAGACCCACCTGATTGATGGTCCCATCCCACCACACCCCCTCTGTGAGTATAAAGCAGGGCTGTGTTTACTTTGGTGCCATCACTTGAACCTGTACTTGATCTGGTTTAGAGATAAATGCCTCTCCTCTGGACTATAGACTCTGTTTCAGTTCTCCTTCTGTAGTGAGCTAGCTTTAAGACATGGCTTTACTACAAGCACTGCATTCCCTGGTCAACAAGAACATCAACAAGATACTCTCTGCAGCTGTTGCTCAAGAGGTTCTGGAGATTGTTGGACGAATAATAACAGGCTACGAGGATGCCAAATTACACAGATCAGGTTGGTCATTGCAAACTTTTGACTCTAAGCGATGTTTTGACATCGGTATGAATATAAATAAACAATATTAATTCATAATCAAGCAAATGTAGTGCTGATCATGTCCTGACCGCTCTGGATCAAGAGCATCTGCTAAATGCCTAAATTGTAAATTGTCTTGTGAGTATAATGATTTTGGCATCATAGTTGCATAGAAAATGAAGTGCATGCCCATGATACCATATGTCCTTCATTCATTAATGCATTCTTGCATGGTGTTTGAAATTTTACATTAGCATGGCATCTTACACTGATCCCACATAGACCAAACCAATGATTGCTTCAAACTATCGTGTCTGACTCTCATATCATCTTCTGTCTAGATGTCTTCCACCTTGCTGTGATAAAACAGGAGGTTGAGCCAGAACATCAGGAGTGGAGCTCGAGCCTGGTTCAAGTTCTACCAGAGCCCCTCAGATTAAAGTGGAACAGGAGGACCAAAGACCAGAGTATGCTGATGGGTCACCACAGCTATTACTAATAGTGAAAAGTGAAGACGATGATGGGAACATCTCCAGAGAGACAGGGCCTCCAGCCAGCACCTCAACTGAACACATGGAAAGACAAACTGGCGTAGAGAACAGTGGGTTATTGCCCTCATCTACCAGTGTAAATCCCATCTCTTCTCATTGTTCTAAATCTGACGTTGAAAACTGTGATTGGGTGTGGGAGGACAATATGGAAGACCTGCCACACATGAGCCACACATCATCGAATAAATCACCACTTATCATGTGTCACAATGGTGAGGATCCCTTTAGCTGTAACGTTTGTGGCAAAGGCTTTATTTTAAATTGTAACTTAAAGAGACACATGATGATCCATACAGGGGGAAGGCCCTCTAGTTGTAATGACGTTGCCCAGGGTCCCTCATCTCCTCAACACATGGTCCAGGGACCCCCAAAACCCCCCCTGCAGGCAGCGGGACGACTGGCCCCCGGCTTGTTCTATGGTTCCCGGTACGGGACACAGGCGGGGACAGGCCACCATGGGAGAAAGCCCCTAACAAACCTCCAATATGACCTGCGTCTCAGGAATAGGACTGCTAGTTCAACCAACAGGAAGTCTGACCCAACAGGAAGCCTCACCCAGTATGACCTGCGTCTCAGGAATAGGGCTGCTAGTTCAACCAACAGGAAGTCTGACTCAACAAGAAGCCTCACCCAGTATGACTTGCGTCTCAGGAAGAGGATGCCTGCTATTTCAACCAACAGGAAGCCTAACACAACCCTTTGTAGAGTAGGAAGTATGCATACTACAGACCAGAGGGCACTGTTGGAGAAAGAGTTCCATTGCAACACGCACATCACCCTAAGGAGGAGGACTGAGCTGTCGGTGGCTCTTCAGCTCACAGAGAGACAGATACAGATCTGGTTCCAGAACCGCCGGAGAAGAGAGAGGAAAGGAGAGAATCACCAATGGAGAGAACCACTGTAGTTGTTAAGTTGCAAGTTATCACAATGATAACTTGGAATACACACAGTTGTAGCATTTGTTTTTATTACAACTATTAAAAAGTTAAGGCACATGAGGATTTATACAGGGGAAATGCTCTATCGTTCAAATGATACCAGAACAGTGGCCTTGTGGTTAGAGTGTCCGCCCTGGAACTGGGAGGCCGGGGTTCGATATCATACCAAAATCATACCAAAGACTCTAAAAAATGGGACCCAATGCCTCCCTGCTTGGCACTCAGCATCAAAGGGATGGATTGGGGGTCAAAATCAGCTAATGATTCCCGAGCGCGGCAAGCCGCAGCTCACCGCTCCTTGGAGCTCACCACTCCAAGTGATGGGTTAAAAGCGGAGGTCCAATTTCGCTGCGGTAACGTAGTGACAAATCATGCGACTTTGACTTTTGTTATACAGTTTGCAGCCAAGGCTCTGGTCAAAAGAATGGTTTGAAGAAACAAGGGCTTATTCATACGATTAAACATATTTGCAACGTTTGTGCAAAGTGTTTAATCCTAATGGAAATTTGAAGAAACCAATGACCAATCATACTAATGAAAGGCCACCCACCCCCTTTCCCCCCTCCTTGTATTTTTTTCTTTTCCCCACTATGATTTGCTGCTTCTGAATATTTGTGTCTTCAATTGTTTGAAATGTACAATATGGCCACTATCATGAACAAGTATATTTTCCATTCTCCATTCACAGTTATTAGCTATGTTGTAGTTGTGCTTGAAATGTACTGTGAATAATCTTAAACTGCATAATAAAAACATGCATTCATTTAGGCATGATTGTCCCCTCTTTATTTTGTTTAAATGCTATAAAAATAGTTATTATCCTAATCCACCAAGGCAAACATGTCTAATTAAAGATTATATCACACAGAGTGCAAAGTAATTAAGTCACATATGATCATTCATAGGAGTGAATTATATCTGATTAGCGATTTCAACAGCTTGAAATGGTCTGTTTCTCAATGTTACCTACTGTACTGTAAACTGCAATGTCATTATAACTATACTAGAATTTAGCTGTGTGTAAGTCACACATACCAAGGGTGCATTGTAGATTAAAACACATTTTTTGAATGACAAAAGAGTGACTGGATCATCAACCTGATAGGGGGACCCATTAGGTTGATTGTTCCTGCCCCCCACCATACACACATCATTTGTGCCCCAACCTGTTGAAAATGCATGCATGAAAACACCTGACTTCAAAATCAGTGCCACACCAGCATATATTCATACAGATGCAAATGAATCACCCTCCTTTCACCACTTTTTGCCAAGCTTTGGTCAATCGCTTGTTTTTTTGGCATTGGTGTGCAAACTTCACCTCCTCTCCCTAGTTGCTTCTGAGTATAAATGTGTTTATGTTGTACCCATTACACACTGATATGTGCATTATGTTATATAAGCCATACATCCTCTTTTTTCTGTTAATTTGTATTATTCCAATAAGGGGCTCCATAGTAGGCCTACCATGGATATAAGCCTAGTGCCCCATAACGTCAGAACATAAAAACAGTATGCTACTGTATCTGTCGGTTTTTGTTTCCAACATCTGATTCCAGTCAGCTAAAATAAGGTTTTACCATTGCTGGTGCTGTACAGTGAGCTAAGTAATTGTTATGGGTATACGTTGACCTTGTAATAATACCCAGATACCAGTCTATTCAGCATATCATATTGTATAGCTTTAATGGCATGGGAATAGTTATTATTCAAACATTTGCTTACAGATTATCTCACACAGAGTGCGAAGTAATTAAGTCACACATGATGATTCATAGGAGTGAATTATATCTGATTAGCGATTTCAACAACTTGAATTTGACTGTTTCTCAGTGTTGCCTACTGTACTGTAATGTAAACTACTACTGTCATTATACTGTAACTATACTAGTATTTAGCCGTGTGTAAGTCACACATACCATGGGTGCATTGTAGATTAAAATACATGTTTTGAATGACAAGAAACAGTATGACTGATTGATCATCAACCTGATGCCCCCCACCATACACACTCACACTTACCTCAAACTGTGTAATAAACTATGCATATTTTAGTCATTTATCATATTCTTCAATGGATGGATCTATGTTGCATTGACGTGACTTCATTACAATATGTGCCCCAACCTGTTGAAAATGCATGCATGAAAACACATGAGTTCAAAATCGGGAGTGGAGCTCCATTCTGGTGCAATATCTACCAGTACAGAGCCTCCACATATTAAAAAAGGAACAGGAGAACTAAAGACCAGAGGAAGCTGACGTATACGTATAAACTTGGTTGAATAAATAATTTTACATGAATTATTTATAGGGCTAGCAAGAAGTATGCCGTTTTTACCGATTGACATGCTATGTGATGTAATAGTAATTGTTGGAGATGGGATAATAGAATAATGGGATATATGTTCCTTATGTCATAATGTAAGGGACGGTTAAGCCCATCAGTCTGGAGTCCAGTCTTTCCAGAGTCAGAAAATCATGTGTAAGGTTCTTTTTTAAAAGTACCTTAACAATAACATAAAAAACATCTGTATGTGATTCAATAACTGTGACTTGTATTACTGTTTTATCTGAATAACATGTTGTGACACATAATATATCTAGTGCCAGTGATGCAGATGTGAATTTTGAATTGTATCTGAATGTAAATTTCAACAACTGAGTGGATCCCATATAGGCTTTGTTCAAAAAATGATCATGGCCAGAGAGATATACTGTACCTGTGTTTGTCCCAAGTTACGCCGGTGGGTTAGGGGTCAGCTCATTGTAATTGAAGGTGTGATTCACATGGTATTAATTGTGACATTTTCACAGCTGCAGAACAGACTCTGGAATTATATCTGAATATAAATTTCAAGAACTTGGATTTGGAACTTTGGTTTTTATAGTCATGCACCTTCTTAACCCAAAAAATAAAGTTCATAATAGTGATCCAGTGCTTAACTGGTTCCATACTTAATTTAATACAATCCATCAGTAATTCAGTCAGAAAAGCAAGTTGTATTCTCCTAGAAGTAACACTATGCTCCTGCAAAACTGTTGTCCAATATGATATGTAATGATGAACCAATAATTCATTTGATTCAATTGTTTAAAACATTCTTCAATCTCTTCTATTACCTTGCAAACAACATGTAGATCAGCTATATTCATTAAAGAGTATTTAGTACTATACATGATACCCCAGGACAAAACAAACATGACATTTTAAACCCAAATATGATCATATTTTATGTAATGTTGTGCTTTAGCTTTTACTGTGGGTGTGATATAAACTACATTGCTATTATAATAACTATTGTAGTATTGAACTGCGTAAACTGCGCAATAGGGTGTATTGCAGATTAAAACAAGTATTTTAGAATGACAAAACACGGTATGACTGATGGCCCATCAACCTGATGGGGAGACCCATCTGATTGATGGTCCCATCCCACCACACCCCCTCTGTGAGTATAAAGCAGGGCTCTGTTTACTTTGGTGCCATCACTTGAACCTGTACTTGATCTGGTTTAGAGATAAATGCCTCTCCTCTGGACTATAGACTCTGTTTCAGTTCTCCTTCTGTAGTGAGCTAGCTTTAAGGCATGGCTTTACTACAAGCACTGCATTCCCTGGTCAACAAGAACATCAACAAGATACTCTCTGCAGCTGTTGCTCAAGAGGTTCTGGAGATTGTTGGACGAATAATAACAGGCTACGAGGATGCCAAATTACACAGATCAGGTTGGTCATTGCAAACTTTTGACTCTAAGCGATGTTTTGACATCGGTATGAATATAAATAAACAATATTAATTCATAATCAAGCAAATGTACTGCTGATCATGTCTTGTGAGCGTAATGATTTTGGCGTTAGAGTTGCATAGAAAATGCAGTGCGTGCCCATGATACCATTATGTCCTTCATTCATCAATGCATTCTTGCATGGTGTTTGAGATCTTACATTAGCATGGCATCTTACATTCTTTTTGATCCCACATAGACCAAACCAATGATTGCTTCAAACTATCGTGTCTGACTCTCATATCATCTTCTGTCTAGATGTCTTCCACCTTGCTGTGATAAAACAGGAGGTTGAGCCAGAACATCAGGAGTGGAGCTCGAGCCTGGTTCAAGTTCTACCAGAGCCCCCTCAGATTAAAGTGGAACAGGAGGACCAAAGACCAGAGTATGCTGATGGGTCACCACAGCTATTACTAATAGTGAAAAGTGAAGACGATGATGGGAACATCTCCAGAGAGACAGGGCCTCCAGCCAGCACCTCAACTGAACACATGGAAAGACAAACTGGCGTAGAGAACAGTGGGTTATTGCCCTCATCTACCAGTGTAAATCCCATCTCTTCTCATTGTTCTAAATCTGACGTTGAAAACTGTGATTGGGTGTGGGAGGACAATATGGAAGACCTGCCACACATGAGCCACACATCATCGAATAAATCACCACTTATCATGTGTCACAATGGTGAGGATCCCTTTAGCTGTAACGTTTGTGGCAAAGGCTTTATTTTAAATTGTAACTTAAAGAGACACATGATGATCCATACAGGGGGAAGGCCCTCTAGTTGTAATGACGTTGCCCAGGGTCCCTCATCTCCTCAACACATGGTCCAGGGACCCCCAAAACCTCCCCTGCAGGCAGCGGGACGACTGCGCCCCGGCTTGTTCTATGGTTCCCGGTACGGGACACAGGCGGGGACAGGCCACCATGGGAGAAAGCCCCTAACAAACCTCCAATATGACCTGCGTCTCAGGAATAGGACTGCTAGTTCAACCAACAGGAAGTCTGACCCAACAGGAAGCCTCACCCAGTATGACCTGCGTCTCAGGAATAGGGCTGCTAGTTCAACCAACAGGAAGTCTGACTCAACAAGAAGCCTCACCCAGTATGACTTGCGTCTCAGGAAGAGGATGCCTGCTATTTCAACCAACAGGAAGCCTAACACAACCCTTTGTAGAGTAGGAAGTATGCATACTACAGACCAGAGGGCACTGTTGGAGAAAGAGTTCCATTGCAACACGCACATCACCCTAAGGAGGAGGACTGAGCTGTCGGTGGCTCTTCAGCTCACAGAGAGACAGATACAGATCTGGTTCCAGAACCGCCGGAGAAGAGAGAGGAAAGGAGAGAATCACCAATGGAGAGAACCACTGTAGTTGTTAAGTTGCAAGTTATCACAATGATAACTTGGAATACACACAGTTGTAGCATTTGTTTTTATTACAACTATTAAAAAGTTAAGGCACATGAGGATTTATACAGGGGAAATGCTCTATCGTTCAAATGATACCAGAACAGTGGCCTTGTGGTTAGAGTGTCCGCCCTGGAACTGGGAGGCCGGGGTTCGATATCATACCAAAATCATACCAAAGACTCTAAAAAATGGGACCCAATGCCTCCCTGCTTGGCACTCAGCATCAAAGGGATGGATTGGGGGTCAAAATCAGCTAATGATTCCCGAGCGCGGCAAGCCGCAGCTCACCGCTCCTTGGAGCTCACCACTCCAAGTGATGGGTTAAAAGCGGAGGTCCAATTTCGCTGCGGTAACGTAGTGACAAATCATGCGACTTTGACTTTTGTTATACAGTTTGCAGCCAAGGCTCTGGTCAAAAGAATGGTTTGAAGAAACAAGGGCTTATTCATACGATTAAACATATTTGCAACGTTTGTGCAAAGTGTTTAATCCTAATGGAAATTTGAAGAAACCAATGACCAATCATACTAATGAAAGGCCACCCACCCCCTTTCCCCCCTCCTTGTATTTTTTTCTTTTCCCCACTATGATTTGCTGCTTCTGAATATTTGTGTCTTCAATTGTTTGAAATGTACAATATGGCCACTATCATGAACAAGTATATTTTCCATTCTCCATTCACAGTTATTAGCTATGTTGTAGTTGTGCTTGAAATGTACTGTGAATAATCTTAAACTGCATAATAAAAACATGCATTCATTTAGGCATGATTGTCCCCTCTTTATTTTGTTTAAATGCTATAAAAATAGTTATTATCCTAATCCACCAAGGCAAACATGTCTAATTAAAGATTATATCACACAGAGTGCAAAGTAATTAAGTCACATATGATCATTCATAGGAGTGAATTATATCTGATTAGCGATTTCAACAGCTTGAAATGGTCTGTTTCTCAATGTTACCTACTGTACTGTAAACTGCAATGTCATTATAACTATACTAGAATTTAGCTGTGTGTAAGTCACACATACCAAGGGTGCATTGTAGATTACAACACATTTTTGAATGACAAAAGAGAGAGTGACTGGATCATCAACCTAATGGGGGGGCCCATTAGGTTGATTGTTCCTGCCCCCCACCATACACCATCATTTGTGCCCCAACCTGTTGAAAATGCATGCATGAAAACACATGACTTCAAAATCAGTGCCACACCAGCATATATTCATACAGATGCAAATGAATCACCCTCCTTTCACCACTTTTTGCCAAGCTTTGGTCAATCTCTTGTTTTTTTGGCATTGGTGTGCAAACTTCACCTCCTCTCCCTAGTTCCTTCTGAGTATAAATGTGTTTATGTTGTACCCATTACACACTAATATGTGCATTATGTTATATAAGCCATACATCCTCTTTTTTCTGTTAATTTGTATTATTCCAATAAGGTACTCAGGGCTCCATAGTAGGCCTACCATGGATATAAGCATAGTGCCCCATAACGTCAGAACATAAAAACAGCATGATACTGTATCTGTCGGTTTGTGTTTCCAACATCTGATTCCAGTCAGCTAAAATAAGGTTTTACCATTGCTGGTGCTGTACAGTGAGCTAAGTAATTGTTATGGGTATACGTTGACCTTGTAATAATACCCAGATACCAGTCTATTCAGCATATCATATTGTATAGCTTTAATGGCATGGGAATAGTTATTATTCAAACATTTGCTTACAGATTATCTCACACAGAGTGCGAAGTAATTAAGTCACACATGATGATTCATAGGAGTGAATTATATCTGATTAGCGATTTCAACAACTTGAATTTGACTGTTTCTCAGTGTTGCCTACTGTACTGTAATGTAAACTACTACTGTCATTATACTGTAACTATACTAGTATTTAGCCGTGTGTAAGTCACACATACCAAGGGTGCATTGTAGATTAAAATACATGTTTTGAATGACAAGAAACAGTATGACTGATTGATCATCAACCTGATGCCCCCCACCATACACACTCACACTTACCTCAAACTGTGTAATAAACTATGCATATTTTAGTCATTTATCATATTCTTCAATGGATGGATCTATGTTGCATTGACGTGACTTCATTACAATATGTGCCCCAACCTGTTGAAAATGCATGCATGAAAACACATGAGTTCAAAATCGGGAGTGGAGCTCCATTCTGGTGCAATATCTACCAGTACAGAGCCTCCACATATTAAAAAAGGAACAGGAGAACTAAAGACCAGAGGAAGCTGACGTATACGTATAAACTTGGTTGAATAAATAATTTTACATGAATTATTTATAGGGCTAGCAAGAAGTATGCCGTTTTTACCGATTGACATGCTATGTGATGTAATAGTAATTGTTGGAGATGGGATAATAGAATAATGGGATATATGTTCCTTATGTCATAATGTAAGGGACGGTTAAGCCCATCAGTCTGGAGTCCAGTCTTTCCAGAGTCACAAAATCATGTGTAAGGTTCTTTTTTAAAAGTACCTTAACAATAACATAAAAAACATCTGTATGTGATTCAATAACTGTGACTTGTATTACTGTTTTATCTGAATATCATGTTGTGACACATAATATATCTAGTGCCAATGATGCAGAAGTGAATTTTGAATTGTATCTGAATATAAATTTCAACAACTGAGTGGATTCCATATAGGCTTTGTTCAAAAGAATGATCATGGCCAGAGAGATATACTGTAGCTGTGTTTGTCCCAAGTTACGCCGGTGGGTTAGGGGTCAGCTCATTGTAATTGAAGGTGTGATTCACATGGTATTAATTGTGACATTTTCACAGCTGCAGAACAGACTCTGGAATTATATCTGAATATAAATTTCAAGAACTTGGATTTGGAACTTTGGATTTTATAGTCATGCACCTTCTTAACCCAAAAATAAAGTTCTTAATAGTGATCCAGTGCTTAACTGGTTCCATACTTAATTTAATACAATCCATCAGTAATTCAGTCAGAAAAGCATGTTGTATTCTCCTAGAAGTAACACTATGCTCCTGCAAAACAGTTGTCCAATATGATATGTACTGATGAACCAATAATTCATTTGATTCAATTGTTTAAAACATTCTTCAATCTCTTCTATTACCTTGCAAACAACATGTAGATCAGCTATATTCATTAAAGAGTGTTTAGTACTATACATGATACACCAGGATAAAACAAACATGACGTTTAAACCAAAATATGATCATATTTTATGTAATGTTGTGCTTTAGCCTACTGTGGTGTGATATAAACTGCATTGCTATTATAATAACTATAGTAGTATTGAACTGTGTAAACTACACAATAGGGTGTGTTGCAGATTAAAACAAGTATTTTAGAATGACAAAACACGGTATGACTGATGGCCCATCAACCTGATGGGGAGACCCATCTGATTGATGGCCCCATCCCACCACACCCCCTCTGTGAGTATAAAGCAGGGCTGTGTTTACTTTGGTGCCATCACTTGAACCTGTACTCGATCTGGTTAAGAGATAAATGCCTCTCCTCTGGACTATAGACTCTGTTTCAGTTCTCCTTCTGTAGTGAGCTAGCTTTAAGACATGGCTTTACTACAAGCACTGCATTCCCTGGTCAACAAGAACATCAACAAGATACTCTCTGCAGCTGTTGCTCAAGAGGTTCTGGAGATTGTTGGACGAATAATAACAGGCTACGAGGATGCCAAATTACACAGATCAGGTTGGTCATTGCAAACTTTTGACTCTAAGCGATGTTTTGACATCGGTATGAATATAAATAAACAATATTAATTCATAATCAAGCAAATGTACTGCTGATCATGACTTGTGAGCGTAATGATTTTGGCGTTAGAGTTGCATAGAAAATGCAGTGCATGCCCATGATACCATTATGTCCTTCATTCATGAATGCATTCTTGCATGGTGTTTGTACTCTCTTTTTGATTCCACATAGACCAAACCAATGATTGCTTCAAACTATCGTGTCTGACTCTCATATCATCTTCTGTCTAGATGTCTTCCACCTTGCTGTGATAAAACAGGAGGTTGAGCCAGAACATCAGGAGTGGAGCTCGAGCCTGGTTCAAGTTCTACCAGAGCCCCCTCAGATTAAAGTGGAACAGGAGGACCAAAGACCAGAGTATGCTGATGGGTCACCACAGCTATTACTAATAGTGAAAAGTGAAAACGATGATGGGAACATCTCCAGAGAGACAGGGCCTCCAGCCAGCACCTCAACTGAACACATGGAAAGACAAACTGGTGTAGAGAACAGTGGGTTATTGCCCTCATCTACCAGTGTAAATCCCATCTCTTCTCATTGTTCTGAATCTGACGTTGAAAACTGTGATTGGGTGTGGGAGGACAATTTGGAAGACCTGCCACACATGAGCCACACATCATCGAATAAATCACCACTTATCATGTGTCACAATGGTGAGGATCCCTTTAGCTGTAACGTTTGTGGCAAAGGCTTTATTTTAAATTGTAACTTAAAGAGACACATGATGATCCATACAGGGGGAAGGCCCTCTAGTTGTAATGACGTTGCCCAGGGTCCCTCATCTCCTCAACACATGGTCCAGGGACCCCCAAAACCTCCCCTGCAGGCAGCGGGACGACTGGCCCCCGGCTTGTTCTATGGTTCCCGATACGGGACACAGGCGGGGACAGGCCACCATGGGAGAAAGCCCCTAACAAACCTCCAATATGACCTGCGTCTCAGGAATAGGGCTGCTGGTTCAACCAACAGGAAGTCTGACCCAACAGGAAGCCTCACCCAGTATGACCTGCGTCTCAGGAATAGGGCTGCTAGTTCAACCAACAGGAAGTCTGACCCAACAGGAAGCCTCACCCAGTATGACCTGCGTCTCAGGAAGAGGATGCTTGCTATTTCAACCAACAGGAAGCCTAACACAACCCTTTGTAGAGTAGGAAGTATGCATACTACAGACCAGAGGGCACTGTTGGAGAAAGAGTTCCATTGCAACACGCACATCACCCTAAGGAGGAGGACTGAGCTGTCTGTGGCTCTTCAGCTCACAGAGAGACAGATACAGATCTGGTTCCAGAACCGCCGGAGAAAAGAGAGGAAAGGGGAGAATCACCAATGGAGAGAACCACTGTAGTTGTTAAGTTGCAAGTTATCACAATGATAACTTGGAATACACACAGTTGTAGCATTTGTTTTTATTACAACTATTAAAAAGTTAAGGCACATGAGGATTTATACAGGGGAAATGCTCTATCGTTCAAATGATACCAGAACAGTGGCCTTGTGGTTAGAGTGTCCGCCCTGGAACTGGGAGGCCGGGGTTCGATATCATACCAAAATCATACCAAAGACTCTAAAAATGGGACCCAATGCCTCGCTGCTTGGCACTCAGCATCAAAGGGATGGATTGGGGGTCAAAATCAGCTAATGATTCCTGAGCGCGGCAAGCCGCAGCTCACCGCTCCTTGGAGCTCACCACTCCAAGTGATGGGTTAAAAGCGGAGGTCCAATTTCGCTGCGGTAACGTAGTGACAAATCATGCGACTTTGACTTTGACTTTTGTTATACAGTTTGCAGCCAAGGCTCTGGTCAAAAGAATGGTTTGAAGAAACAAGGGCTTATTCATACGATTAAACATATTTGCAATGTTTGTGCAAAGTGTTTAATCCTAATGGAAATTTGAAGAAACCAATGACCAATCATACTAATGAAAGGCCACCCACCCCCTTTCCCCCCTCCTTGTATTTTTTTCTTTTCCCCACTATGATTTGCTGCTTCTGAATATTTGTGTCTTCAATTGTTTGAAATGTACAATATGGCCACTATCATGAACAAGTATATTTTCCATTCTCCATTCACAGTTATTAGCTATGTTGTAGTTGTGCTTGAAATGTACTGTGAATATCTTAATCTGCATAATAAAAACATGCATTCATTCAGGCATGATTGTCCCCTCTTTATTTTGTTTAAATGCTATAAAAAATAGCGATTATCCTAATCCACCAAGACAAACGTGTTTACTTAAAGATTATATCACACAGAGTGCAAAGTAATCAAGTCACATGATGATTCATAGGAGTGAATTATATCTGATTAGCGATTTCAACAACTTGAAATAGTCTGTTTCTCAATGTTACCTACTGTACTGTAACTGCAACGTCATTATAACTATACTAGAATTTAGCTGTGTGTAAGTCACACATACCAAAGGTGCATTGTAGATTAAAACACATGTTTTGAATGACAAAACAGAGAATGACTGGATCATCAACTTGATGGGGGGACCCATTAGGTTGATTGTTCCTGCCCCCCACCATACACCATCATTTGTGCCCCAACCTGTTGAAAATGCATGCATGAAAACACATGACTTCAAAATCAGTGCCACACCAGCATATATTCATACAGATGCAAATGAATCACCCTCCTTTGCCAAGCTTTGGTCAATCTCTTGGTTCTTTGGCATTGGTGTGCAAACTTCACCTCCTCTCCCTAGTTGCAATGAGTATAAATGTGTTTATGTTGTACCCATTACACAATAATATGTGCATTATGTTATATAAGCCATGCATCCTCTTTTTTCTGTTAATTTGTATTATTCCAATAAGGTACTCAGGGCTCCATAGTAGGCCTACCATGGATATAAGCATAGTGCCCCATAACGTCAGAACATAAAAACAGCATGATACTGTATCTAATGTGTGCTGTATCTGTCTGTTTTTGTTTCCAACATCTGATTCCAGTCAACTAAAATAAGGTTTTACCATTGCTGGTGCTGTACAGTGAGCTAAGTAATTGTTATGGGTATACGTTGACCTTGTAATAATACCCAGATACCAGTCTATTCAGCATATCATATTGTATAGCTTTAATGGCATGGGAATAGTTATTATTCAAACATTTGCTTACAGATTATCTCACACAGAGTGCAAAGTTATTAAGTCACACATGATGATTCATAGGAGTGAATTATATCTGATTAGTGATTTCAACAAATGGAATTTGACTGTTTCTCAGTGTTGCCTAATGCCTACTGTACTGTAATGTAAACTACTACTGTCATTATACTGTAACTATACTAGTATTTAGTCGTGTGTAAGTCACACATACCAAGAGTGCGTTGTAGATTAAAATACATGTTTTGAATGACAAGAAACAGTATGACTGATTGATCATCAACCTGATGCCCCCCACCATACACACTCACACGTACCTCAAACTGTGTAATAAACTATGCATATTTTAGTCATTTATCATATTCTTCAATCCTTCACATTCAATTCCTATACAGGAATGTCTGTCCAACAACTACAACATGTTGTTTTCCTGGATAAACAGTGCAAACCTGTTGAGTAAGTAAAAGTAATTTCAGAAACTGATCTGTAATGATCTGTGATAAACTATGACCTGATTATTTATATTATTCACACATTTCGCCCCAAATTTGTTAAAATCGGCCTCCTTGTTGCGCTATAACAGGCCATTGTGGAAAAAAAATAGGCCAGAGGTTCATCATCGGCATCCAAGGAGTCTCTGTGCGAATTTTGGCAGCGATCAGAGTCAGAGATACGCTCTGCATAGACGGACAGACACACGGACGGAGGGCAAAACATACTCCCCACAATGCCTTCAGCTTGGTGGAGACAAATATACAGCATAGTCCAGTATAAACCATTATAGCACTAACACAGTAACATTATAACAAAAAAACATTGTTATCATTGCTCTTTGTTTTTGCAGTGGTATCAGAGCTCAGTGTCATTTTTAATGTAATGCAGTATTTAATTTACATACAGTATGCCTGAAACCTTACTATTGTTTAGTAAATACATTTGCTATTCAGATGTAATTCATATAATCGCCAATTAATTGTATTAATTGAAGGTGTTACTCTGCATAGTTATGTCTAGGCTGTATGGAACAGTAGGATGGTGTGTTCATGATGAACTCACATGCTTTGCTTGGTCTCTAGGTGCATCATTGTCATGAAATTCCGTTAGTAAGTAGTAGAATGCACACCAAAAGGATGGATTTGTTGCATTGACGTGCCTTCATTACAATATGTTCCCCAACCTGTTGAAAATGCATGCATGTGTAGCACCCAGCCATGAGCCAGCCACAACAGCCCCACCAATCGGACTCAGCCCTATTGGCGCGACTGGTTGTGCGTTGGACTGGCGAGTGGGAGTCCCGTGTTTGATCCCCGATTCTGCATAATACTACAATCTGGCGTAGTCGGCAGGATTTGGAGTGCAGGTGTTATCCCCAATATACCCGTATGCGTCCTTGCGGGTCCACATGAAGGACATCGTGTACAGCGTCTGCGGTGTGGAGTGTGAAGTGTGAGGATGCGCTCCAAAAGATCAAGGGGGTGAATGTAGCACCCAGCCATGAGCCAGCCACAACAGCCCCGCCAATCAGGCTCAGCCCCATTGGCGAGACTGGTTGTGTGTTGGACTGGCGGGTTATGAACATTGCATTTGTATATATATATATATATATATATATATATATATATATATATATATATATATATATATATATATATATATATATATCTATATATACTGTATATTGACCTAATTTGTACCCCTTGCAACTTGTGAGACAAAGTTTGTGAAGTCTGTGCCAAGAAACCAGGAGATTAAACAAAGCTTGCCAAAAAGTGACTCATACAAGGAGGGTGACTCATTTGTTTGTCATTCATGAATATATGCAGGAGGAACTCATTAAAGGTACTTCAAGCAATGTGTTGACAAAGGCTTGTACAAAGGCTTGCTAGCAAAAGATTATACCAGACATGAGGTCTGGTGTTTCACACTTGTTTGTCTGATGTTGGTACATTGTCAGGGAGATGCCGGGATGTGTGAAACCACATTATTGTTCCGCGAGAAGCTTTGATATTCAGACAATCAGGCACATAGCGTGGGGTAAACATTTGACTTAATTGGCCAATAATCAACTTTAAACTTTTATCTGCAGCTGGCTAACCGCTGCTGTGTTGCTTTGTAGTGGGCCCTAATCCTGCCTGATGGAAAATAACATACCATGTCTATATATATATATATATATATATATATATATATATATATATATATATATATATATATATATATATATATATATATATATATATATATATATATGTATATACAGACACACCTGTACCATTGAATTTCTCGGCATTCTCCTGGACTCCGAAAAATGGAGGCCTCTCTTGCCTTGAAAAAAAAAATGACTCGAGAATTTCTTCAAGGGGCCAGCATGCCAATTTCAAATGTCAGCTGCTTTTTTTTGCCCATCTCGCCTTCATCCCTCATCTTGCGGCTGCTGGAGTTGGCTTGCAGCACAGTTAATTTGAGTGATTTAGTGATTTTGCATGCCGGTTGCCTATCTCCCCTCGGGTCTAATGGTTATTACACACCGGCGAAAAAGCGAAACGACTCGAAAAAGCGAACAAAAAAAGGCGAAATATTTGCCAGCGAATTTAGTCGCGGCCTCCTGTACACACCAAAAAGCGAAGCGTATAAAGCGACTAGGCGTATTGTGCGACTATTCTGTTAGCGAGACAGTCGCGGGAGCGGGACTGTCCCGATCCCGCTGCATAAATTATTATAGCCTATCATAAGCAGTCATATTACATAGTCATTACAATATTTCGCGGCGGGAGGTATTTCGCGCTACAGCCGACAGAAAAGGTGAACTATGGATTCCTCTTCCTCGTCATCAAGTGATAAAGACCTGGTGTTGATGGCCATAAATAGGAAAAAAAAGAACAGAAAAGGAAAAGAAGTTTCTGGGTACACCCACTAAAGACTGACCGGGATTGGAATGGTGAGTTTCACACCACCATAAAGCAAATGAAGATGTACCCCCCGAGATTCCGGCAGTATTTCAGGATGTCAGTGGGACAATATGAAGAGCTGCTCGGGCAACTGATGCCCCGTCTTCAAAAGGAGACCACAAACTACAGAGAGCCATGGCTGAGGGAAGTAGGGGTGCTGGGGGGGCTTGAGCACCCCCTTTTTTCAGACACTGCCCCCCTTGGACAGGAGGAGGAAAATACTAGTTATTTTAATCAAAACAGATTCCTGTTAATAGGCCTTATACATATGCTATATCGTTGTATCAGAGGCTGTCAGTTAGCTCATGCATGTGGAGAGGGAAGATAAAAGCCACTTTTCCGTGTGTAAATGCATGAAAATGTGCATGCACAATGTGCATTCACGCACATTTTGCGTGTGTGCGCATCTTGCAGCACCCCATATTGAACGTCCAGCACCCCCTACTGTAAATATCTTCCCGCGGCCATGCAGAGAGCCTATTAATCCGGAGCAGAGGCTCGCTGTCTGTCTCAGGTAAGAAAGCATATTCATATAGGCTAAACAATATTTCATCCTGAACCGAGACCAGGTCCCGTACATCCTGTATAGCTGAAGTGAAGGCTCCTGGTCTCCAGCTATACAGGACAGAACCTGGTTTCGGTTCAGGATGCGCCCTCCTCCAAGTTGCGCTTTCGGACATAACAATTGAATAACATTGCGTGGTTATTAAAACCATAATTCCATAAGCAGGTCGATCCTGACCGGGATTGACCCCACGTTTTTATTCAGTTGGCCAAAGTGCGACCAGCAACTCCGGGGGGTCCGCGAGGGAGTTATTATTAGGCTAATAGCTCAAACAATAAACCAAATAAAGTCGAATCCATCCCTTTGGCTCCGTGTGTACACTCGCAGAGTGAAACAGTGATATTAATAAGTGAGGGGTCCCCGTCCGTCCCAGAGATTAATTGGGGGTCCGTGGGAACCACCGCTAACTATATCTTAACTTCGACATTCCATTAACTGTCTCATTCGTGTGTGTGTGTCTGCGTGCACGCGCCTACTGTATAGTGCACCCTCGCTACTTCATTACATGATATAAAGTTCGATAGACAGTTTACCTTAATGTTCCTCACCTTACTCAAAGGCACAACCTGCTGGCGGAAACTATACAACATACAAGCGCAATAATATGCTACAACAGTATCTGAACACTGGATCCCGGAAAAGAGACAGACAGACATAGATAAGCAAGAGTGGATGTCCTGAAAGAAGTGGTCATGCCAGTCCCAGACAGGAGGAGGTGGCTGAGCATTGCAAGGCGGTTTGAGGAGAGGTGGGATTTCCCCCATTGCATCGGGGCTGTGGATGGGAAACATGTTGTGATCCAGGCCCCTCCCAACTCCGGATCCCTTTTTTTACAATTATAAGGGCACATTCTCTGTAGTTCTGCTGGCCATGGTCGATGCAGACTACAGATTTACCTGCATTGATGTTGGAGGTTATGGCGGGAACAGCGACGGAGGAATCTTCGCCAACTCCAATCTAGGCAAAGCACTACAGGCAGGCCAGCTGGATGTCCCACCCCATCTCCCCTGTGCCATATATAGCGGTTGGCGACGAGGCCTTCCCCATGAAGCCCTACCTCCTCTGGCCTTATTCAGGGCGGCGTCTTCCTGAAGACGAGCGGGTATTTAATTACCACCTCTCGAGAGCCCGGCGTGTTGTGGAGAACACTTTTGGCATCCTCACCAAAAAGTGGAGGGTGTACACTGGCAGGCTACAAGTTGGCCCGGAAACAGCTGACAGTGTTGTGAGGGCCACATGTGTTCTCCACAACTACCTCCGGCTCCACATTCTGGGCCAGAACGTTGAGCCAGAGGAGGATGAGGATGAAGACAACGATGAAGAAACCATCCTCAGACCACTGGCCAACCTGCGAGGGAACCGGGCATCAGAGGAGTCCCAAAGAATAAGGGACACCTTTAACAAGCACTTCACCTCTCCAGCTGGACAAGTGCCATGGCAATATGCTCATGTTCGCCGTGGTTCTCGCGCAAGGCACTAATTCAACGATGCCCAAAAGGTAGATGGTGATCTATTAGTAGATCACACAGGATAGGCAGGTAGATCACATGATGACGGTCCCCTAAAATATATAACTGTCAACTCAAACCTCAAATACTTTGTTGTGTTTTCAAACATCAGTAGTAGCATATACAAAAAACCCTTCCAATCCCCCCTATTTTTTATTTTAGGTGCATTATTCCCAAACACTATATAACATTAAGTAACTCCACCACTATTTCAGAGCTCCCACTTTCTATGGGGCCTTGACATGGATTTTCAGTAATGGGATGATCACATTTTTGATGTGTAGATCTTGATGAGCCGGTCATTTTGAAAGTAGCTCTCAAGTAAAAAAAAAAAGTGTGGGCATCCGTGTGCTAGTTGGTGTAGGCCTACTTTTTCCATTTCCCTTGACTGGAATTTTGACACTTTGTTTACACTAATGCCACAAAAAGACGCATAGGAACACACACACCATAGTGTATAATCAGTTATGTTGTACAGTTATGTTGTTAAAAATAATATGAAATGTATTAGAAAGAGTGGAACGAAATATTATATAGAACAGTGTTCCTCAAGCTACAGCAAAACCAGAGATACATCACTATTTTTTACATTTTAACAATTTGATATGTATCACAATACATGGTCAACAATATGATACATGGACAATATTGCGGATCATTCTGGTGATATGGTCTGATTCAATGACCTGAAATTGATCGTATTGGTCATAACTATTTAAAATACATTGGCATTGTCTTAAGCTGGGGTTTTCAACAGGTGGTCCGAGAAGATTCCAGGTGGTTCCCAGCTAAATGATGGACAGTGGGTAACCAAATCAACCCCTGTAGATCAAGATTTGTAACTCGTGAGAGTAAAATGAAACCAAATGGACTCATACGGTTCCATTTGGTTTCATTTTACTCTCTCAAGAGTTAAATTATTTTTAAACATCTGAATTACCTAACTTTCAAGAATCTACACAATTCGAAGATGTAGAAGAATTGTTATTTTGTCCAACGTTTTGCCAGTTATCTCAAAAACTTGAAAGTCCTTTGGTTTTGGGTTCGAGAGATTAAACTAAACATCAAATGGTGATCCATGGCTGAAATAGTGAATACATAGTGGGCCCTGATATGAAAAAGGTTGAAAACCACTGTCAAGTAATTAAACCACTTTACCTAAATAACATGCTAAATTTGTTGTAGTATGAATGCAATCGATTATATCCAAAGAAAACGATTAAATACTGATTATTCGCATTACAAAACAATAGTCAATGTTTTTAAAAATTGTTTTCATTGCAGTTACTACATCACGGCACCCGTGATCATCAGTTGTTCTGATTACGGACTCAATTTTGTTTGAGCATCAGCATTATATTGGCTCATAGGAATGGAACAAAAAGGGCAACCACTCTTTTGTTCCATTCCTATAAGCCAATATAATGCACATCAGTTATTATAGTTTTGGTACTTCAGTATAAAGAATGAGAACCAATGACCTACAGTATGCTAGTTTGTTTACACTCTAGTGACTGAAAGTTGAACTGTTTTACTTGTTGATTTAACACATGCTATAAATTGAAAAAGACATGTTTCTTTACTGTTCATTTAATTAAAGTATAAAAGTTTCAGTATAAAACTACAAAAAAGTGCAAACAATTAAATGTAACAAACAAAAAAGTTCTGTAAAAAAGGTGCTTCAATATAAATGAGGTAATTAAATAAAATTTAGCAGCAAACATTTTTGAACTGGAAATGGAACAAACATTTTCACAGTATAACAGGAAAAAAATGATGTTAAACAGTGTGTGTGTGTGTGTGTGTGTGTGTGTGTGTGTGTGTGTGTGTGTGTGTGTGTGTGTGTGTGTGTGTGTGTGTGTGTGTGTGTGTGTGTGTCATTGTGTAGTCACACAAAATGGTTCACAAAAATCCTCACGAAATGTTCACTACACTGTAGTGAATATTTTGTGAGGATTTTTGTGAACCAACGTTTGTGCAAAGTGTTTAATCTTAATGGAAATTTGAAGAAACAAATGACCAATCATACTAATGAAAGGCCACCCACCCCCTTTCCCCCCTCCTTGTTTTTTCCCCCATTTACCTCCACTATGATTTGCTGCTTCTGAATATTTGTGTCTTCAATTGTTTGGTGAAATGTACAATATGGCCACTATCATGAACAAGTATACTTTCCATTCTCCATTCACAGTTATTAGCTATGTTGTAGTTGTGCTTGAAATGTACTGTGAATATCTTAAACTGCATAATAAAAACATGCATTCATTCAGGCATGATTGTCCGCTCTTTATTTTGTTTAAATTCTATAAAAAATAGTTATTATCCTAATCCACCAAGACAAACATGTTTACTTAAAGATTATATCACACAGAGTGCAAAGTAATTAAGTCACATATGATCATTCATAGGAGTGAATTATATCTGATTAGCGATTTCAACAACTTGAAATTTCTGTTTCTCAATTTTACCTACTGTACTCTAAACTGCAATGTCATTATAACTATACTAGAATTTAGCTGTGTGTAAGTCACACATACCAAGGGTGCATTGTAGATTAAAACACATTTTTTGAATGATAAAAGAGTGACTGGATCATCAACCTGATAGGGGGACCCATTAGGTTGATTGTTCCTGCCCCCCACCATACACACATCATTTGTGCCCCAACCTGTTGAAACTGCATGCATGAAAACACATGACTTCAAAATCAGTGATAGAGATGCAAATGAATCACCCTCCTTTCACCACTTTTTGCCAAGCTTTGGTCAAACTCTTGTTTTTTTGGCATTGGTGTGCAAACTTCACCTCCTCTCCCTAGTTCCTTCTGAGTATAAATGTGTTTATGTTGTACCCATTACACACTAATATGTGCATTATGTTATATAAGCCATACATCCTCTTTTTTCTGTTAATTTGTATTATTCCAATAAGGTACTCGGGGCTCCATAGTAGGCCTACCATGGATATAAGCCTAGTGCCCCATAACGTCAGAACATAAAAACAGCATGATACTGTATCTGTCGGTTTGTGTATCTGTGTATTGTGTATTGTGTATCAATATCTACCAGTACAGAGCCTCCACATATTAAAAAAAAAAGGAACAGGAGAACTAAAGACCAGAGGAAGCTGACGTATACGTATAAACTTGGTTCAATAAATAATTTTACATGAATTATTCATAGGGCTAGCAAGAAGTATGACGTTTTTACCGATTGACATGCTATGTGATGTAATAGTAATTGTTGGAGATGGGATAATAGAATTATGGGATATATGTTCCTTATGTCATAATGTAAGGGACGGTTAAGCCCATCAGTCTGGAGTCCAGTCTTTCCAGAGTCAAAAAAATGTGTAAGGTACCTTAACAATAACATAAAAAAACATCTGTATGTGATTCAATAACTGTGACTTGTATTACTGTTTTATCTGAATAACATGTTGTGACACATAATATATCTAGTGCCAATGATGCAGATGTGAATTTTGAATTGTATCTGAATGTAAATTTCAACAACTGAGTGGATCCCATATAGGCTTTGTTCAAAAAATGATCATGGCCAGAGAGATATACTGTACCTGTGTTTGTCCCAAGTTACGCTGGTGGATTAGGGGTCAGCTCATTGTAATTGAAGGTGTGATTCACATGGTATTGTGACATTTTCACACCTGCAGAACAGACTCTGGAATTATATCTGAATATAAATTTCAAGAACTTGGATTTGGAAATTTTATAGCCATGCACCTTTTTAACACAAAAATAAAGTTCATAATAGTGATCCAGTGCTTAACTGGTTCCATACTTAATTTAATACAATCCATCAGTAATTCAGTCAGAAAAGCATGTTGTATTCTCCTAGAAGTAACACTATGCTCCTGCAAAACTGTTGTCCAATATGATATGTAATGATGAACCAATAATTCATTTGATTCAATTGTTTAAAACATTCTTCAATCTCTTCTATTACCTTGCAAACAACATGTAGATCAGCTATATTCATTAAAGAGTATTTAGTACTATACATGATACCCCATGGATAAAACAAACATGACATTTAAACCCAAATATGATCATATTTTATGTCATGTTGTGCTTTAGCCTACTGTGGTGTGATATAAACTGCATTGCTAATAACTATAGTAGTATTGAACTGTGTAAACTACACAATAGGGTGTATTGCAGATTAAAACAAGTATTTTAGAATGACAAAACACGGTATGACTGATGGCCCATCAACCTGATGGGGAGACCCACCTGATTGATGGTCCCATCCCACCACACCCCCTCTGTGAGTATAAAGCAGGGCTGTGTTTACTTTGGTGCCATCACTTGAACCTGTACTTGATCTGGTTTAGAGATAAATGCCTCTCCTCTGGACTATAGACTCTGTTTCAGTTCTCCTTCTGTAGTGAGCTAGCTTTAAGACATGGCTTTACTACAAGCACTGCATTCCCTGGTCAACAAGAACATCAACAAGATACTCTCTGCAGCTGTTGCTCAAGAGGTTCTGGAGATTGTTGGACGAATAATAACAGGCTACGAGGATGCCAAATTACACATATCAGGTTGGTCATTGCAAACTTTTGTTTTGACATCGGTATGAATATAAATAAACAATATTAATTCATAATCAAGCAAATGTACTGCTGATCATGTCTTGTGAGCGTAATGATTTTGGCGTTAGAGTTGCATAGAAAATGCAGTGCATGCCCATGATACCATTATGTCCTTCATTCATGAATGCATTCTTGCATGGTGTTTGAGATCTTACATTAGCATGGCATCTTACACTCTTTTTGATCCCACATAGACCAAACCAATGATTGCTTCAAACTATCGTGTCTGACTCTCATATCATCTTCTGTCTAGATGTCTTCCACCTTGCTGTGATAAAACAGGAGGTTGAGCCAGAACATCAGGAGTGGAGCTCGAGCCTGGTGCAAGTTCTACCAGAGCCCCCTCAGATTAAAGTGGAACAGGAGGACCAAAGACCAGAGTATGCTGATGGGTCACCACAGCTATTACTAATAGTGAAAAGTGAAGACGATGATGGGAACATCTCCAGAGAGACAGGGCCTCTAGCCAGCACCTCAACTGAACACACGGATAGACAAACTGGCGTAGAGAACAGTGGGTTATTGCCCTCATCTACCAGCGTAAATCCCATCTCTTCTCATTGTTCTAAATCTGACGTTGAAAACTGTGATTGGGTGTGGGAGGACAATATGGAAGACCTGCCACACATGAGCCACACATCATCGAATGAATCACCACTTATCATGTGTCACAATGGTGAGGATCCCTTTAGCTGTAACGTTTGTGGCAAAGGCTTTATTTTAAATTGTAACTTAAAGAGACACATGATGATCCATACAGGGGGAAGGCTCTCTAGTTGTAATGACGTTGCCCAGGGTCCCTCATCTCCTCAACACATGGTCCAGGGACCCCCAAAACCTCCCCTGCAGGCAGCGGGACGACTGGCCCCCGGCTTGTTCTATGGTTCCCGGTACGGGACACAGGCGGGGACAGGCCACCATGGGAGAAAGCCCCTAAAAAACCTCCAATATGACCTGCGTCTCAGGAATAGGACTGCTAGTTCAACCAACAGGAAGCCTCACACAACAAGAAGCCTCACCCAGTATGACCTGCGTCTCAGGAGGAGGACGGCTGCTAGTTCAACCAACAGGAAGTCTGACTCAACAAGAAGCCTCACCCAGTATGACCTGCGTCTCAGGAAGAGGATGCTTGCTAATTCAACCAACAGGAAGCCTAACACAACCCTTTGTAGAGTAGGAAGTATGCATACTACAGACCAGAGGGCACTGTTGGAGAAAGAGTTCCATTGCAACACGCACATCACCCTAAGGAGGAGGACTGAGCTGTCTGTGGCTCTTCAGCTCACAGAGAGACAGATACAGATCTGGTTCCAGAACCGCCGGAGAAAAGAGAGGAAAGGGGAGAATCACCAATGGAGAGAACCACTGTAGCTGTGAGGATTTATGAGGATCAATACAGGGGAAATGCTCTATCGTTATACAGTTTGCAGCAAAGGCTCTGGTCAAAAGAATGGTTTGAAGAAACAAGGACTTATTCATACGATTAAACATATTTGCAACGTTTGTGCAAAGTGTTTAATCTTAATGGAAATTTGAAGAAACAAATGACCAATCATACTAATGAAAGGCCACCCACCCCCTTTCCCCCCTCCTTGTTTTTTTCCCCCATTTACCTCCACTATGATTTGCTGCTTCTGAATATTTGTGTCTTCAATTGTTTGGTGAAATGTACAATATGGCCACTATCATGAACAAGTATACTTTCCATTCTCCATTCACAGTTATTAGCTATGTTGTAGTTGTGCTTGAAATGTACTGTGAATATCTTAAACTGCATAATAAAAACATGCATTCATTCAGGCATGATTGTCCGCTCTTTATTTTGTTTAAATTCTAAAAAAAAAAAAAAAAAGTTATTATCCTAATCCACCAAGACAAACATGTTTACTTAAAGATTATATCACACAGAGTGCAAAGTAATTAAATCACATATGATGATTCATAGGAGAGAATTGTATCTGGTTAGCGATTTCAACAGCTTGAAATTGTCTGTTTCTCAATGTTACCTACTGTACTCTAAACTGCAATGTCATTATAACTATACTAGAATTTAGCTGTGTGTAAGTCACACATACCAAGGGTGCATTGTAGATTAAAACACATTTTTTGAATGACAAAACAGAGAATGACTGGATCATCAAACTGATGGGGGGACCCATTAGGTTGATTGTTCCTGCCCCCCACCATACACCATCATTTGTGCCCCAACCTGTTGAAAATGCATGCATGAAAACACATGACTTCAAAATCAGTGATAGAGATGCAAATGAATCACCCTCCTTTCACCACTTTTTGCCAATCTTTGGTCAATCTCTTGGTTCTTTGGCATTGGTGTGCAAACTTCACCTCCTCTCCCTAGTTGCAATGAGTATAAATGTGTTTATGTTGTACCCATTACACACTAATATGTGCATTATGTTATATAAGCCATACATCCTCTTTTTCTGTTAATTTTTATTATTCCAATAATAAGGTACTCAGGGCTCCATAGTAGGCCTACCAAGCCTAGTGCCACATAACGTCAGAACATAAAAACAGCATGATACTATATCTAATGTGTTCTGTATCTGTCTGTTTTTGTTTCCAACATCTGATTCCAGTCAGCTAAAATAAGGTTTGACCATTGTTATTGTTATAGGTATACGTTGACCTTGTAATAATACCCAGATACCAGTCTATTCAGCATATCATATTGTATAGCTTTAATGGCATGAGAATAGTTATTATTCAAACATTTGCTTACAGATTATCTCACACAGAGTGCGAAGTAATTAAGTCACACATGATGATTCATAGGAGTGAATTATATCTGATTAGTGATTTCAACAACTTGAATGTGAGTGTTTCTCAGTGTTGCCTACTGTACTGTACTGTAAACTACTACTGCCATTATACTGTAACTATACTAGTATTTAGGCGTGTGTAAGTCACACATACCAAGGGTGCATTGTAGATTAAAATACATGTTTTGAATGACAATAAACAGTATGACTGATGGATCATCAACCTGATGCCCCCCACCATACACACTCACATGTACCTCAAACTGTGTAATAAACTATGCATATTTTAGTCATTTATCATATTCTTCAATCCTTCACATTCAATTCTTATACAGGAATGTCTGTCCAACAACTACAACATGTTGTTTTCCTGGATAAACAGTGCAAACCTGTTGAGTAAGTAAAAGTAATTTCAGAAAAACGGAACTGTAATGATCTGTAATCATAAACTATGACCTGATTATTTATATTTTTCACACATTTTGCCCCAAATTTGTTAAAATCAGCCTCCTGGTGGCGCTATAACAGGCCATCGTGGAAAAAAATAGGCCAGAGGTTCATCATCGGCATCCAAGGAGTCTCTGTGCGAATTTTGGCAGCGATCAGAGCACACGGACGGAGGGCAAAACATACTCCCCACAATGCCTTCAGCTTGGTGGAGACAAATATACAGCATACTACAGCATAAACCATTATAGCACTAACATTATAACAAAAAACATTGTTATCATTGCTTATTATCATCGTTGTTTTTGCAGTGGTATCGAGCTCAGTGTCATTTTAGTGCAATGCAGTATTTAATGTATATACAGTATGCCTGTTAGTCCATACTGGTCCCAAGTTACAAGTTTGAAACCTTACTATTGTTTAGTAAATACATTTGCTATTCAGATGTAATTCATATAATTGCCAATTAATTGTATTAATTGAAGATGTTACTCTGCATAGTTATGTCTAGGCTGTATGGTCAGTAGGATGGTGTGTTCATGATGAACTCACATGCATTGCTTGGTCTCTAGGTGCATCATTGTCATGAAATTCCGTTAGTAAGTAGTAGAATGCACACCAAAAGGATGCATTTATGTTACATTGACGTGACTTCTTCATTACAATATGTGCCCTAACCTGTTGAAAATGCATGCATGCAAACACATATGAACATTGCATTTGTCTATATATATATGTGTCTATATATATATATATATATATGTGTCTATATATATATATATATATATAGACCTAATTTGTACCGCTTGCAACTTGTGAGACACATTTTGTGAAGTTTGTGCCAAGAAACCAGGAGGTTAAACAAAGCTTGCCAAAAAGTGTTGGTGACTCATACAAGGAGCATGACTCATTTGTTTGTCATTCATGAATATATGCAGGAGGAACTCATCATTAAAGGTACTTTAAGCAATGTTTTTGTGTTGACAAAGGCCTGCTGGCAAAAGATTATACCAGACATGAGGTCTGGTGTTTCACACTTGTTTGTCTGATGTTGGTACATTGTCAGGGAGATGTTGGGATGTGTGAAACCTCATTATTGTTCAGAGAGAAGCTTTGATATTCAGACAATCAGGCACATAGCGTGGGGTAAACATTTGACTTGGCCAATAATCAACTTTAAACTTTTATCTGCAGCTGGCTAACCGCTGCTGTGTTGCGTTGTAGTGGGCCCTAATCCTGCCTGATGGAAAATAACATACCACGTCCTCCAAGATTTTGACATTTTGTGTGTTTTAAAAAGCATTAAACCCATAGATAGATGGCATTAATTTGTTTATGGTTTTAAAGGTTATAATGATCCCATATATACAAACAGTACCTGCCACTATATGCAACTATGTATTTCCAGCATTATTTAACCCAATAGTAATTACGGGTATTAAAAAATCCATTCATCCGAATCCATCCGAATCTGCAGATGATCTGCAATATATATATCCACGGATAAATCTGCAACCCGCTGATCTCTTGCAGGTATCTATCAGTCTTTTGAGAAATAGTTATTGGAACATTCTAATATTTAATGCAAGGAAGAGAAATATGAATACAACTTTAATTTGTATTGTTCCAATAAGATACTCAGGACTCCGTAGTAGGCCTACCATGATTATAGGCATGGTTAAAGTGTAGGTAACCTGCAAAAAAAACTCTCAAAACTGTTGACACATGTCACTCAAAAATAGCCTAAGTATCCCAATGATATATTTAAAATGTACACATCTCACATTTGAGGTTTATAAAAATAACATTACTAGATCCGCCACTTTGGGAAATGTAGTTCTGAATCTGTTGATGTCGCGGGTGTGTGACGAAAATAGGATCATAAGGGGTCCTTTTGGTTCATCAGTGACAGATCAGTAGCGAATAACTTTTCGCTAACCATCGCTTTCAATTTGGGGGCCGTAGATAAATGTCAGACTGTCGCTACCTAAATGTACAGTAGGCCTACGTGTACGGTTTATAATAATTTGCCCTGATGTAGACTCGCCAGCCTGCCTGCCACACTCTGGGTTAAACGTCTCTAGTAGTTTTACTAATGCAATATAGAATAATTACCAACGTCCCAAGTCGATTAATTTGCAAATTGACAATGTCGGTAGATATCATGTGTTTCGTTGTGTTCTGGGTTTCAATCTTTCTCAAAGGCATCCACTTTGGCTAAAATTTAGATGGTCGGTGGGCTAATACAGTGATTTTCAACCAGTGGTTCGGGGAGCACTAGTGGTCCTTGAGAGTTCCAGGTGGTCCCCAGCTAAATGATGGAAAGCTGGTTAACCAGATGTAACTCTTTGAGAGTGTAAAAATGAAACCTTTAAAATATTCATCATGTAAATTAGCCCAAGTCTACACAACTAGATAACGTAAAACATTAATGGGCATATATCTGTATGTTTGACAGTTTTGTTTCCCAAACCCAGCCTGGTATTGAACAAAAGCAAAAGAAACATTTAGTCGGGGGTCTGTGGGGCTAAAATGTCATCAAATGGTCAGTGACTCGCATTTGGAATAAATAGTAGGCCCTGGTATCAAAAAGGCTGAATACCGTTGGGCTAATATATCAATATGGAGAAATTGATTGAGTGTTATTGTTAATATCACTACCTGACTATTTGAGAAACTTACTACTATACTTATTATATTGGCACTGCATTTTGTAATGGTTTTATTCCCTGCTTTGTTTAAGTGCCCCTGTCACTCAAAGGTCAGAGAGTCCTTCATCTTCATCCTCCTCTTTTTCCGCAACTCCAAGGCAGCCTGAGCCTGAACCAAAATCCTTGGCTCAACTTCCGGTAACTAGAGGAACACAGTGCTCAGGGATAGCTACTCCACATGTGTCCATTGGTGAGTATCGTAAATTGAATTAGTTATGTCATATAAGTATTATTATTAATCTGTGCCATAGCTCACTAACATGACAGCGTTGGATGAAAGGTTGAGCGTACCATAGAACATTCTGATGGGAACCGTGTGTTTTCCAGTTTAATCCTGGGTTCCCCAAAGTTAGTGTTAAGGTGTTTTTGAACAAGGCACTGACCTTGTTCAAACGTGTTTCTCATGTGCCTTGCATGGCTGCCTGTGTCATCGATGTGTGGATGTAATGTTCAATCTATGTAGAACACTTTAGATAGAAACATTAAAAGGGAACATATAACTATATAGAACAGTTAACAGTCTTTTGTATTGAGTTAGACTTGAAATGTACTGTAATTCTGCAAACGATCCTGCAATCAGTCAGTCAAAACTGTAATTACAGGTCTTCAGTGCTCACCTAAAATGGTAGATGTTGGGCTACAGTGTGAACTCCTGTGTGACAAGCAAGAGATCATGGGGGTGGATGAGGAGGAGGAGGAGGAGGAATGGATGGAAGAGGACGATGAAGATTATCTCCCATCCGAGCATGAAGAGGACGACGAGATGACATCTGTAACTCGGTCAGTGGCCAATTTGTTTGGTGCTACATTTATGCTACATTTACACTAAACCGTTCTAGGCTAGAGTTGTGCATTTTCACTTTTCGGTTGTTACACAGTCAGCTACAGGTATATGTTTGATTGCAATACACAAGGAATCACACGTCATTTGGTGTGTTGATGTTCAAGCCACCTCTAAATGTATTCTCCAATACAATGACATCATTCAACTCATAGCTCTAAATGTGTCCTCTGGAGACTCATCATATACCTTTTTACTTTTTGAAGTTTAGCATATGTAGTTCATAGAGCTGAGCAGTCCCGTAGACCTTGTGACGTTGCCCATGTTCCAGAAATGGATCCCCCATTCACGCTGCGGACAAAGCCAGCACGGATTGTGACAAGTCATTTTTGGAAAATGTGTTTCTGTCCCAAAATAAGTGGTTAATATCAATGTAACATTTATTTTCCAGGGAGCCTGCAACCACGTGGCCCGGTCCTGTGAAGGACAATAAATACATTGTATTTGAGTCACAGCTATTGACCATCTTTGAGAAATGTGAGCTGTGCTATGAGAAGACACCAGGACAACTCAGAGTGAATGGCACAGCGGTCTACATACATACATAACCCAGTCTTGCACATCGTGCCGCTATGTGAGGCAGTGGAACAGCCAGCCAAAGATCAGGAAGATTGCTGCTTTCTGCTGCCATTCTGGTTACAGGAAGCTTGCCGACCAAAGCCCTCCGCATGCTCCAGATTATGGGACTGGCGACAATTCATCGCAAGACTTTCTTTTCACACCAGAAAGCACACCTTCAGCCAGCCATTGTAAAACTCTGGAAGGATGAGCAAAGCACCATCATCAGCTCCTTCAGAGACATGCCTGGTCCTGGTCCTGGACCACTGGTGTTGTCAGGGGATGGAAGGAGTGACAGTCCTGGACACTCGGCGAAGTTTGGAACAGTCAGCTTCATCGAGCAGAGAATCAACTAAATTCTACACGTCGAAATTGTCCAAGTATCTTCTGTTTTGTTATTTTCAAATTGCTCAATGATCTCTAGTGGCTGATCCACGTCGTTTCTCCTTTACAGTCGGCATGTAATTGGTGTGTTTTTTTCCGTTTTGTTTGTTCTCCATCCTAGAGTAATGAGGTCAAGAATTCTTTGTGGTGTGAACTGGCCGGATTTCAAAAGACCAAGATGTTCCTGGACGGTGCTGGGTTGAAGGTGGGAACACTCATCACAGAGCGAAATCGGCAGGTAGCGAAGTGGATCCGGGAGTCCTGGATTGGAGCCAACCATCGCTTTGACATGGCATATTGCCAAGGGTATGATCTAATGTGTATTTACATTACTTGTGCTATTTTGTATTTATTTCAAATTGGTAAAGCAACACATTACATTTTTCTAAAACTAATATTGTCATTAATTGCAACATAACAATCAATCATGTCTCTAATATAGACTATAGACATATACTTATGTATATACTATATGTAGGCATTGCCAAACAGATAGACCTGCTGGCCTCCAAGAAGGAAAGTGTGGATGCTGGGCTTTGGCGCAAGTCCATTATCAACCACCTGTATTGGTCTGCTGCCTCCAGCACAGAAGAGGATTTTGGCCAAGTGGCAGCTTGTCCTCTACCACCTACAAAACCAACACACAGACCTCCCAATCCCACTGATGCCATCATGTCTCCATGGTCCACTGGATGAGGATGGAAGAACAAGTGTGTCTGGAACCAAGTAAGTTATCATTTACCTGTAAAACGTATGCTGTGATTCATTCCTGAATGTACTGTAATCATTTCATTCTAAACGTAAAATGGCATTTGTGTGTGTGTGTGTGTGTGTGTGTGTGTGTGTGTGTGTGTGTGTGTGTGTGTGTGTGTGTGTGTGTGTGTGTGTGTGTGGGTGTGTGTGTGCGTGTGTGTGTGCGTGTGCGTGTGCGCGCATCAGATTCTGCTAGCTCGGTTGGGTTAGAGAAGATTCTCAACGGAACGATGATCATGAAGGACATTTCACTTCTGTCCACCGACCACCAGACCTCCAGTTTAGAGGCATACCATTCACTGATCCTTCAATTCGTTCCAAAGCGTACATCCTTTTCCTATACAGGAATGCATGCCAGGTAGGACTCGACTCCACCAAATCTTTTATCAGGGATAGTGTTTTACAAACAAGCCCTGATGAAGAGTCAAAACATGTTGTACCATTTTATTTACTAAAGTACCTGTTTTATTCACTCTCTCGTTATCTTTTTTTTTGCTTTGGAGTGCTCGGATTGCCGTTTCCTTTTGTGCATTCTTTTCCTGACCAATCAAAACACTTGTTTCATTCACAGAGAATGTAAACTGATTTGAAATAAAGTTTCAGCATTTACTTAGGCGGTAGTTCCACCCAAATACCTCAATTACCCAATGATAGGCTTTACACTGTGTGTCTCTCCCAGTGTGGGCATAATGATTGTACAGTGACCTGCTCTATTTTTTGTTCTCTACTCTGCCTTTAGAACACATATGTCAAAGTCAAGGCCCGGGGGCCAAATCAGGCCCGTGAATGAATTATCTTCGGCCCGCGGGATGATATTGAATTAGTATTAGAACTAGAAATGAATGCAACTAATTGTTTTACTTCCTCAACTCAGTCTCATTTACTTTCTCAATTAACAATGAAAGTAGCACTTGAGGACCCCGAAATCCCGAAAAATAGCAGGTGTTCACGTCTCGCTATGAGACGTGAACGCCTGCTATTTTTCATTAAAACTTAAAACAGTTTTTAATGCAGGCAGTTTCATCTTTACAATTAACTTGCCATTAAGAGACATTGATTTTTGAAGGAAAATTACTTTATTTGCCGTTTGACAGTGACGTCATCGTCAACCGGTGTTGAAACACAGACCGGTATCTCCGGCCCTCGACTTGTACCAATTTTTCTATTTTGGCCCAATCTGTATTTGGGTTTTACAGCCCTGCTTTAGAACATATCTGGCTGCCATGCATTACGAAAACAGCGCCCGCATGCAGGCAGTTCGGAAGGATGGTATGCTGAGATGGTCTGTTCTGTTCCCGAAGGCCAAGAAGGGGGAATATTCTCTTCGTCCAGTAAAAGCTGAAGCTACTTATGGTGAGTGTTTACAATGTAATTTAGCACCCCCTTTTGTTGCTGTATACTCAGTCTCAAGGCTTTGTCTTGTAATGACAAAGAATTTACTTTTGTATAACAGTTAATACAACATCTTGAGCATATTGCTCTGTAACCAGCATCTGGTTACAGGATATACAGCTAAAATGATGCAGATGGTTGTCAGCAAAGTGTTGGGGGACATGGATGACAGCCAGATTGTAATGCCTGTGTCCCCACCACCATTGTGCCACGAGGCTACCCGCCCTGAGATGAGCAATGCAGTAGCGTCCTATGTGAGTTGCTTCAAGAAGTAGCCATCTTCGGTGAGTTCTACAATATCTGTATTAGTGGTATATTCAGTCGAACAGCTGGACAATGGGTATATCAATCGGGAGGCTGCTATATCGATATGGCAATAAATGGCATGAATTATCTGGTGATCAGTGTTAACAAACGTACTGTACCTCTTTTTAACGTTATCATGCTACATAACTAATGTGAGATTGCAAGCAATATCCACCACTAATCATTATGCTGTTCATTACATTGGTGCATATATATATATCCCCATATAGTATGCACACTTCATTTGTTATACTGCTGTTTTGTTGTGTGCGTGTGTGTGTGTGTGTGTGTGTGTGTGTGTGTGTGTGTGTGTGTGTGTGTGTGTGTGTGTGTGTGTGTGTGTGTGTGTGTGTGTGTTTTACAGTGGTGATGGTGAAGTTGCCAGAAGAGCCCAGAACCATTCCAGCATCACACCTACAGTACATCTAACCAGGGGTGAAATCTACCATTAAAATGACCAGGTTTGGCCAACTCTACCCAAGATCTCATTCTTTATTTAAAATGTTATCTCATTCTTTAGTCTACATAGTGACAGACACAGGAAGAGTATTTATGGATTGATTGGTTATATGGTTTATAAACAGTCTTTGGGCCAAGACCCTGCACCTGTTTCCATTGGGGTCATCTGTGAGATTTGTAGTTGGCAGGTATTGGCCGATATGATGCTGCAAATAATAGATATCGGACTAAATTTCATAAACATGCACCCCTACTTTTTAGTGGAATGTCATGTGGTCTACCTGTCCCCGCAGTGGAGCCCCCAAGCAGACAAGTCTGAATGCACTAAGAAGACAGCATGCATTACTTTATCCATTTATTTCTGTATCATTAATTGTTTGGATTGGGGATGCTACCAGCTACGAGCAAGATGTTGTGGTGAAGTCGACAAAGAGTGAATGTGGCAGTGTTTCAGATCCGTTTTTTTGTTCTTACCTGGACTGTGCTGTGCACAGGGGGACGTGTTTAATTATGTCCATGGCATGGTATGTTTCTATTTGTTTACTCTGCTTCATTGGTTTGACTGGGATACTCCAACTTCTCACCTTCCTTCGCATTCTCCCTTGCCAACCTGTCAGTGTTGCCAACCTAACCTGCCAAATAATGTTTAAGATTGCCCTGTAACTATTGATATTGTATAACTGGCCATTTTACTGCATAGCAATATAATGAAATAGATTTGTATTTTTGTAACTACGTCTCTCCCTGCCTAAATATTGTACAGAAACTTGTGTTGAGGATCCAATCATGTGTTACGGGTGCCTAGTGTATTACTGTAACTATTTCAGACTAAGTTACACCACCCTGCCTCATTTGGTGTCAGGCCTAATAGTGTCTATCTAGTAGAAGAGCTGCGACATGGGTCTCAGTTTCTGACATGGGTTAGAAACTGAGCGCTCAAGCTGCCCCTTTTTATTGGTTCTCTGGGTCCACATGTGAGTGAGTGACTGCAGTCAATGACTGCAGAATCACCACTAGCCTGGCTAAAGCCAGACCAAATCAGCTGTTGGCAAAAGAATATAGCCTGTGAACAGATAGGTCTGGAGTAATTGTATGCCCATTTCCTGCCCAGGGGAAATGGGGTGACTAACCAGGACAGAGACAGACATGATTAAAAAGAGTGCCGTTCCCAAGTGTGATTTGTTTACAGTATGTATGTGTGCTTGTTGGATTACATTTGGATGACAATTTCATACTGTATTGATTTTGGGTCCTTGGGTGGATTAGATTTTGTTCACAATTCCATGCAGTATTGAATTTATATACAGTATGAATATATTTTGTATACTGCAATATGGAACAAAACCCTCTTGTCATCAAGCTCCATCCACAGCAGGACACACATTCAAAATTGGAGAATTTAGGGCATTTTAACGCATTAACAGACCTTGTCACTTTCGTGAATACCGGTAATATGTTATACAACTCTCCTTAGTTAGTGTATATTGTAAGAAAATAGGCTCTGCTGTGATACAGTGGTTAGCTATGTATATTTGGGCTACAGCCAGGCGGGAGGCGGCAAGATCAAAGCATGTCGCCTACTACAGTGAGCTAATTGTAACGTCATCGGAGTCCTCCGGACTAGGCAAATAACTTTTTTTTTTAACAAAAAAGTAATCCCTTACAAGTTACTTTGTTAAAAAAGTGTAATCAGTAATGTAATTTGGGTTACTCAATTTAAAAAGTAAAGTAAATTTGACACACTGTGGAGACTGAAGGAAAACAACAATGAGAAGACTTTCGAAGGGACATTTATTTAGAATCATGGAGAAGAGATTCAAATGTTAGCAATAAGGTCAGGAAAAAAACAAACAAACAAGCATGTCCATACTTTTACTTAAACAAGTAATTAAATTCATTACAATTCCATAATGTTTTAGTACATTTTAACACATTTGCTAACAGTCAAATTATATGCTACTTGGCACTGTGCTGACAATAGCAAATCTACAAGCATTTTCCTCTGCTTCCATATCATTGTCCCGCTGTATTACTGATTATACTGTGCGTCTTCCATGCCCTTTGATGCTTTTATTAATTGTGACTAAAACCTGTGCCACATACTGTACAACTATAGGGCTTTCACCCTGCATGAGTCACCATGTGTCTTTTTAGATTCCCCTGGTATTTAAACGTTTTGCCACACTCTGTACAAGACAATGGCCTTTCACCAGTATGACTCCTCATGTGTCTTTTTAGATCAAATGTCTGAGTAAAGCTTTTATCACATACGGTACAGGAAAAGGGTTTTACACCTCTATGAGACATTGTGTGTCGTTTTAGATGACTTGTGCTAACGCAACCTTTACCACAAACTGTACACACAAAGCGCTCTTTATCGGCATGAGTCTGCATGTGTCTTTTAAGACTACGCATCTCTGTACAGCCTTTACCACATAGTTTACAAGAAAGGGACTTTTCGCGTGGATGAGTCATCATGTGTATTTTTAGACTACCAATGCTAGTAAAGTCTTTACCACATACTGTACAAGTGCAGTAATCTTCTCTATGAGACCTCATGTGTACTTTTAAATTACCTGGCTGAATAAAACCTTTACCACATACTGTACACAAAAGGGGCTTTCTGTCTGCATGAGTCATTGTGTGCAGTTTTAGATAAGTTGTGCTGACAAAACCTTTGCCACATATTGTACAAGTATAGGGCTTTTCACCTGTATGAGTCATCATGTGTAATTTTAAACTGCGTATGCTAGCATAGCCTTTACCACATACTGCACATACAGGTTTTTCACCTGTATGAGTTAGCATGTGTCTTTTAAGACTACCTGCCTCAGTAAAGTCTTTACCACATACTTTACAAGAAAACGGGTTTTCTCCTGGATGACTCATCATGTGTGTCTTAAGACTACCCATCTTAGTAAAGGCTTCACCGCATACTGTGCAGGTAAAGGACTTTTTTCCTGTATGAGTCATCATGTGTGTTTTTAGTTTACTTCTCTGAGTAAAACCTTTACCACATACTGTACACGAAAATGGCTTTTTGCCTGTGTGCATCATCATGTGTAATTTTAGATTTCTAGAGCTAGCACAACCTTTACCACATTCAGCACACAGAAATGGCTTTTCACCGGTATGAGTCATCATGTGTGTTTTTAAACGATTTCTCTGAGTAAAGCCTTTACCACATACTGTACATGAAAATGGCTTTTTGCCTGTGTGCATCGTCATGTGTAATTTTAGACTTATTGAGCTAGCATAGCCTTTACCACATACTGTACAAAGAAAGGGTTTTTCACCTGTATGAGTTAGCATGTGTCTTTTAAGATTACCTGCCTTAGTAAAGTCTTTACCACATACTTTACAAGAAAACAGCTTTTCTCCTGGATGACTCATCATGTGTGTCTTTAGACTACCCATCTTAGTAAAGGCTTCACCGCATACTGTGCAGGTAAAGGACTTTTTACCTGTATGAGTCATCATGTGTGTTTTTAGTTTACTTCTCTGAGTAAAACCTTTACCACATACTGTACACGAAAATGGCTTTTTGCCTGTGTGCATCATCATGTGTAATTTTAGATTGCTACAAGCTTTACCACATTCAGCACACAAAAATGGCTTTTCACCGGTATGAGTCATCATGTGTCTTTTTAGATCGCTTGGACTAATACAGCCTCTGCCACATACTGTACACAAATATGGACTTTCACCTGTATGAGAAATCATGTGTACTTTTAGGTGACATGTCCTAGCAAAACTTTTATCACATACTGTGCAGGAAAAGGGCTTTTCGCCTGTGTGAATCATCATGTGTGTTTTTAGATGACTTTGGTGAGCACAGCCTTGACCACATACTGTACATGAAAATGGCCTTTCGCCTGTGTGAATCATCATGTGTAATTTTAGATTTATTGAGCTAGCACAACCTTTACCACATTCTGTACACAAAAATGGCTTTTCACCTGGATGACTCATCATGTGTGTCTTTAGACTAGCCATCTTAGTAAAGGCTTCACTGCATACTTTGCAGGTAAATGACTTTTTACCTGTATGAGTCATCATGTGTGTTTTTAGTTTACTTCTCTGAGTAAAACCTTTACCACATACTGTACACGAAAATGGCTTTTTGCCTGTGTGCATCATCATGTGTAATTTTAGACTTCTAGAGCTAGCACAACCTTTACCACAATCTCCACACAAAAATGGCCTTTCACCTGTATGAGAAATCATGTGTACTTTTAGGTGACATGTCCTAGCAAAACTTTTATCACATACTGTGCAGGAAAATGGCTTTTTGCCTTTGTGAATCATCATGTGTGTTTTTAGATGACTTTGCTGAGCACAGCCTTTACCACATACTGTACAAGTATAGGGTCTTTCACCTGTATGGGTCCTCATGTGCACTTTTAGTCCATTTGTTGTGGCAAAGCCTTTACCACATACTGTGCAAGTAAAGGGTTTTTCACCTGTATGAGTACGCATGTGTCTTTTAAGACTACTCGTCTCAGTAATGCCGTTACTTGATTTCAATGTGCTTAAAGCTGACTGATCTCCTTTCATCTCCTCATCACTGTCTTCAGTGTCAGATTCAGAACAGCGTGAAGAGAGGAGCTCCTCGTCACTAGTTGGTTGTGATGGTACCGAGTACTCTATGTAAGCTTCTGTTTCCATGTGTACAGTTGAGGTGCCGGCCACAGGCTCCGTTTCTCTGTTTTCATCATCATCATGGTCACAATCATCATCTTCTTCTCTTTGTATTGCTAGTAATGTCAATGTTGACCCACCAGCAACTTCTGCTCTCTTAAGTAGCTCCTCCTGAATCTCTGTAATGTGCGTAGACTGTGTTCCCTCCTGAACCGGACTGGGGCTCCTCTCCTCTTCTATGTCTATGGAAAAAAAAAGAATGTGCAATTTAGGGCTGGGTGCAATAACCACAATATCGTCGTTATGTAATGCATACTGCTGTATGTGGTTCATTACTGGTGTATGTATATACTGTGTATATATACATACTGTGTGTGTGTGTATACAGTGTATATATATATATATATATATATATATATATATATATATATATATATATATATATATATATATATATATATATATATATATATATATATATATATATATATATATACAGTGGTAAGCACTTGAGATTGTCACTGTTAACACTTGGCTGCTGATGGGGCACCAAGGTGGTACCACTGCCCTGGAATGGTAACACTTTTCACACTTCATTTAAAAGGTGTCAATGGTTGATTAACAATGGTTATAAAAGTACGCCTCTGTCTATTAGGAACCGCTAACCAAGTAGTAGGACATGTAAATGTGTTTTTAACCTGTTAATCTCCTGGTGACAGCATGGAACTTTCTGGTACCACATTCCTGCTGTTACCATTTCATTGCCATGGTGGTACCACCACTGACAATCTCAAGTGCTTACCACTGTATATATATATAGCCCTGTCGATTTTTAACGTGTTAACAGCGTTAATTAATTTTGTCAATTTTTTGCGTTTTTTTTTTTTTTTTTTACGCAATTAACGCACATGCACGCGCGTGCGCATGCTCTGTCTCAGATGTGATTCCACTCGCTGGCGACTCTATTCATATTAATAGAGTCGCTATTAAAATTATAGCAGCGCACGCTTTGTTCTCCGACTCCTCAATGTCGCTAGTCTGCCACTAGTCTCTATGCTCCGTTCCCACCGGAGAATCAGAGGAGCTGCACTTCCTGCACGTGAAGTCAGATGTAAACAAACAAGCAGCTCTTTCGGATCACTCCCAACTATTGCAGTGTGTTTGTTTAACCGCGTCGCCATCGAAACTGAGAAGAAAAGTTGATTCAGAAAATCGCCAGTTTAATAACGAATGGACCAAGAAATAATGGCTAAATTGAAATAATCCGATGGTAAAAGACGCCACTGTTGCATGGATTATTGTCAAGAAGAAGAAAAAAAAAACACCCAGAGATGCTGAGATGATGAAGAGTCGAGTGCATGCTGGCTGCAGGAGGTAGAGCCTATTTCTTTCCCTGTTTACCTCCACTATGATTTGCTGCTTTTGGCTTTGCATTAGTGAATATTTGTACATCTGTCTTGATGAAATGAACATGGTGGGCCCTATTGTATGGCCACTGGCCAGTCAAAGATGTGCCATCACTGCCATTAGTTGCCTGTGTGTAGGCTAGTCCTGTCCCCTGTTGCAAGCCTTTTGAGAATTAAACAGAGAGCACAATAAGTGTGCCTTAGATGTTGTGATTTGCTGCTGTTGTGCAGATATCAAGAACTTTTTCATAAGCTGCATTATAAACGTGTATTTTGATTTGGTTCAAATATGATGCATGTTAGAAAGACCAGATGCACATTGCACTTTTCTTATAAATGGAGCATTTTAAAAAGTGAAATACTTATGAAATACTTTAAAATGTGGCTGTGTGTGTACTAGGGGTGGGACAGTTCACTTATCCCACGGTTCGGTTTGTACCTAAATAAATTTTAAAAAATGTTCTTTTATTTCACTTATAAGCACATTGAATGTGAATATAAAAAATAAATCAAGATTTTCAAAACATTAAACAACCTTGTGTTAGACTAAACATAATCCCTATTAAGACATATTCCAGTAGGCCTGTCTTCTTCCTTTTCATTATTTACAGAAGAAAAAAATGTATATTGCTATTTGTGCCTCATTATTTGGCTAACCCTAACCCTAACCCTCAAGGGAAATATAAAATACCTAGGTTAATAAACTGACTGCACGTTTCAGTTAAGTATCAGGCAGATAGCATGCAGAAGCATTGTAGACAGACAAAGTTAAATTAGTTTAGTTTACAATATCAGCTTTATTAATAAGGATATTATTATCCATACTAGAATTAAGGAAATGCATCTGTCTGACAGAGAGATTACCTATACAATAAGAATTTTGCACCTGAGCCTTATACAGCCAAGTGCATGGGAACATTCATTTTCTCTATGTTATTATCCTGCACACACTACAGCAGCCTGCCATCGGGCTGCGCTAAAACTCCCTGTACTCCAAATGGCCAATCCACCCTTGGATACACTTGTTGGAGGAGGATGACGCCGGCACAATGTATGTACTCTACGTGGGGAAGGAAGCGAGGCGGACACTTTACAATTATGTCCAGAATCCAGACCGAGGGTATAGGCTTGGGAAATGACCGTGCGTTCAAACTGGAAGACAGTTATTTGTTTTCGCGAGTCGCTTTTCACTCGCACGTGCGAGCCCCTTCATTGCGACGCGCAGTGGATATAATACTCATTAAAAGTTACAGAGGAAGCGTTCCGATCCTGGGTCCGTACATTTTGTGGTCTCGATTCTCTGTAAATAACCGATCCACAAGCTTGCGTCGCTTAAATAGCTGATCCACAAGGTCGCGCCGCATGTGTTTCCAAAGTATGTGTGCTGGAGACCACCTAACTCCCCCAAACGCCGTTTTGTGTGTGTGTGTGTGTGTGTGTGTGTGCGTGTGTGCGCGAGCATTCGCTATTCATTGATTGCAGCCGTGTGGTGCTACACTCTGCAGTACGACGGCATGTGACAGAGTGCTACTACACTACGCCGTACGGTGGTGTGTGACCGAGAAATACATTCTCCGCATCTGAATGAATGCGAACCGAAGTATTGCGGTTCATTAGCGCGTATTGAACCGCGGACCCTGTACCGAACGGTTTGTTTTTTTTGGGTGAACCGTCCCATCCTTAGTGTGTACACATGTCATGGTGGAGAGTAGTCTCTGTGGCAGTCTGGCCCCCGGGCCCCTTGGGTTTTGTTCTGTCTGCATAGCTCAGTCAGTAGAGCGCCAGACATGAGACTTAAAGGTTGTGGGTTCACCTCCCGCTACTGACAATAAAAAGTGTGAGTCTTCAAGAACCATGTTCTGCTCCCACAATTGCATGATGCGTTTCTCAAGTTCAATATTCCATGTTTCTATGGCTTATGTGTGCATATTGTTCTTATTGCCTTAGTGCTTGCTTGGTCCCATCTTAACGATGCTTGCAGCTATATTTTAAATTTGACTTGGAATGGAGATGGACAGATTCTGCTGGCCCCTCTAGAGCAGAAAGCATGCTGGCTGGAACAGGCTACCATCCATGTAGACCAGCAAGCATGCTGACTGTTCCAGGCTAGTATCTATCTAAACAGGAGCTCTTTGGTGGAAAAGGTGTATGTCTACATATGCAATGTCAAAGAGATACTGTGAAATGCGTTTGTCAATTCAGTCTCTTTGTTCAATGTATTTACGTATTAATGTGGTTCTTACCTGAGGGAGCGCCAACCCCATCAGACTCTTCTGGTTTTAAAAGTTTAATGTGCGGGGGTTGTGGTTCCTCCTGGACCGGACTGGATATCCCCCTATGTTGTGGTTCCTCCTGGACCGGACTGGATCTCCTCTGATGCTGTGGAGGTTGTGGTTCCTCCTGGACCGGACTGGATCTCCTCTGATGTTGTGGAGGTTGTGGTTCCTCCTGGACCAGACTGGATCTCCTCTGATGTTGTGCAGGTTGTGATTCCTTCTGGACCAGACTGGATCCCCACTTTTCATGTTCGGATGTAACTCCTTCACATACAGACAGAAGCAGGAGAGAAGATGTTAGCATCAGCTCAACCAGTGGCGTAACCAGAAACTCAATTCAGGGTGGGCATGAGCGATTCAGGGTGGGCATGCTGCGTGCGTGATGGCCGCAAATTTGCACGTGCAAGAAAAGCTATTTATTGCTATTATTGCCATATGACGGTTATATTTTGGTTTATATAACTTGACTTTACTGTACTAGGTTTATCTTCTTGAATTAATGTCTTGACATGAAAAAAAAAAATCCTGTCACCAATGCATAGGGGTTTGCACCTTGAGAGATTAAATAAAGCCTAGTTTAGTGCTAATCACAGATTTGTTGATCAGAGATTAATTTTAATTCGAGTCGTGTTGCACCACTTAATTTTAAGCATTGTTTAACAGATCTGTGATTAAGTCCATAACCTCTGATTAAAATCCATTAAACGGAGATTAAAACTTTAAATTCTGATTAATTCATGGATTAAAGTTTGTTCTGTGTCCGCCATCCTGTGGTGCAACAGGTTTGACATTAATCAAGGTTCAATGTGAAAAATAAATCCACAATTAAAAAACAAAAGCCAAGATTAAGAGGATTGTCTAAACCAGATTGGTGAAATCTAGGTTTAAAGTTTGGTGCAACTGAAATTATAGATGATCCTTGATGTAAACCAGATTAGGGTTTAATCCTTCTTGGTGCAAACGACCCTAGTGTTTTGTTTCATTAGCACAATCATTATCAAATAGATTGCAGCGGTTAAGCAAACCAATTGTGCACTTTATGACTAAAGCATGAAACTTTCCACAGTGTTTCTACACACCATGAAGTTTGTTTTAAGATGTGGAAGCACTTCTGAGCATGAATGTTTCTATATGCCAGAGGCTGTACAAATATCGGGTTGTCAAAAACATGTATTTTTCACTTTTCTGCAGACACATTGATAATATATCAACAAGAAGAGTTCTGGAACCAACTAATTATCATCAAATTTCTTCAATGGGTTATATCACCAGTATAAGATGTGTCATTTGTGTTTCAGGGTCCATTAGGTCACACAAACTTACCTCACATGACCAAAGACAAAAAACGGATTTTCACCAATTTGTGTTAAATTGGATTCAGCATTTCACATCTCTTCTAGACATTTCCTAGTTGGAGTAAAGTGTCTCCTAGTTGCAACAAAGAGTGTCTACAATGCAATGACACTGTTAGTGAAGCCTAACAGTCTCCTGAGTAGGGATGACACGGTATGAGATTTTGGAAACCTATACCTCAGTGTTTCATGGTATTTAAAAATGGATAAATAAATACTATGACATAGTATGTATGTATTAATTTTAAATACCAATTTTTAAATACCATAGGTATGTGCTATAACCTACAGCAGAACTGCACTGTGCATGTTCAGAACTGCATGCCCGGAACTGTTAACACTGTCAAACTGACATTTGGAGACCTTGGGTCACCGAGAGTCATTGACTTCAGAATTGCTTTCTGACATGTTCCAGTCTCCATTATAATCAGGGCTGCACATAACTATTTTGGTCTGGTACTCAGTGGAGCACCAGGTAACATCCCCTGGTGCTCCAAAAATGCGGCGACCCATATCGACCCGTATCGGCGACCCATATCGACCCGTATCGGCGACTCATATCGACCCCTATTTTCAGACCTCCATTTTTAGGGAATAGATTGGGGGAACAACACAACATCTCTAAGGTGCATGTCAATGACATAACATTGGAAATGGGTGGAATTCCCCTTTAATGCGTTCTCTCTGCATGTTAATTACATAACATGTTGGAAATGGGTGGAATTCCCCTTTAATGTGTTCTCTCTGCATGTTAATGACATAACATGTTTGGAAATGGGTTGAATTCCCCTTTAATGCGTTTTCTCTCTCTCTCTCTCTCTCTCTCTCTCTCTCTCACACACACACACACACACACACACACACACACACACACACACACACACACACACACACACAGTCCCGTTGCGTTTAATATGAGGGGCGAACGCAACGGCAACAGGGCTAAGCAACATTGTGCATCAACCACTTTACACCAAAGATGTCTTTTCTGTGCAGTCTCTTTGGAGATTGCGGTGATGGAACACCAAAATAATTCCTTAATGGCGCTTGCTTCTTGGACATTTGACGAGAGTTTAGCTGTAAGTTAGCAGAATAATGTCTCAGTGTGGGCTACTAGCAGTAGCATAGATCGATCGAGGAAGGAGGTAAAGACACACTGCGTTTGGGCAGTGTCAGTGTCGCCAACTGCCAAAATCCAAAATGCATTAGTGTCACTTCAAACACGCACTCGAATACATTAGAATAAAATGAATGCACTACAATGAAACCAAATGGACCCAACCATTTGGTTGGGGCCTGGTTGGTTGGGGTCTGGTTGGGGTCTGGAAAAAAGCTAAATATAGTGACAAATGAGTCAGGTTGGCAACACTGGCCAGTGCACCCATGTGTCCACAAGGTGTGATTGGCCAATGGGGGCAGAGCCATCTAGTTGCGACAGTGAGGGGTCAGAAACTGAGCACTCCAACTGCTATTCATGCAGCCTGAATAGGGACAACTGGAGTTGAAAATACATTGTATTTGGACTGGCCCAATGAAGTGAACGGAGTTGGCGAATTTATATGTATACTAAGGCTTCTGGCCATAAACAATATTAATTTTTATTATGAGCCCCATCTGTGGTGCGCAAAAGCGTTCCCCAGCCCGTAATTGACCGCGCCATGTGCTTGATTGGTCGCGCATGCGCGCCAGTTCTGTGCAGTCCTGATTATAATATATTATGAAATGGAGGTTTTGTTCCAAGGAATCACAACAGCAATACAATACCGAAAAAACATAATTGACAGGTGCTCTTCATACAGCTCCAAAAGAGTTTGTATGAAGAGGTAAGGAGGTAAGATAAGGAATTGGTGGAGATGGTCAAAGCCAAGAAGCTTGGCTTCACTATCGCGACCAGAAGGTCTACGAGACACCCTGGGGAACCCTGTATCACCCAGCATCGGGGCATTACTGCACGTACCAAAGAAGATAGTAGTACAGAATGATGAGATTAGCTGGACACTGACACCGATAACAAGAACAACCAACCAAAGGTACTGTGGGAACCAACATACGGGCATGGATGGAGAGGACGTCCCACACCTACGTATGTGGAAGTACTAAAGGAAGATGAATCAACACACAGGCATGGATGGAGAGGACGTCCCACACCTACCTATGTGGGCGTACTAAAGAAAGATGAACCAACACACAGGCATGGATGGAGAGGACGTCCCACATCTACCTATATGGACGTACTAAAGAAAGATGAACCAACACACAGCCATGGATGGAGAGGACGTCCCACATCTACCTATGTGGACGTATTAAAGGAAGATGAATCAACACACAGGCATGGATGGAGAGGACGTCCCACACCTACGTTCTCTCCATCACTGCCTGTGTGTGTTGGTTCATCTTCCTTTAGTACGTCCACATACTGTATATGTGGACAGATGTATGGAAAACCAAGATGACTAGAGACGCTGATGGAGGGCTCGTCTGAGGACTGTATGAAGAGATAAAGGTGTGGGACGTTCTCTCCATCCAGTACACACTCTTTGGCTGGTTGTTCTTGGTTGTTCTTGGTGTCAGTGTCCAGCTAGACTCATCTGTACTCTGTACTGCTATCTTCTTTGGAACATGCAGTAATTCCCCGATGCTGGTTGATACAGATGCCGGTTGGTGATGTGCTCATCCTGGTCGATGTTCAGTACCACACGCAGCATTCTGGCGTAGCACCCATCCTTGGAATTCTATAGGGCTTGTGTTAGTGTCCAGCATTTACAGCCATAGAAGATGAAACTGATGTTGATGTGCTGGGGTAGGTTGGATTTCCACACCATTAGCCATTGATCTCACCCAGAATTGCAGCCTCTATTGTTATTAGGGGCAGATGTCCTTGGGGAAGTTAAAGGTCATAACCTCAGTCTCAGCAGGCAGATGTCAGTGTAGTTCAGGTCTGTGAGGGTTTCCACAGGGTGTCCTGTAGACCTTCTGGGCACGATAGTGAAGCTGAGTTTCTCGGCTTTGACCATCACTACCAATTACTTATATCTCTTCATACAGTTCTGTTTGGAGCTGCATAAGACAGGGATTAAAGCAAAAAAAAATCCTGGGCCTGAACTTTCCAAACATATATATATATATATATATATATATATATATATATATATATATATATATATATATATATATGCGTTGCCCCCCCATGCCTAGATCCGTCCTGCACAAACTCCGATTGAGATACATGTAAAATGACTGATTTCTCTAATACAGTAAATAATCAATCATTTCAGTATCACGCTTCTAAATCAGTTCAACCACACATAGAGGTGACTACACACTGGACAAATGTGCAAGACCTGTCAACTTTACAACGACTGTCCGTTGGACAGAGTTTTGCGATACTTTCTAAGAACACTGATTAGTATTGCCATTACCTGGGGTTAGGGATGTAAATTATCGATTAATTGGATATTAATTTGTACACATAACATGAAACATTTATATTTTCTCTCTGACACTAGATAGGATAGCAATTTTACAAATATTCAGGTAGTCCATTCATTGTGGCCTAATTATATTTGAACTGGGGACCCCCCCACCCAGACTATAGCAACAGAATGGTTCCACAGATAAATATTGTGGAGATGGCAGATCTACAAGCTCATTGTGAAACTGTAGACCAGCTATTTTCACAATTCTTGCCTCTTATATAAAACAATCCTGTGTTGATTAGTTTTCATACAGCATTAGAACCACTGATATGAATACTACTATGCCTACTGCTTTGCATGGGGACATAAGACAACAAAACATTATTGGAGGGGCACTAAGGTGAAGCAATAACTCAATAATGATAGTGAAAAGAGCTGTCTGTGGACTGGACTGAAGAGCATTCCAGAGGGCTAGCAGGAGGGTTCTATATGGGGCCATACTAGCTCTGGTTCATAGCTCTAACAGTGGAGCTATGGACCAGTGCTAGGGCTAGACAGACTGCTGGAAATTAGCATTAGCTTTCAACTCTAATGTAAACACTTTTGGCTAACCAGCTAGCGAAGCTAACGTTAGTCACTCATTCCCATATGGAACTGCTGCGTTGTCGTTGCAGCCAGTGCTGCACACACTTTATCACACATGCACCTCCGTGCGTTCACCCTGTAAATCTCCCACCAACGGGTCAAAGCAATGCGCTCTTATCTCGTTCTACATGGCATTACCGGTAATTTGCGTGCGTGTTTCAACACCGCTACTGCGTCTTGTGTGTGCGCTCCACTCCGCGATGGCACACAGCGGTGTGTCCAACGCGCGTCAGAGAGGCATTGAGAGAGCAGGGAGAGAGACTGGCTGACGCACCGGACCACGGCTAAAACAAGAGAGGAGACGTACTGGTGTTGATGCGGGGAGTAAGAAAAAAAGAAAAACGGAATCAACAGATCTTTCTCTTGAAAGAAGATAGAGAGAGAGAGAGAGAGAGAGAGAGACAGAGAGAGAGACAGAGAGAGGGAGAGAGAGAGAGAGAGAGAGAGAGAGAGAGACAGAGAGAGAGAGGGAGAGAGACAGAGAGAGAGAGAGAGAGACAGAGAGAGAGGGAGAGAGAGAGAGAGAGAGAGACTTTTTAGACGGGCTCTTTACCACCACCGCGATTCTGTGTGAAATAAGTGACCAAATGGGTGAGGTTGTAACTTTATAAACTTTATGCGAAAATATGTGGGGATTGTGAAATCAAGCGAGGCATGTTTATGCAATTATTCTGGGAATTACGCGGCGCCTTTTTTCTTCCCTTCTCTTTCGACCATTTTTTAAGGGTCCAGACAGAGATGTGCGGCGGTCCGGTCGTGGACCGCCAGCACAGCGTGCAGAAGAGCAAGCACCCACCTGCCTCGATCCCTTAGCTTCCTGCACCAACTGCTAAATGCCTTCCCATCTCGCCCAGTCTCATCTAGCCATGCCCAGTGCCATTTATTTATGATGCCTTTATCTATGGCTTCATGAACTGCAGCGTCCCGACTCCAGTCCTCACACCGGTTCGCTGATCATCACTCTCTCTCCACGTGTCTCTGTCAGTGTTGCCAACTTGGCGAACTTGTCACTATGTTTAGCTTTTTTCCCAGACCCCCCTAGCGTTAAAAAAACTCCAGGTAAAAAAATCTAGTGCTTTTTTGCTGGTGAGTTGGGTTGAAAACCACTTCCCAGGCTCCTCCTTCTAGTGCATTTTCGAAGTGCCACTGCATTTTGGATTTTGGCAGTTGGCAACATTGGTCTCGTGTTTTTTTTTATTATTATTTTTTCCGCAAGCCTGACTTCCGGCACCGTGCCGGAAATCTTTAACCCCTGATAAGAACTACATAAACAATGAATGTTCTGTCTTTATTTTATTGCTGATGCTCACTCTCCTCCTAGATGTTTTTAATGTCATATCAATGTCATACACAATGTCATAAAATGTATATCAAACACAACTCATCATTTCTCTAGTCTATTGTTTACTTTTAAGTTATCATTAGAATAAAACTTCCACTTAACAAACTTAACATATTATTATAATAGAGAGAGGAACAACAGTGCCAAAATGCAATTCTGAGGTCAATGACTCCTCAAGGTCACCAGAGGTCAGTCTAAAAGTGGTGACAGTTCTCTGATGCAGATCTGAAGATGCACTGTTCACTTCTGCTGTAAGTATAGCAAATACAGTATTTTAGTTTAAATACCATGAAACACCTAGGTATAGGTTTCCAATAGCATAACAATGCTGTAAAATCTCATACCGTGTCATCCCTACTCAGGAGACTGTTAGTCCTCGCTAATAGTGTCATTGCATTGTAGACACTCTTTACTGCAACTAGGAAATGTCTAGAAGAAATGTGAAATGCTCAATCCAAATTAACACAAATTATGCAAAATCCGATTTTTTGGTCTTTCTTTATGAGAGATGTTTGGTGACCTAATGGACCCTGAAACCCAAATGACACATCTTATACTGCTGATTTAACACATTAAAGCAATTTTATGGTGATTAGTGTGTTCCAGGACTCTTCTTATTGATATACTGTCTTTATGCCTGCAAAAAGTGAAAAATCCATGTTTTTGACCACCTTACATTTGTACAGCCTCTAACACATGAAAGCACTTCAACTGAGAAGTGCTTCCACATCTGAAAATAAACTTCATGGTGTATAGAAACACTGTAGAAAGTTTCATGCTTTAGTCATAAAATGCACAATACCTTCCATTTCATTAGCACAATCATTATCAAATAGATTTCAGCTGGGAAGAATTTATCTGTTCAGCTTCTACCAAACCAGTTAGTTAGTACACATCTATCCATGCACAACAAATCCTACATAACAGGAATTCCGATTGTCCCCCCTACACAATCTGAGGCTGGGGAGCAATCTACTGTGACGTCATCACTATGAGACCATGTGACAGGCACAGTAAAAATAGTGGCCCCCATGGGATAAAGACAACTATTTATAACTAAACTATTTATAAACTAAAGAGCTTATTCTATGTGTTTTAAATGTTCAATTCTAGTTATAGAGGGCAAGTATAATGTATTTACCCATATTTGTCTCATATGCAGGTTCCTTTTAACAAAATATGAGCCTCCCCTTGCCTCCAGTCTTGTCTCCTCTCTCTCTGAATCCTTGTGAGTTATTTTGTTAGCACCTTTGGAACTGCCCTGTTGTCATACGGTGGTACCACTAAGAGCCATGATAGAATCTATTCAGAAACAACCAGTGATTTTCCACAGAAAAATCAAAACCTAAAATGAACGCATCCATAAACATTATGTGATGAAACCCGCTAAGCTTGCAGATTGGCTATTTATTTTCTCTGCTGCTGAAACCATATCAAAACATTGATATTTATTCCATTATACACACGTTAAATAATATAGCTTCACATTCTTATAGTGCCTAAACAACAAGAATCAACACTATTTTAATGAAAGTGCATTTTAGTTTCCCAGAACAGTCGGCCTGCCTGGCTGACAGCCTGTCCTGCCTCGAGCAAAGCCCCACCCCTTCGTTTTGGTGGGATCCGAAAACTAGCTCCATAGACAGCATAGCAGGAAGTAAACAAAGCTGCTTCACAAGCATGTCTTGGCTTACAAAAAGACGACGATGATCCGGGCACACGGGAAGTAAAAATCAAGGAAGTTCTTTATTAAATTAAAACGGCAACATAGCCAACATGTTTCGACCGCATGTCTTGGCTTATGTAGTATTACGCAGAAGCGGGGATCGAACCCGGGACTCCCACTCGCCAGTCCAACGCACAACAAGTCGCGCCAATAAGGCTGAGCCCGATTGGCGGGGCTGTTGTGGCTGGCTCATGGCTGGGTGCTACATTCACCCCCTTGATCTTTTGGAGCGCGTCCTCGCGCTTCACACTTCACACCACGGACCCCCGTACGTGATGTCCCTCATGTGGACCCGCAAGGACGTAGACGGGTATATTGGGAATAACACCCACACTCCAAATCCTGCCGACTACGCCAGATTGTAGTATTACGCAGAAGCGGGGATCGAACCCGGGACTCCCACTCGCCAGTCCAACGCACAACAAGTTGCGCCAATAGGGCTGAGCCCGATTGGCGGGGCTGTTGTGGCTGGCTCATGGCTGGGTGCTACACTTACGTTCCAACCAGGAATATTTTGCCCACAATGCAAAAATAACTATAAGGACCTACCCGTAAAGGGGAGGTTGATGCTTTTTGTAAAAGAATGATTATTACAAGAAAACTGCATGGAAAGTTTTAGTTTGAAATGGACTCCAATGGAGTGGAGGTGAGGTGGAGGTGACCCTGACCCTGTGGCAAATGAACAACTTCTACCAGAAAAAAATCAGGGGTGACTTCACCCTGCTGCATGATGCATTGTGAACTTGTTAGACACCTAACCAAGTACAATCGTTATTACACTACCTAGCGTATTACTGCCTACAAGTACCTATAAGTAACTCCACAGATGTTTTTTTGGGTCGCTCACAACCAGTGGTGTCAAACTGCGCCACAGGCAGGGAAATACCCCCCCCCCCCCCCCCCCCCCCCCAGAGACAAACTTTCTACTATTCCGTGCGGGGACTACATAATGCTGGGGACCCCTAATCAACATAAAAACCTTGGTGTACTCAACATGCCTGGGTTCACATTCGGCCAAGTGGACTATAGCTTGCCTTGCCTATCTTAATAAAGATTATTTGATGTGTTGAATTGTACCTGCAGTGTGTAGTCTGGTGTTGTGTGTGTAACACACATACTTGCAGTGTGTAGTTTAAGGTTGTGTGTGTGTGAGACAAATACCTGCAGTGTTTAGATCGACGTCTACATCAAAATCAATGTCCAGCGCTTTGTTTTGTTTCAAAGTTTCTAGTGTCTCCATCTCCTTCTGGAAGAGGCTGCACACCCAGTCCGCGACCACACTGAGACGCTCCAACACCAGCACTCTGAGCCGACAAACATCACCGCTTGTGTGTTTCTCCACAACACACAGTATGTCCTCTCCCACCACCGACGTCATGTGTTCATGTATCTTCAGCCTTACAGACTCCATGGGACTTGGTTTACCTCCTTTAGGAGACATTTACAACAACGACACTTCCAAGCATCCAAACAGTACCTTTAAAACTTGAGTTTTCAGACTTGCTGCCGTTGAGTAGATTTTAAATAAAGTATAACATCTGTGGGTTAGACATGGACGCTGATGAAAAAAAGGGGGAAAGGGTTAGGGGAAAAAATGCTACAGCGAGTTGGTAAACTGCTTAGATGTCCGGGTATTCACTGGCGAGACCGCTGTTTCCTTGTTTTGTCTCCTTTATGAGACGTGTAGCACCAAGGAGACTCTCTTCCACGGTTCTGCTGTTTCCGTGGCTTCAACGCCGACAAAGTGAACTGGAAGCTGGGCTGAATGAGTGACGAAACACCACTGGAGTGACCAGATGATTTCACGTCGTCACAGTGGCACTGAAGAAAGGACATAATGTAGTAACCTAGAGAATGTGCTAATGCTTATTCCTCCTGTCCTATAGAATGTGCATTAAATGCACTTAGAACTCCGAGAATGTGTAAAATGTTCTTTTCTTTTAGGATCGACAACACGGAGTTTCTCTCGACTTCCCCATGCAGCCATTTCTGGAGCCAGCTAGCGAGTTGTGCCATTGGAGCTTAGAGTATAGCATTGGAGTTACAGAACACAGAGCCATCTAGTAGAACAGTTGCGTCATTGAGGGGTCAGAAAACAGCATGGTCACGTGGTTCATATACTAGCACGAGCCCATAGACCCCAATGTATTTAGTAACTTCCGGTTGTCCCTATTCGTTGTCCTCATTTGCCGAAAAGTCTCCACGGAAGTCTACGTAGCGCAGCCGCGACATTTTCCATGGAACTGAACGGAGAGTCCGAACTCTGTCTATACTCTAAAGACTCTGGATGAAAACAAAGAAGCATTGGGTTGCCACGTTGTGCGATAGAGGAAGGAATCAGCTCCATGAAAACAAGACTAAAAGAAGCCTGACAATGGCATAATCCAAACATTCACAGCGTGGTGCGACCTTGTAGATCTGCTCTTTTCAAAACAACCATAGAAGAAAAATGTGACAAAATGTGGAATGTTCAAGTTGCCGACTCTGACAATTAAGGCCACACAAAAGAGCCACTGATGTGACCGATCTAATCTTAAAAAAGGGGACAAAAGGATGCATTCATCATAATATACACTGTGCATGTCTATGGCGACTAAAGGACCAATTCACTTTTCAACATATATTCATATAACAGGTCCTCACTAATGTACATGATAAAATACCACTATTTATTTCTACTCATTCTGTGTCTCACAGGAGGGCTCTGGGTAGTTCTGAAGCGTCTTTCAATGGCATCATCAATGGTGGAATCCAAGCTAATAGAAACTACAGGCTTTCTATTCTTGAAAGTCGCAATGCAAAAATGGCAGCCATCGTTCTCCCGAAAATAAAAATGTATTTTAATAAACACGTTTAAAAAAAGAAAATCTGCAGAATGATGATGTTATTGGAAGAAGTTTTTAAACTGTCCACAGCCCTCCTGTGAGACACAGACTGAGTAGAAAAAATAGTGGTATTTTATCATGTACATTAGTGGGGAACTATTATATGAATAGGCCTATACGTTGAAAAGTGGTGCCTGAAAAAAGAAGCCAAAACTAACTGGAAATACGCAGACCTGGCAACCCTGCAGACAACATGCGTCTACTTCCGGGTCGGTGTTGACCAGGAAGTAGAAGTTCCTGCAGTGAGTTATTTTTGTTGGCACGATGAACGAAGACGCTTCAGGTTTACCCGTCCCTTCTGCTGGACCTGTCCTTCCAGCCATATGCATCATTTGTAAAAAAGTGGACAAAACTATAACGGTGGGATTCAAGCGACAGAAAGATACTCTCTCACGAGCAAAAACCGTCTCTGCAGGTAAGCCCCCCCCCCTCTCTCTCACTCTCACACTCACACTCACACACACACACACACACACACACACACACACACACACACACACACACACACACACACACACACACACACACACACACACACACACACACACAAAACATGCATGCTAGTTTCTGACTGTCTAGTATTTATTTGACATTTAATGAAAGATTATGGTGTTATTACTGTAATACCTGAGGCGTTTCTTTGCTTGATACCAAGCCGTTGGCATCACTGTTTTGGACAAAGTTTGTCAATTTCTCTGTTCATTTGTGTTTTTGGGAAGGAAGTGTGCAGATAAACAGAAAAGGCTTTAGTGATATAGTGAATTTATATTATAATGGTTATCATTGATATAAAAAAAACGTGTTATTTGCCAAACACCAAGTGCAGATTGATTGATTGAGTAGTTTCCTTTATTAACAGTTTGCAAAAACAAATAAAGAGAAAGGGGTAGGAATGCAAGGAGGTCATGGGGCAGGTCACAGGGATGCACAGTCCCTTCATGCTGTAGGCAGTAAATTTCCACTGTGATTTACAACCTTTAGCCCAATGCAGCCCCCCCCCCTCTCTCTCACACACACACACACACACACACACACACACACACACACACACACACACACACACACACACACACACACACACACACACACTTCTCTTCATCTTCTCACCATGTACATTTAAATTGTAAATCTGTGATTTCACAGTAAAGATGATTATGGCTCTTTTTTGTTTGTTTAAAGGCCTGTTGCAGAAGGCTGCTGAGATGAAGGGAGACAATGATGTGCTTTTGCATATTGGAGGCAAAGACTGTGTGGCCCTGGAGGTGCGATACCATCGCTCCTGCTACAGGCAGTACACTAGAGCCGTCTCAAGGTCTACGGAAATGAGGACTACTGCAACCACAGATGTGGAAGTGTGAGTTATTACATTGCATTAAAGACAGTGCATATTTCAAAAGTATTTAGTTAATGTTGACAGCACAACTCTTTGCACATCTTAAGCATTTTGTCTGTGTGTGCTTGTGTTTTCAGAAATGAACAACCCTTTGCCGTCAGCTACGATGTCTTCTGTGAAGAAGTCATCCGCCAAAGGATCATAGACAACCAGGAGATCCTCAAAATGAACCAGCTAAGGAAGAAGTTCATTGACATTGTTAAGAAGACTGAGGATGCTGATGCTTCAGACTACAGGTAACTGAAATATCATTTGGGTATTTACAGTGTTGTAGTGGTACTTTTAGAAGTGGGGGGACGCCTCCGAAAGGGGAATTCCCCCCATTTGATTTTTTTTTTCTGAGAGTGTACAAATGTGAACCAAATGGACCCTAGCGGGTCCATTTGGTTCCATTTGTACACTCTCAGAAAAAAGGAAACTCATTAACATGGTGAAACACATCTTGATGATGTCATCAAGATGTATTTCACCATGCTAATGATTTTTTTAAGACCCAAAAATATTTTAGATGTGAGAAGTGGGGGGACGCCGTCCCCCCGCGTCCCCCCTCCACTACACCCCTGGGTATTAAACATCAAAACATATTGATAACATTTTATTGGTTTTATTTAGTCACAAAAAAGGCTATGGCCAACTTGGTTCTCATTGTTCACTGCAGTTGAAGATAGATAGATGGATGAAATATTTACACATTTGTGCTCTGTCTTTCTCTATAAATGTATTTTGCAGGCAGGATGCACTGAAAAGGCGATTGGCCCGTGATTTCCCCCAGCTGGTGTTTCACTGCCCTGCAGAGCACAACATTTCCGAAATGGTTTTTGTTGAAACATTAACAACGGATAAACCTCCATCAGACTCTACAACTGAGTCAACCGAGGTAAGCCAAGAAAGTGACATTGAAAACACAGCAAGGGTAACTGGACAGCAAACTGCAGAGCACACAAGGACACTGTACAGTGCAGGCTTGATCTTAAAGACACTTCTAAGTGCATTCCCCGGTATAACATGCCCATGGCCTCCCACAGCAGAGGATTTAAATGTGTCCAATGCAAAATCTGTTGTGCCAGTTGAACTGTTCAATCTAATTGCCTGGATTATATTTGTAGTCATGTGCATTTTTAGCCATATTCCAATTTAGGGGCGTGGTAACATTTTCATAGATTATCATCCATTTTGGGGTAGGATGTGTTGATGTTCTTTAATGCATTTCATTACACAGTAGGTTGAGAACATTTTTATGTATGAAACATAAGTTTTTGGTTAAATTTACTATGTGCATGTTTCATTGTGCTGGATGACAATCACTTAAGGTGAAGCGTTTTTTAACAAATTTGCTATATTTCATGATCTAAATTCACATATGAGTAAACTATAGCACCAATAATTGTTTCAGATGTTAGGTATATGTATTTATGACATTTGGGAAAGATTTTGGGTTGCCAAAATCAATAGATCACATTTTACAAGCAAAAAGAGCAACATACGATTTTCGTTTTTTAGTTACAGACTTCTTGTACATATCTGGCTCCTGACAAAATACTGCAGGATATCATGCGGAAAACTTTTAACCCAAAGCCCAGAAGGGTATTATCTATGCAAAAATGCATTGAAATAGTAGTGCCAAAGACATTGGAACGAGAGTCATTTTCTAGGCTCTTTTTGCTAGGTTGGAGCACGGCCTATCAGTGAAGCTGCGGACTTCATGTACAGCCCTTTCCAGAGAGAGATGGAGACACTACACGACACAGAACGACACTCTACAGGTGTGTGTGTGTGTGTGTGTGTGTGTGTGTGTGTGTGTGTGTTGACAATATATGAATATTATATTGATTTTTCCAAACAGTCCAGCTCACTCAGGAGTCGAACCCGCGGCACGCTGTCAGTCTGGCTTACCAGTCTAGGTGGCCAGAGCCCATCACCCAGATAATTCAAGCTGCTGATTGCCGTATCGCTACAGAAGCCTCTCGATCAATTCACCTATCAACTTACTGGATATAATGCCATGTTGATTAATTAAATGCACCACTAGTTTGTGTGTGTGTGGGTGCGTGCGCGGCTGTGGGCGCACTGGGTGTGTTTGTGTATGTGTGTCAATATTTCTGTTGTCCAGTGTTCATAGGGTTCTAGGGGAAATACCCCCCCCCCCCCCCCCCCCCCAAAAAAAAAAAAAAAAAAATACAGTGGCACACAGTCCTTGTCACTGATATTAACAAGAGACCCAAGAGATATGATTCTATGAACTTTGACCAACAACCACTCCACTAAGGATGTCTAATTCTACTTCCCCTGACATATTGGGCTCTTTCTACTGTAGGATTCCTCAGAAATGGCAGCTGAAATTGGCCTACTTGCTCCAAAACCGCCTAGGCCCAAGAGCTGATTCTATGAACTTTGACCAGAGACCACACACACTCTGTCAAGTGTGCATGTACCAGGGCTGTTGAAATCAACTAGGGCCTTTTAACTGTAGAATTCCTGAGAAGAAGGACTTCAACCTGACACCAGTTGTTGCAAAATCGCTAATTCTATGAACTTTGATATAACTTGAAAATGGCCTAAGAGGCAATTTTCAAGTGATATATTGCAAGATGTCAATACTTTCAGGAGAAGTATACAATTATACATCCTTAGTTGATTCCAACAGCCCTGATAGATGCACATTTGAGTGTCTGGGGTTGCTAGTCCAATTCCATAGTCTTAATTCTAGGCAATGTTGGAGCAGAGTGGCACATTTGAAGTGCTATATCTCAAGAATTCTACAGTCGAAAGGGCCCACAATGTCAGGAAAAGTAGAATTAGACATCCTTTGTGGATTTCATTAGCACTGGTACATAGACATTTGACAGAGCGTGTGTGGTTGTTGGGCAAAGTTCATAGAATCATATGTCTTGGGTCATTTAATAAACCCATTGTTAATATCAGTGACAAGGACCGTGTGCTACTGTTTTTTTTTTTTTTTTTTTTTTTTTTTTTTTTGGGGGGGGGGGGGGGTGTCTGCAATCATGCAGACACTCAAGCTCAGGGCCCCCCCCTAGCTCAGCTGGCCCAACTTGCCCACATGCCAATGCGCTGGTGCTTGCACAGCATTGTGCTGATTTTATTAGTGGGGTTGCCATGGCGACTCCACTTTTCAATTGTAATAGACCTGCGCAGTGACGTCACCGCCCTTGTTCCAGAAATGGATTCCCCATTATTTTTTCTCATAGACTTTTCGAGAATAATTTATATAAAGACCATTACGCCGTGGACAAAGCCAACTCGAGTCGTGACGAATCATGATGACACACACAAACGTTTGGGACAATCAAATCATTTCTAAGATGAAAAACGAAACAAAAAGTCTTGTATCATGCCATTTTCTACGTCTTCCTAATTATATATTATATGACGATATTGTGTTTGTTGTCATGATTTGTCACGATCCGAGTTGGCTTTGGCCGCGGTGCAATCGTGTTTTTATTAACCATTTTCGAAAAGTCTATGAGGAAAATGAATGAGGAATCCACTAGTGGAACAGGGCTGGTGACGTCACTGCGCAGGTCTATATATATATGTATGTATGTATATATATATATATATATATATATATATATATATATATATATATATATATATATATATATATATATATAGTAATTTCATGGAGCAATTAAGATGAAATTTAAAGTAGATTACAGCAGTCTTGTGCTCATACACCACATTATTATAGCATTAGATTTGTAAAATAGTCAACAGCAGGCTTGTATTCATAGTTCTGTCAACAGCCAGTTTGGTCTTTCCTCTCTCACTCGCATGCACGCACACACACACGCATGATCGCACGCGCTGCCGCGCGCACGCACACGCTGCCACCGTGGCGACCGGCAAGCGCTGAACAGCCACTACCGTAATTACGTTACTAAATGCACGTAGGATCACTTTACTGGGGGTTCGTGAGCATCGAATAGCTTAACCACAGTCAGCAGCAGCACACTCGCATTGGTAAAAAATGAATTACCGAAACGTGTTGTGGGGTCTCGGTCCCGGGCCGCCAGCCAGGTATGCGCCTCCACACGGGAGAGAGGCAACGACAGCGGGGAGGAGTGCCGCGCCGCCCACTTGGAGTCATAATAGCGGACCGTTATGTCCCACTCTCCTATGCAGCTGCAGTGAACGGTGGGCGAGTATAAAGGCCTCCTCCTCCCTCCACTTACGTCCTTGCCCTCTCTGTGTGTGTGTGTGCACAGGCGTCTGGCGGTAAGAACCCCACTCCACACACACTCCTGTCAAATATAATGTTGTATTAAGAGCACATAGTAATACACCCTCTTACTCTCCTTCCCAGGCATCGGATCTCGACACAGTCTCTGGAGAGACGGATTAAACGAGGAGGCTGGGGAGAACTTTCCTGTTAGATTAATGCATGCTCTCAAAGCATAGAAGTTCTACGTTCATTCTGTAATCAAATACCTTACGTTCCCTCCTGGGTCCTCGGGAACCTGGATTAGGACAAAGAGACTTTAAGTTGAACATTTACTTACCTCGCTTTCTCTCCCCTACATTTGTTCACCTCACTTCTAAATAAAACAGCCTACGGGCAGCAAACTGCACCTCTGCCTCTGTCTTGTCTGGGATATAAAGTGCACAAGTGCGACACATGGTGGAGGTAGCGGGCACTGCACTGATCCCAGCCAACACAGACCCTAAATTCGCAGAATGGAATACCAGCAAGCGCTCGCGGCTCTACTTAAGAGCCAGACGGAGCTACAGGCAGTGGTGCAAGAGATTGGACGTCACGTTATCGTAGAACGAAACGTTACTAGAGCCCCGGGCGATGTACTCACAAAATTAACCCCTACAGATGACGTAGAAGCATTTTTGGAACAGTTCGAGCGCACCGCGGCCCGTGAGCGCTGGCCAGTGACAGACTGGGGGTCCGTGATCGCACCTTTCCTCACCGGTGAGCCACTGCGCGTCTGCACCGACCTGTCCCTAGCTGACTCGCGGGATTATAGAAAACTAAAAGAAGCTATATTAGCCAGCCGTGGCCACAGCCTCCCAGCCCGGGCTCAAAGATTTCATAATTGGAACTTTCAATCCAACCAGCCTCCTCGACCCCAGATCGCCGCGCTCGTGCGCCTCACTAATGCATGGCTAACAGGGGGCGGGGACCCCCCGTATGCCGAACGAGTAGTAATAGACAAATGTATTCGAGCTCTGCCGCCAGACGCCAAAAAGTATGCATCACAAACATGTCCCAACTCAGTAGACACTCTTATTGCCCTACTCGAGAATTGGCAAGTGTATAAAGAACTATTAAAGGAGAAAGAAAGCCGCCCCGAGACGACCCCGACCGCCAGTGGCGACCGGCAGGGCCGCGACAAGGGCCGGGGACCAGCGAACCGCCGCGTCTCACCTCGCGCCAGAGACACAGCCCCGGAGAGGGGGGGCCGTGGCGAGAGGGACAGGCGGTGCTATGTCTGCGGGAAGCCGGACCACCTCTCCTGGACCTGCCCAGAGAGAGACAAAGACGTTTCCATGGGAACGGCAGCATCCGACGCCGCCCGGCCGTGCCTACACACCAGCGGGCGCCGACGCCGCCCCTCCCACCTCCCGGTCCGAGTGGGCTCCGTGGATACCCACGCGCTGTTGGACTCGGGCAGCGCGGTGACGCTGGTCAGAGGAGACCTCGCCACCACACTCACGCAAGATACCGTACCCGTGACCTGTGTCCATGGAGACATCAAACGGTACCCGGTCAGTGAGATACACATACAGACCCCTCGCGGCGCCACCGTGGTTCCGGCGGGGGTGGTCCCGAACTTACCCGTGCCCCTCCTCATCGGCTCGGACTGCGTCCTGTTTGAGAGGTACTGGGCCGCCGGCGAGGGAAGAGCGAAAACTCACCGGAGGAAGAAACGCCGAGGGAGGACCAGCGCCGACGACACCCCCCGTCGGGCACTTCCGGCCCTGAGACCCCCCAGCGGCGAGACCAGCCCGGAGGACAGCTCGCCCGATGAAGCCCCCGCCGACGGGGAAGTCGACAGTGGGACGGGCGGCGAACCCATCTACCCAGAGGAGGTGGACCCGTTTGCGGAACTACCCCGGCCAGAGCCGGGCCGCGACCCCCAGGCTGGCGCGTTTGCCACCGCGCAGTGGAGCGACCCCAATCTCGCTGCAGCCCGGGGGCAGATCTCGGCCATAGATGGAAAACTCAGTGAAGGGGTGAGTCAATTAAATCATCCTTGTTTCGTAGTTAAAAACAACCTGATTTATAGAGCTACAATTACTAGAAATGGCGATCAAGTTGAACAATTACTCGTCCCAAAATCGTACGTGTCCCGGGTGATGTATTTGGCCCATACGCACCAGCTGGGCGCGCATCTAGGGGAAAAGAAGACGTACGATAGAATAGTCGCTAGATTCTACTGGCCTGGCATAAAACGAGCAGTAGCAGAGTTTTGCCGAAGCTGCGCTGAGTGTCAGATCAAAGCGCCCCGTCCTACACAGCGCAACCCCCTCGTTCCAATGCCAATCATAGAAGTGCCGTTCAGCCGCATCGCCATGGACATAATAGGACCGTTACCAAAGTCAGCCCGCGGCCATCAATACATACTGGTCATAATAGACTATGCCACACGCTATCCCGAGGCCATCCCACTTCGGGTGGCCTCGGCAAAGTCCGTCGCACACGAGCTCTTCATGATGTTCAGCCGTGTCGGCATTGCGAAAGAGATCCTTTCCGACCAAGCGACGAACTTCATGTCCAGTATGCTAGCGCGACTATATGAATGGCTAAATATTAAACGAATTCGTACGTCAGCATACCACCCACAGACAGATGGCGTCTGTGAGCGCTTTAATCAATCATTAAAACGTATGTTGCGAAAATTAATTGACATAGATGGGAAGGACTGGGATCGCCTTATCCCTTATGTACTTTTTTCAATAAGAGAAGTCCCACAGGCATCCACGGGGTTCTCGCCATTCGAACTGGTGTATGGGCGACAACCGAGAGGGCTGTTGGATATAGCGAAGGAGACCTGGGAACAGCAGCCCTCCCCCCACCGCAGCGTCGTGGACCACATTGAGGAGCTGCAGACGCGCGCACGGCGCGTATGGCCGATGGTCCGTGCGCACATGGAGGAGGCGCAGCGCGCCCAGGCGCGCCTGTACAACCGGGGGGCCACTGTTCGCGTGTTTAAGCCGGGTGAGAAAGTTCTTCTCCTTGTACCTACCTCAGAGTGCAAATTCCTCGCTCGGTGGCAAGGACCGTTTGAAATTGTAGAACAAATAGGCCCAGTAAACTACAAAATTAGCCAACTGGGCAAAAGAAAAGGGCAACAGATTTATCATGTGAACCTATTAAAAAAATGGCATGCTGCACCTCCTCCACCATCCCAGGCGCTGTTCTCCGGCAGAACCATCGGACCCCCGGTCCCCCCCGTTCCTGTGGGAGAAGCCATATCCCCGTCGCAGCGACAGGACGTGAAGGAGCTGCTGTTGCGCAACAAGGACCGCTTCTCCGAGGTGCCGGGACGCACACATATCCTCAAACATGACATCGCCACACAGCCTGGGAAAGTGGTGAGACAGCGGGCCTACCGCATCCCCGAGGCCCGCCGGGAGGCCATAAAAAATGAGGTACAGGCCATGCTTAAATTGGGGGTCATCGAGGAATCTCATAGCCCATGGTCAAGCCCTATAGTCATCGTGCCCAAGCCTGACGGTACTCTGAGATTTTGCAATGACTTTAGAAAGTTAAATGAGATATCTGACTTTGATGCCTATCCAATGAAACGTGTTGATGAATTAATTGAAAGATTGGGGCCTGCACGATTCATTTCCACCATTGATCTAACAAAAGGATATTGGCAAATTGAATTAACAGAGCGCTCCCGGGAGAAGACTGCCTTCGCAACACCAGAGGGGCTGTTCCAGTACACAGTCATGCCGTTTGGAATACACGGCGCTCCGGCCACGTTCCAGAGACTCATGGACAAGGTGCTGCGCCCCCATCGCGCATACGCTTCCGCATATCTGGATGACGTCATCATCCACTCGGTTGACTGGCAACAGCACATCACCCACCTCGAAGCCGTCTTGGCTGCGCTCCGCGACGCAGGCCTCACGGCCAATGCAAAAAAGTGCCGCTTCGCGCTACGCGAGGCGGACTATCTCGGCTACACGGTCGGGAGAGGATGTGTAAAACCCCAAACGAGGAAACTGGACAAAATCAGAGCCTGGCCTCCACCGCGAACCAAGAAACAGGTGAAATCATTCCTTGGCCTCGTATCATATTACCAAAAGTTTATTAACCAGTATTCTACGATTGCAGCTCCACTATACGAATTGACCCGGCAGAGGGCGCCATGCCATGTGAAATGGACCCCGGAGGCCGAGACGGCATTCATAGCACTGAAACAGGCCCTGTGCGAGGGACCTGTGTTAATAACGCCTAATTTCAGAAAGCCCTTTCTGCTCCACACCGACGCTTCGGAGAGCGGCATCGGCGCGGTCCTGTCACAACTGGTCGACGGCGAGGAACATCCCGTCACCTTTGTCAGCAGAAAGTTGCAAAAACATGAGAAGAACTACGCGACGGTCGAGAAAGAATGCCTCGCCATCAAATGGGCCATTCATCATTTACGCTATTACTTATGGGGCCGGAGATTCACCCTTATTACGGACCACGCTCCGCTTAAATGGATGGCGTCAAATAGGGATAGGAATTCCCGGGTGACGAGGTGGTTCCTCGAACTGCAAGACTACTCGTTCACGGTGGAACATCGGCCCGGCAGACAGATCCCCCACGCCGACGCGACGTCGCGGCTATACGAGGCTGAGGATGCTGAAGTCCCCCGCCCCGGCGTGGAACTTAGGGGGGGGATGTGTGGGGTCTCGGTCCCGGGCCGCCAGCCAGGTATGCGCCTCCACACGGGAGAGAGGCAACGACAGCGGGGAGGAGTGCCGCGCCGCCCACTTGGAGTCATAATAGCGGACCGTTATGTCCCACTCTACCTCCTCAATCAGGCCGAATCCTATGCAGCTGCAGTGAACGGTGGGCGAGTATAAAGGCCTCCTCCTCCCTCCACTTACGTCCTTGCCCTCTCTGTGTGTGTGTGTGCACAGGCGTCTGGCGGTAAGAACCCCACTCCACACACACTCCTGTCAAATATAATGTTGTATTAAGAGCACATAGTAATACACCCTCTTACTCTCCTTCCCAGGCATCGGATCTCGACACAGTCTCTGGAGAGACGGATTAAACGAGGAGGCTGGGGAGAACTTTCCTGTTAGATTAATGCATGCTCTCAAAGCATAGAAGTTCTACGTTCATTCTGTAATCAAATACCTTACGTTCCCTCCTGGGTCCTCGGGAACCTGGATTAGGACAAAGAGACTTTAAGTTGAACATTTACTTACCTCGCTTTCTCTCCCCTACATTTGTTCACCTCACTTCTAAATAAAACAGCCTACGGGCAGCAAACTGCACCTCTGCCTCTGTCTTGTCTGGGATATAAAGTGCACAAGTGCGACAGTGTGGACGTTTTTATATAGCGATTGGACGCTTTTAATAAAGCATTTGGACGTTTTTTTAATAAAGTGTTTGGACGTTTTTATAAAGCGTTTGGATGTTTTCACAAAGCGATTGAACGCTAAATATACAGGTGCTGGTCAATGAATTAGAATAATTTGAAATAGTGCAATCATTAAATTCTTTGAATGCATTTCTTGTGCAGAAAGCAAATCAAGTGTTCACCAGAACCTGTCCTACTCGTTAGAGTAATCACAGAACTCGTTACCTGTAAAAAAATTGCTCAGCTGAGCTTTCCACAAGGCCCATTTAGGCCATTTAACTGTTTCATTGAATTAGAATAATGGAGAAACCGTTTCATTGAATTAGAATAATTTTTATTATAATTAGAATCATTACTTTCTCAGTATTTTGTGCCTGCCCCCTTGGCTTGTATGACTGCCTGAAGTCTCCGCGCAGGGGTTGACACTAAGGTCTCCGAGGCACTTGCCCATCGGGCAAGTGCAAATCAGGTTCTACTTGCCCTCAGGTCATGGTCACTTGCCCCCCCAAAAATATATTGTAAATTTTGCTTTTAAGTTTACTTCCTACTTGGGTGCTTTCAACAGGTGGTCCGGGGACCATCAGTGGTCCCTGAGAGGGTTCCAGGTGGTGCACAGCTAAGTTGGTTAACCAGATGTAACTCTTGAGAGCGTTCTCAAGAGTTTAGAAGGGAGGAGACCCGCACACCACTACTTACTGGTTCAAGAGCATTTATTAAATAAATAGAGCAACGTTTCGGCCTTGCGGCCTTCTTCAGGCATATTTAGAATATGGCTGACAAACAATATAATATATACATACAACAGGGGTCTAGACAACCAATCACATTGCATATTCTAGTCAATCAGGTAGCAGCTGTGAAAAACCCAGTCATGTGACTGTGGTGCAGCTCTCCTGTGAAATATTCATCATGCATTATTGAAAGTCACAAATTGCAATAACACAGTGAAAATACATCATGCCAAGTATAGGATACAAGAAAAACAACATCTGAAATACATTTGTCAATAAGCAAATAAATGTCATAAGGTCCATGAGTGGACAATAAAAAGAAAATAAATATAGCTGCAAGCAGCAATAAAACGTGACCAAGCAAGCAGCAATAAGGAGTCAGAACAATATGCAGAAGAAGGAACATATTTTTGAGAAATTATCTGAGGGGGGTGCTTTTGCCCCGGGTCCATACAATAGTGAATGAATAAATGAAATGTAAAATTCCTACAGTAGCCTACATGTCAACCTGGCCTCCTACAACAAAACTGATAAAAGCTTGGAGAATTACAGTACAATTCAAGTACAACTAGAAGAAATTGTGAAATAAATGTGATTGGACACTAGTTAACAACAGTTGTTTAATGGCCACTTTGCTCAAGAAGTTAATCTAACATAATCTGGCACAATGTTTTAACCACTACACTGTGGCCGGGAATCGAACCCCGGTCTCCCAGTCTCAAGGCAGACACTCTAACCACAAGGCCACTGAGTTGGTGCCATTACCATTACATTGAGTTTTATCATCTCAATCACACAGTGGCATTTCCGTGAATGTCACTTTCATGATATACCCAATGGAAATATAAAATATATAAATTATGCACTGTATTGACAAGTTGGAATTAAAACAATCGCTTGAAAAGTGAGTGAGGATGGCAAATTTGTAATCTCAAGTTTTTGGATCGGAGCACGCATCGGAGCCTTTGGTGCGAATTTGCTGTACGAACCGGTTTGTACAACAAGTATGTGCCCGTGCCTTTGTTGTACACACCGGGTTGTGTGTGTGTACAAACCATCAGTGTTTGTGTGTGGACGTAAAGTACTTATGTGGCCTGCCGCACCGAGGACAGCCATCGTCAGTCGTCAGTGCGTTAATCTCGCGTTAATTTTTTTGACGCCGTTAACGCACGGCTGAGTTAACGCGAGATTAACGCGTTAACGCGTTATATATATATATATATATATATATATATATATATATATATATATATATATATATATATATATATATATATATATACTAGGGCCTTATCCGTTGTGTGTATGTGTGTGTGTGTGTGTGTGTGTGTGTGTGTGTGTGTTTTGGTATTTGCATTGCCCCCTGTGGCCGAAAAGGGAATTGCCAATGTTAAGCGAATGGGGAAATTTAATTCACCAATAAATTCATTATAAATCAACAATTTGTTAATTTGAAAAAAAGGGCTTCACCAGTCTCTTCCTAATGTTATGGTCAATGACTGTGTGAAAAATCATAGTGATCGGTCCAGCCAGTGATGAGTTATGCTCGCTTCAGACATTCAGACAGACAACTCCTTAATTATAGTATGTATATATATATATATATATATATATATATATATATATATATATATATATATATATATATATATATATATATATATATATATATATATATATATATAGCCCCTGAATATAAGACAAATCAATTTTTGGGATATTTCCATTGGGAAAAAGCATTCTTATATTCAGGCCAATAGGATATATATATATATATATATATATATATATATATATATATATATATATATATATATATATATATATATATAGGTTTAAAGATACATCGCATGGATGCAACTGGGACGTATCCTCAGTGATGTATCCCAAGGTCATCGGGGTTTCGGGTCTCGCAACATCATACCCCTCACTCAGGCGACCCAGCCGGGGTTGATCAAGTCCCGACTTACGTCCCAGTAGCTACTCTCGGTCAGTCCACTAGGGAAAGACCCAAGGCCATACAATCCACTGTTCCAGAACTATTCCGCCGGTACTGGGAGGCACGATACTCTGGCACATGGAAGGACTAGGCTCTGTGGGTTGACTCCTGTCCAGACCCCTCCTACGTCTCACCAGGTCTGCTCCTGCTCTCACCAGGTTGGCACAGGACCTGTGCGTTGCACCAGACTCCCAGCACCGGCAATACATTCAGGAGCAGTGAATCACAATGGCCCTCCTAACGGCCTCACCAAGGGTTGTTGGGCTTCCTCCTCACGGAGGACACAGGCTGGGGCGCTAACCCATACTGCTCACCCGAGTGCCGTCTACATTCCGGCTGTCACCCGTCTCTCCGGTGGTCACCAAGTCTTTCCCTGGTTGTCACATAGTCTATTCCTATGAGCCACTATAAATAGAAACTAAAGGTTTAAAGATACATCGCATGGATGCAACTGGGACGTATCCTCAGTGATGTATCCCAAGGTCATCGGGGTTTCGGGTCTCGCAACATCATACCCCTCACTCAGGCGACCCAGCCGGGGTTGATCAAGTCCCGACTTACGTCCCAGTAGCTACTCTCGGTCAGTCCACTAGGGAAAGACCCAAGGCCATACAATCCACTGTTCCAGAACTATTCCGCCGGTACTGGGAGGCACGATACTCTGGCACATGGAAGGACTAGGCTCTGTGGGTTGACTCCTGTCCAGACCCCTCCTACGTCTCACCAGGTCTGCTCCTGCTCTCACCAGGTTGGCACAGGACCTGTGCGTTGCACCAGACTCCCAGCACCGGCAATACATTCAGGAGCAGTGAATCACAATGGCCCTCCTAACGGCCTCACCAAGGGTTGTTGGGCTTCCTCCTCACGGAGGACACAGGCTGGGGCGCTAACCCATACTGCTCACCCGAGTGCCGTCTACATTCCGGCTGTCACCCGTCTCTCCGGTGGTCACCAAGTCTTTCCCTGGTTGTCACATAGTCTATTCCTATGAGCCACTATAAATAGAAACTAAAGGTTTAAAGATACATCGCATGGATGCAACTGGGACGTATCCTCAGTGATGTATCCCAAGGTCATCGGGGTTTCGGGTCTCGCAACATCATACCCCTCACTCAGGCGACCCAGCCGGGGTTGATCAAGTCCCGACTTACGTCCCAGTAGCTACTCTCGGTCAGTCCACTAGGGAAAGACCCAAGGCCATACAATCCACTGTTCCAGAACTATTCCGCCGGTACTGGGAGGCACGATACTCTGGCACATGGAAGGACTAGGCTCTGTGGGTTGACTCCTGTCCAGACCCCTCCTACGTCTCACCAGGTCTGCTCCTGCTCTCACCAGGTTGGCACAGGACCTGTGCGTTGCACCAGACTCCCAGCACCGGCAATACATTCAGGAGCAGTGAATCACAATGGCCCTCCTAACGGCCTCACCAAGGGTTGTTGGGCTTCCTCCTCACGGAGGACACAGGCTGGGGCGCTAACCCATACTGCTCACCCGAGTGCCGTCTACATTCCGGCTGTCACCCGTCTCTCCGGTGGTCACCAAGTCTTTCCCTGGTTGTCACATAGTCTATTCCTATGAGCCACTATAAATAGAAACTAAAGGTTTAAAGATACATCGCATGGATGCAACTGGGACGTATCCTCAGTGATGTATCCCAAGGTCATCGGGGTTTCGGGTCTCGCAACATCATACCCCTCACTCAGGCGACCCAGCCGGGGTTGATCAAGTCCCGACTTACGTCCCAGTAGCTACTCTCGGTCAGTCCACTAGGGAAAGACCCAAGGCCATACAATCCACTGTTCCAGAACTATTCCGCCGGTACTGGGAGGCACGATACTCTGGCACATGGAAGGACTAGGCTCTGTGGGTTGACTCCTGTCCAGACCCCTCCTACGTCTCACCAGGTCTGCTCCTGCTCTCACCAGGTTGGCACAGGACCTGTGCGTTGCACCAGACTCCCAGCACCGGCAATACATTCAGGAGCAGTGAATCACAATGGCCCTCCTAACGGCCATATATATATATATATATATATATATATATATTTAAAGGTGTCGGCGTTAACGTGTTAATCTCGCGTTAACTCAGCCGTGCGATAACGGCGTCAAAAAAATTAACGCGAGTTTAACGCACTGGCGATGGCTCTCCTCGGTGCGCCTGTACAAACCGTTTGTACAAATCGGTTTGTACAACGGTTTGTACAACGGTTTGTACAACAAAGGTGCAGGCGTGTCATGCAAATTGATCAAAAATCCAGGCAGAAAATCAGGCATGAGCATTTTTCAAACTGCTTAAAATGGCAGACACTCTGGGGGTGGAGCTTACCGGTAAAAGTTACAGATGTGTTCCACATGAATCAAGGAACATGTAGAAACAAGTCCCATGATTTTTGGCCAAACGAGGCCCGAGTTATGGTTGGTCAAATGTTTCAGTTTCAAAGAATTGTTATAGCACCCCCATTTGAGCAATTGGAGTCAGACTGGTTTTGCTGCTATTTGGCATCCCCCTCTACAAAACTGCAAAATATCAGAAGCAGATTACGCTGCATGTGTAGATTAGGGGCATTAGAATCATTTTCACAAACGAGCAATTTTATTGGCTCGTAAAAACATCATTTTTTTTCACTAAAAACAAAATTCACACCCATTCCATGTTTGTATGGCTTCAAAGTTCATGTGTAGGTCATTGTTATGCATTTTGATCAAAGATTGTAGGAGAAGAGACATTTTAACTGCTTTACATATAATTCAAGATGGCGGTTCATCTAAAGGTCAGAGGTCAAAAGTCAGAACACAAAAGTTGTTCGGCATAAGCAGACGAGGTGAATATAAGTTACATTTCTGAGAGTCAAGCAGTTCATGAGTTATAAGTGTTTAAAGTTTGCAATTTCAGTTGAGTGCTATAGCGCCACCATTTGACCAGTGGTCACAGGCTTCGCATCATCACCGTTTGGCATCACCCTCTACGAGATTACCAATTTTCGCGAAAACCGACTGCACGGTTCAGCCAGAACAGCTATTTTTGGCGGAAGAAGAAGGAGAAAAGCAGTCAATAACAATTAAGTGACCAAGTCCACTTCGTGGACTGCTTGGTCACTTAATAAAAGCAACAGGTGCTTTTGGCACCATCTCCTGGCCAAGAAAAGTGGTCATGGTGAGTGGACCATACATTTTAAAGATTAGAGCATCACATTTAAGATCAATTCATCATTGAGCCCTTTTGGGTGGAGGGTCTGTAGTGTGTGTATCCAGTATGCTTCACGTCTCTTCAGCAATACATCCTGGTTACCACCTCTTGCTTGTAGTTTGACTTGTTCTATACCAATGAAACGAAATGTAGAGATATCATGTTTGAAATGAACAGCAACCGGATATTCACGATCATTTCTTCGAATGGAACTCTTATGTTCACTGACTCTTTGTTTTAATTGTCTATTTGTTTTTCCAATTTATGCTAAACCGCAGGGACATTTTATCATGTATACCACATGGGTTGAACACAAGTGATGATGTTCTTAATCTTTTATTTCTTACCAGTATGGGGGTGATTGAAGAAGGTAGTCTTATGTGTGTTGCCACACTGTGCACAGTGACCACATGGATAACTACCTTGTGGCAGGGGACTCAATAAAGTCTGTCTGAGTGAGACTTTCGGGGACTGGAAATCAGAATGTACAAGTAGATCTTTCAAATTTTTCCCACGTTTAAAAGAAAACAAAGGGGGATATTTAAACAATGCTGATAATTCCGGATCTGAAGTTAAAATATGCCAGTGTTTCTTAAAAATGGCTTTAATTTCAGGGGAGTGAGGAGAGTATGTAGTCACACATGTAACTGAAAACTTTTTTTCTTTTTTCTTTGTTTTAGCTAGTAGTTGTGACCTGGGCTTCTGTAGAGCCAGTGTGTATGCCTTTTCAATACACTCCACAGAATGGCCTCTTTGGGCAAACCTTATTTTCATTTCTGATGATCTTTCCTTAAAGTCCTCCTCAGAGGAACAAACCCGTCTTAGTCTGTAGAACTGACTGATGGGCAGGGACTTGATGAGAGCAGGGGGGTGGTTGCTAGTGGCCAGTAATAAAGTGTTCCGATCTGTTTCTTTTTGATATAGAGTGGTTGACAGGTTACCATCATTCAGGATTATCCACATATCTGTAAAAAATTTTACGCTCTCAAAAATTTTCACGCTCTCAAGAGTTATATCTGGTTAACCAACTTAGCTGGGGACCACCTGGAACCCTCTCAGGGACCACTGATGGTCCCCGGACCACCTGTTGAAAGCACCCAAGTAGGAAGTAAACTTAAAAGCAAAATTTACAATATATTTTTGGGGGGGCAAGTGACCATGACCTGAGGGCAAGTAGAACCTGATTTGTACTTGCCCGATAGGCAAGTGCCTCGGAGACCTTAGTGTCAACCCCTGCGCGGAGACTTCAGCCACAAAATACTGAGAAAGTGATGATTCTAATTATAATAAAAAAAAATCTAATTCAATGAAACGGTTTCTCCATTATTCTAATTCAATGAAACAATAGTGTCACAGTTAAATGGCCTAAATGGGCCTTTTGGAAAGCTCAGCTGAGCAAATTTTTTACAGGTAACAAGTTCTGTGATTACTCTAACGAGTAGGACAGGTTCCGGTGAACACCTGATTTGCTTTCTGCACAAGAAATGCATTCAAAGAATTTAATGATTGCACTATTTCAAATTATTCTAATTCGTTGACCAGCACCTGTAGTGTTCAAACGCTTTTAAAATATATATTTCTGCTTCGCACCTCCAGGGCTCCGTAGTATTGAGCAGCTGTGACGTTAAAACTTGTTTTTCTCTCCCTTGAATTCTCCCCCTATAGGCGTCTTTGTCTTAAAGGAGAGCTCCAGTCTGGTCCAGGAGAAACCACAACCTCCACACTTTAAAGATAGACCGGAGGAGGCTGACGGTTCAGCATTGACATCACTAGAAGTAAAGAGCATGTGCGATGATGAGAACAGAAGGATAGAACCCGTACCTGACACCTCAACCGAAAACACGGAAACACGAGTTGATGCGATAGAGGACCATGAAAGGACATCGCAAGCGTTGAGCAATGACCGGCCACCTCTCTCTTCACCCCGTTGCGATTCTGACGCCGAAGAGGGCGGCGAAGGCGACAATGAAGAGGGAGAGACGGAGCCTAACATAGCAGCCGTGACAGCAGCTGCTATGTTAGGCGAAGACGGGCGCCACAAATCAAACCAAAGACAAACGCCATCCAAGCGATGCTACATGCATTATCCGCCCGTGCAGACGGAGAACCTCCAAGATTTCACCCGGACGAGGTGGGACACGTACAGATCTTGCCTCGGACAGTGGCTCCACTTGGACAGCTACAGCAGGGACGCCGCCGAAACGCACAAGCGCTGCGTGGATTTGGAGTTCGAACGCGTTCCTGAGGACGCCGGGTTTCACGCGACGTGCTACCGCCGCTTCATCGATAAGAAACGGCTGGCTCAGGCCGAGAATCGCTGCGGCGCCACGCCACAGACGGCTGCGGGAGGAGGAGGAGAAGAACAACCGGGTCCGGACCACCTGCAGGTCCGTTCAGACGGTTCGGAAAGTGTCGCCGCCAACGGAGCCGTGCCCGAATGTCCTGGGAGGAAAAGTAGGTCCCGGGCGGTTCCGCTCGTCCCTTCTGCTTCCGGCCCTGTCCTTCCGACCGTTGAACACGTGGCTACAACTGTTACTGTGGGATGCAAACGGCAGACGTTGTCTACAGGTAAACGCCCCCACACACTCACGTAAACACAAGACTGAAATAAACCGCAATATGGCCAAAAGAGAGCTTGGAGAAAAAAAAAAAAAAAACGTCACATATTGATGGTATAGGCTTAAAGGAGTACTCAGTGATTTGGAAAACCCTCCTGTCCCCCTGCTCACAAGATATGCATGTGCACATGCTCTAAGGGGGGGGGGGTGCATGCAACAGGCCAGCATGTGCACCAAGGACCCCCACTCGATCCTGTTTGGTACTAAGGCTCCTGTCATCCTAATTGGACGAAAGGCTTTTCTCACAGAGCCCAAACTGAAATTAAGTTTCTTTCTTTCTTTCTTTCTTTCTTTCTTTCTTTCTTTCTTTCTTTCTTTCTTTCTTTCTTTCTTTCTTTCTTTCTTTCTTTCTTTCTTTTACCCTTGAGCCTCACTGGATAAAGGCAGAACTTATAAGTGAAATCAAAGCCTATGTATTTACATGCACATTGACAGTGGGTGCGGGGCCAATGATGCAATCATGGACGTAGAGTAGGTCCCGCAGACCAGTCTTATGCCCTATCTACAACATAGTGCCGACGTGCAACTCCTTGCGCCGGCTTGCAACCAAATGGTGCATTAGCTGCTCAACGTGCGCTGAGCTGGCATAGTCAATCATACAGTACTGCCTGCAGCAGCAGTGTGGATAATGTCTGACCCTTTTAATTTATCACATGATTATCACACAAGGACTTCCCCAACGTCATCCACACCGTACCCTGTCACACTATGCAATTCAATTTTCATCAATCCTTGCAGAGTATTTTCCTTCAGTGGTCACATTACACGTTTTCTACATTGCCCAACGTATTTTCGCCAGGGGAGAAATATAGTGCATGACAATTAATTGGTGGTCAGCAGTGAGTTGTGATTTTTTTTTTTTACTTTTTTAATGTACTGTATTCTACAAATCAATCATCAATCAATGCACAGGGGCCACAGGCAGCTGTTCCACTGTGCAAACACACACCCAAGTTGGTTTGCTTACATGATACATCTGTATTGTGAGTGTTAAATGAATCACTCATGAAATTAATAGTCCTGCTAGTGTCTGCTTAGCCTGGCCTAACCCGCAATGATTTTGGCCTTGGGGGGGCGGGGTGCCGTGGGATCCACACGGCAGATCGAGCTGATCTGATTTGATCTCACGAACGTGTCGTCATCCCCGGCCCCTCCCGCGCCCGTCCACTGCTGTTCTACGTCACATCATTTAGAGCGACGCCCACCCCGGAAGATTGACCCCCCCCCCCTCAAGGCCACTTCGTGTAACAAGTTAGTCCAGGCCTCCCGTTTTCGCGCAACGCGAAGGAAAATGAAAGCCTGGGTGTCGAGGCTAGTGTCTGCTTGACTCCACAGAAAAGGGCAATCATCAATGACACTGTCTTGCGGGCATCATTCATTTTCAGATATCATTAATATAATTCTGCTCAGCTCAGCAACAATTCTACTGTGATCGATCGTCCCTCTCCCCTCTCTCTCTGGTCTAGTTGTGTATCTGTTTCGGTCATCGTAGATAGCTGTTATCTCCTGAGTGCTGACCACCTCAATGCCCCATTACCCATCTCCATTTGTTTTTGACAGTGCCTTCACGCCTCCATGTTTGTTTTACATTGAGTGGACCATGTACGGACACGAACAGAAGTTACAGAACCACAATGCAATTCAGTATGAAAGTCAGACCTGCCACCCCAATTAAAAACACCACCCAAATTATTTTTGTTTACACCACAAAACAGGTATGGTCTCATTATGAGTTGATGCAATCATATCCTTTCGATTGCAAATGGTGTCCATTCGTTAATCTTTTACCAGTTTAGTGGTATATATCCATGCAGTGTAGCTAATTCAAGTGACAATAACAAATAATAAAAAAGATTTACTGCATCACGCCAAGTTACGTCACTTCCATGAAAATGTTAATTGGCCAAAGTCAAGCTGAGTGGCGTCGGGTTACACAATCACTCACTCTGCAAAGCAGGACTAGCAGCAAGTAAGTTTGTGTGGGCAACAGAAACCTCTGTGTTTCGGCTTTTGGGTTTGTTTGTTTTTTGTATCGGCAAATGACGTCAGACCTCCGAATTCTGTCATGGCGCTAAGACGGTTTTCTGTTTCAAAACAGAGAACTTTAAGCCCTGTATTTATTTTCTCAAGTACACCCATTTTGTTCCAAATCCAATGCGATAAAACAGCGATGGGCAAATGATACATTCGGACCAAAAGATAGAGTTTAAGAATGGAATCAATTATCATGTGCGGGTTCATCCTGCGTGGTGTGGAGGAGAACAGGTCATTATTTAGAACGTCACAGGGTGTATTAATTTTACTAATAGTCAGCGTACACAATGTGTACAAGCATTAAACTCTGTTTTGTGTTGATGTATTGAACATTAGACCCCCAGTTTGAAAAAAAAAATCTATATTCTGTCTTCTTTTGTTGTTGTTTTTTTGGCTGAACGCAGGTGGAGGAATTGGTGAAAAAAAGAAGAAAGGAAACAAAATACAGAAAAGGCCCAAAGGAAACAAGACAGGTGAGAAAAAAAAAAAAAAAAAAAACATTACCGTACTTTCCGGGTTATAAAGCGCACCTGAATATAGGCCGCACCGGCCAAATTTAGTAAAAAATCAATTGTGTACATATACAAGACGCACTGGCCTATTAGCCGCGGGTGTTTTAATGCTTAATTACCATATGTAAGGGTTCTTGCACAGATGAGATTGTCGGCAACGAAATGCTGTTTGAGAAGCATCCTTTTTATTATTTAAACGACTACAGAACTGCACGTGCTGTATGTAATTAACGCTAGAGCCATAGACCGTTCGTGGATGTTTTGACACTGGCAGACTTGAGAAAAAGTTGCTTTCAGCATGTTCCGCGCGATGGTGGCGCCAGCTCCTCGGAACGTCGTTCCGAGGAACTGGTGTCTCCGCCGCGCCGGCGTTCCTCGCATTGGTCCGCCGTCTAAACATTGATTCATTGATCCCAAGGCTACGTGCAGCAGATAGATTTCCTTATTTTTCAACCAGCTCGACTGACTTTAGCTGCGTTATATGCACTTCTTCGTTTGTTTTCCATGATGCATTTAGTAGTGTCTGTCTTAGCGAACTGCCTGTGCCCTGTCTGTCTCTCTCTCTCTCTCTCTCTCTCTCTCTCTCTCTCTCTCTCTCTCTCTCTCTCTCTCTCTCTAATATATATATATATATATATATATATATATATATTAAGGCTGTCAGCATTAACTAGTTAATCGCGAGTTAACTCAGCCTTGGAGAGCCAGCGAAATCCAAAAGCGCCCTCGCCCGCGGGTGCGCCCGGTTTCAAAAGCGGGCGCCCGTTTTCACAAAAACAGGCGCCCGTTTTCAAAAGCGGGCGCCCGTTTTCAAAAGCGGGCGCCCGTTTTCACAAACGGGCCCTCTAACCCTAAACATAACCCCAGTAAAACTAGGCTATGCCTAAACCTAACTCTAACCCTAAACTTAACCTCAGTAAACCTATGCCTAAACCTAACCTAACCCTAACCTTTTGAAAACGGCGCCCGTTTTTGTGAAACCGGGCGCCCGCTTTTGAAACCGGGCGCCCGCTTTTGAAACCGGGCGCGCCCGTGGGCGAGGGCGCTTTTGGATTTCGCCCCTGCTGCAGCCTTGAGTTAACTCATTAATTTTTTTAGTGCAAGATTAAGTCACAGTAAAACCAAAGTCCAAGTGGGTCTAATTGGTTCAATTCCGCCAAATGCAGGTGAATAATTGTTAAATATCTGCATCAGTTAAGTTACTTTAAAATAAGTCTACACAATTAGAGAATGTAGAAAACCTTCTACAAAATGTGCATGTTTGCTCCCAATGATACCAACATCAAATTGTTGACAAATTCTTTAATTTAGGTCTGGAAGTCTAAATAAATGTCATCAAATGGTGGTCTGTGGCTCAAATGAAGAATAAATAATTGACCTTGATATGAATATTCTTGAAAAACAGTCATTTAAGGTGTATTTAGAACTCATAAAAATATGCGATTAAATTGCGATTAATCAAAGATTAACTATGGGCAATCATGTGATTAATCGCGATTAAATGTTTTAATCGATTGACAGCTCTAATTAATATATATATATATATATATATATATATATATATATATATATATATATATATATATATATATATATATATATATATATATATATATATATATATATATGTGTATGTGTATGTGTATGTGTATGTGTGTGTGTGTGTGTGTGTGTGTGTGTGTGTGTGTGTGTATTTGATCCCTTGATGATTTTGTAAGTTTTCTTGATTAGAAAGAAATGAGCACTTTTTTCATTCATTTCATTTTTCATTCTCATGGTACTTTTATTTAAACAAATAGAGACAGAATATGAACAAAACAGTGATAGGCAAACGATACATTGGACCAAAAGAATGGAATCAATTATCATGTGCGGGTTCATCGTGTGTGGTGTGGAGAACGAGCCATTGTTTAGAATGTCACGTGGTGTATTCATTTTACTGATAGTCAGCGTACACAATGTGTACAAGCATTAAACTCTGTTTTGTGTTGATGTATTGAACATTAGACCCCCAGTTTGAAAAAAAAATCTATATTCTGTCTTCTTTTGTTGTTGTTTTTTTTTGGGTGAACGTGCAGTAGGTGGAGGAATTGGTGAAAAAAAGAAGAAAGGAAACAAAATACAGAAAAGGCCCAAAGGAAACAAGACAGGTGAGGAAAAAAAAAAAAAAAAAAAAAAAAAAAAAAACATTACCGTACTTTCCGGGTTATAAAGCGCACCTGAATATAGGCCGCACCGGCCAAATTTAGGAAAAAATCAATTGTGTACATATACAAGACGCACTGGCCTATTAGCCGCGGGTGTTTTAATGCTTAATTACCATATGTAAGGGTTCTTGCACAGATGAGATTGTCGGCAACGAAATGCTGTTTGAGAAGCATCCTTTTTATTATTTAAACGACTACAGAACTGCACGTGCTGTATGTAATTAACGCTAGAGCCATAGACCGTTCGTGGATGTTTTGACACTGGCAGACTTGAGAAAAAGTTGCTTTCAGCATGTTCCGCGCGATGGTGGCGCCAGCTCCTCGGAACGTCGTTCCGAGGAGCTGGTGTCTCCGCCGCGCCGGCGTTCCTCGCATTGGTCCGCCGTCTAAACATTGATTCATTGATCCCAAGGCTACGTGCAGCAGATAGATTTCCTTATTTTTCAACCAGCTCGACTGACTTTAGCTGCGTTATATGCACTTCTTCGTTTGTTTTCCATGATGCATTTAGTAGTGTCTGTCTTAGCGAACTGCCTGTGCCCTGTCTGTCTCTCTCTCTCTCTCTCTCTCTCTCTCTCTCTCTCTCTCTCTCTCTCTCTCTCTCTCTCTCTAATATATATATATATATATATATATTAAGGCTGTCAGCATTAACTAGTTAATCGCGAGTTAACTCAGCCTTGGAGAGCCAGCGAAATCCAAAAGCGCCCTCGCCCGCGGGTGCGCCCGGTTTCAAAAGCGGGCGCCCGTTTTCACAAAAACAGGCGCCCGTTTTCAAAAGCGGGCGCCCGTTTTCAAAAGCGGGCGCCCGTTTTCACAAACGGGCCCTCTAACCCTAAACATAACCCCAGTAAAACTAGGCTATGCCTAAACCTAACTCTAACCCTAAACTTAACCTCAGTAAACCTATGCCTAAACCTAACCTAACCCTAACCTTTTGAAAACGGCGCCCGTTTTTGTGAAACCGGGCGCCCGCTTTTGAAACCGGGCGCCCGCTTTTGAAACCGGGCGCGCCCGCGGGCGAGGGCGCTTTTGGATTTCGCCCCTGCTGCAGCCTTGAGTTAACTCATTATTTTTTTTAGTGCAAGATTAAGTCACAGTAAAACCAAAGTCCAAGTGGGTCTAATTGGTTCAATTTCGCCAAATGCAGGTGAATAATTGATAAATATCTGCATCAGTTAAGTTACTTTAAAATAAGTCTACACAATTAGAGAATGTAGAAAACCTTCTACAAAATGTGCATGTTTGCTCCCAATGATACCAACATCAAATTGTTGACAAATTCTTTAATTTAGGTCTGGAAGTCTAAATAAATGTCATCAAATGGTGGTCTGTGGCTCAAATGAAGAATAAATAATTGACCTTGATATGAATATTCTTGAAAAACAGTCATTTAAGGTGTATTTAGAACTCATAAAAATATGCGATTAAATTGCGATTAATCAAAGATTAACTATGGGCAATCATGTGATTAATCGCGATTAAATGTTTTAATCGATTGACAGCTCTAATTAATATATATATATATATATATATATATATATATATATATATATATATATATATATATATATATATATATATATATATATATATATATATATATATATATATATATGTGTGTGTGTGTGTATTTGATCCCTTGATGATTTTGTAAGTTTTCTTGATTAGAAAGAAATGAGCACTTTTTTCATTCATTTCATTTTTCATTCTCATGGTACTTTTATTTAAACAAATAGAGACAGAATATGAACAAAACAGTGATAGGCAAACGATACATTGGACCAAAAGAATGGAATCAATTATCATGTGCGGGTTCATCGTGTGTGGTGTGGAGAATGAGCCATTGTTTAGAATGTCACGTGGTCTATTCATTTTACTGATAGTCAGCGTACACAATGTGTACAAGCGTCAAACTCTGTTTTGTGTTGATTTATTGAACATTAGAGACCCAGTTTGAACAAATATTCTCTATTCTGTCTTCTTTTGTTGTTGTTTTTTTTGGGTGAACGTGCAGTAGGTGGAGGAATTGGCGAAAAAAAGAAGAAAGGAAACAAAATACAGAAAAGGCCCAAAGGAAACAAGACTGGTGAGAAATAAAAACATTAGTATTGTTTCAACTGAAGACAGTTTATTTGGGTTAGACCAAGCAATAATTTCTCCCCAGACACACATCTGTGTGATTGATTGATTTGTATTACCATTTGTAGAGTAGCACAGTTCCGAGGAAAGGACGGTTGCGTACAGTGTTGTTTGTTTGAGAATATTTTTACATAGTCTTAGTCTTAGGCTTTTGAGTAACACACATTTAGTCTTTTAGTCCCATTTAGTCTTCTGAAATTAATTTTTTAGTCTAGTCTTAGTCGACGAAACATCAACATTGATGTTTCGTCTCAGTCTTAGTCTTGGTAGTTTAGTCTTACATACAAATGCATTGTAGGTTTATATATGTTATACAGATTTATAGGTTTTAGTATGAAAGATATCCTGTTTTATTTCTTTGTATAAATGACTGCATTAGTAATAATTCCCTTTACTGAAAACAAATGCAATCTATACTGAAGATACAGTGAGGAAAGTGAGGAAAATAATTATTTGATCCCTTGATGATTTTGTAAATTTTCATGATTAGAAAGAAATGAGCACTCTGTCATTTTATGGTACTTTTATTTAAACAAATAGAGACAGAATATGAACAAAAATGTCCATAAGAAAATAATATTTAAAGGTTATAAATTAATTTGCGTTAGAGCTCGTGAAATAAGTATTTGATCCCTAAGCACAATCTGACTTAGTACTTGGTGGAGAAAACCTGGCAAGCACGGAAGTCAGACGTTTCTTGTAGTTAGTCACCAAGTTTGTGCACATCTCAGGAGGGTTTTTAGCCCACTCCTGTTTAGATATCCTCCCCAAATCCTCAAGGTTTCGAGCTGTTGCTTGCCAACTCAAAGCTCAATCTCCCTCCATAGATTTTCTATAGGATTAAGGTCTGGAGACTGGCTAGGCCACTCCATGAGCTTAATGTGCTTCTTCAAGACCCATCTTTAGTGCTCTGGCTGAGGGAAGGAGGTTCTTGTCCAAGATGTTGCAGTGCATGTCTCCATCCATCGGCCACACAATGCAGTGAAGTTGCCCTGTACCCTTAGCAGAGAAATAGCCCCAAAGCATAATGCTTCCACCTCCATGCCTGACGATGGGGATGGTGTTGTTAATGATTTGAAGACAGCTGGGACCACAGTCACGAAGAAAACCATTGGCAACACAGTACACCATAACGGATTGAAATCCTGCAGTGCCCAGCCATGTCCCTCTGCTCAAGAAGGCGCATAGAGGCCCGTCTAAAGTTCACTTAAATGATTCAGACCAGACTGCGGGGAAGGTGATGTGGTCAGAAGAGACCAAAATTCAACTCTTTGGCATCCATTTGACTTGCCGTGTTTGGAGGGAGAGAAATGCTGAATACAAACCCAACAACACCATCCCCACCGTCAAGCATGGAGGTGGAGACATTATGCTTTGGGGCTGTTTCTCTGCTAAGGGTACAGGGCAACTTCACCGCACTGTGTGGCGGATGGATGTGGCCATGTACCGCAGGATCTTGGAGAAGAAGCTCCTTCCCTCAGCCAGAGCACTGAAGATGGGTCGTGGCTGGGTCTTCCAGCATGACAACGACCCAAAACATACGGCCAAGGCAACAAAGGAGTGGCTCACGAAGAAGCACATTAAGCTCATGGAGTGGCCTAGCCAGTCTCCAGACCTTAATCCTATAGAAAATCTATGGAGGGAGCTCGAGCTTCGAGTTGGCAAGCAACAGCCTCCAAACCTTCAGGATTTGGAGAGAAGATCTAACCAGGAGTGGGCCAAAATCCCTCCTGAGATGTGCGCAAACTTGGTGACCAACTACAAGAAACGTCTGACTTCCGTGCTTGCCAACAAGGGTTTTTCCCACCAAGTACTAAGTTAGGTTGTGCTTAGGGATCAAATACTTATTTCACGAGCTCTAACGCAAATTAATTTATAACCTTTAAATATTTTCTTATGGACATTTTTGTTCATATTCTGTCTCTATTTGTTTAAATAAAAGTACCATAAAAATGACAGAGTGCTCATTTCTTTCTAATCATGAAAACTTACAAAATCATCAAGGGATCAAATAATTATTATCCTGACTGTATGTTCAAATACTTAAAAAGAAAGAAAAAAAGATGTTAAAAATGTTTCCTATTTCCATTAGTCTTAGGTTATGATTTAGTCTTCGTCTTAGTCTTTTGAAAACACACATCTTTTAGTCCCAATTAGTCTTCTGAAATTCATTTTTGTTTGTCTAGTCTTAGTCGACTAAATATCAAAAACCTTAGTCGACAAAAACAACACTGCGTACAGGGTCTGCCAAGAAGATTGAAATGTGTGTCAAAAGAACCACTTGATATACCCCTATCACCATTCCACCTTTTTTTTTTTTTTTTTTTTTTTTTACAAGAAAATGCATTTTAAAGACATTTAGAAGATTAAAACACTTCCCTTGGGGGTCTTTAATTTTTTTATATATTGGCTTAGATATTTTACATTTTAGGAGTGAGCCCAGTATCTCTGATGTCATCGACACTACTTCTAATAAGGACAGGACGCCAAGACATGACTTCCTGTCCTCATGGGAGGAAACAGACATGCGCAGTACAGACCAGGAAGTTTGACGCTTGGCAAACCATCCAAGAGACCAATGGCATGCAGTGTTGCCAACTTCGGCAATTGTAACTCTTTGAGAGCGTAAAAATGAAACCAAATGGACCCTTACGGGTCCATTTGGTTTCATTTTTACGCTCTCAAGAGTTAAAATATTCATCATGTGAATTATCCCAACTTCCCAAGTCAGCACAGCTAGAGAATGTAGAAGATTAATGGTCATTTAATGGTCATATTCCCTTCCAGGCAAGCATCTAGCGCATTCTAGTGCATTTTGGAAGTGCCACTAGTGCATTTTGGATTTTGGCAGTTGGCAACACTAATGGCATGCATGGTTTGCAAGAGTCAAACTTCCTGGAATGCACTGCGCATGTCTGTTTCCTCCCATGAGGACAGGAAGTCATGTCTTGGCGTCCTGTCCTTATTAGATAGTCATTGGACTACATCAAGGAAGTTCTTAAAAAGGAAGTGGCACCTGCCTGAACTGCGCCATGACACTTTCATGGGAGTGAGAATCTCACAACAGAACAATGCATATCACAGTTTGTTTTTGTTTTTTTTTTAATTTCTACTTGCTCTTTGATTTCCACAGAGTGTACAGCACATGATTTCATTTTAGGATCTCAACAGCAGCAGGCATATTTTCTGTGACAGAGGTCTCGCAAGGAAACGGCAGACAGACTTGCGATATTTAGTACATTCAGACACTATTTTCCCGAAGTGATTACTTTACGAAAGGTAGAAAAAGAAAACCGATATGCAGATCCCAATTCAAGACGGTGCTGGACCCAACAAAACAATCAACTGAATAAAACAAAGAAATGTCCGCACACAATATTCATCTGCCCCACGTCTTTATTTCAACCTAACAACGTTGAGTATCGTGTGTGGACATTTCTTTATTCAGGTCTGTCTCACTTATTCTGGAACAGTATATTAACATATTAGTATGTTCAGGAGCTGCTCACTGAGCTCTCCATTGCATTCCACCAAACTTGCAGGTGTATTTTCACTCCCACGGTGCGATGAATGTGCCGTCCGGAATTGCATGATAGTGAAAATTCTGTTTTTTTTTTTTTTTTGTTTTTCTTTTTTTTTGTCACTACCTGCTTATGCCAAATACCTTGAACTACATATTGTCTCAGTAAGACAGCCATCCCCATCCCAAATTTGAGAATTGTAGTCAATTCTGATGTTGATGATATTGGAGACACTGGGCTCACTGCTAACATAACATAAAATATTGAAATGCACTATCACAGACATAAAGACTCCCGGGTGCTTTAAATATGTCATTAATACGTACATGACAACCCACACGCACGGGCACACAAACATGGATTGGATAGTGCCCAATAGTGCTGGGACAATTAATCGATTAATCACGATGACGTCATAGGCGATTACACATCGATGTGCAGCTGCTAAAAATCGATTATTATAATTATTATTTTTAGCGGAGCAAAAAAGCGGAACTAATGTACGAGTGCGCTCCAGTTCCATACCGGACCGATTAGAGTGGCGCACCCACCGCTCGCCCTCTATACTTTAGCTTTCAGCTATCAAAACTAAGTCGCCATCGCGGAGGGAAAGAGGAAAATATCTCAGAAATGGAACGCTATGGATTGTACGAGGTTGATTGGACACGAGAACTCGAGAAAGCTCACAGCGTCGACCATCTCGGAAATCTGGCCGAGACGTGACGCGCTGACGCTGTAGTTGCTCCATAAGTGCGCAACACGGCCTGGACTCCGTTGCTCTGTACGACCCACGATCGAATTTGGATGTTAATTCTTTAAGATAAAACTTCCGTCGGACTTCGTAATTCCAGTTGCCTTTTCTGCATGCATGGGCAGCTGTGTCCGCACGATGGTTGTCTTGTCTGTCAGTCAGTGGGCAACAACTTAAACACGTTGTTGTGAGTTGTGTCGAGTTCCAGTGTCCTCTCAACATCGTCCCAAATCCGAAACTAAAGCTGTGCTTCCGAAAATGGGTCCGAGGACCCCCTGGGTCCTTGAGACTAGTGTACAAATGATAACCAGGAGTATGTACATAACGGGTCCATTTGGTTCAATTTTTTGCACAGAGTTAAATTAACATTGATTTTAAAATAAAAAATGGGGTCCCATAGATAGCAATTCCATTAAATGGGGTTCTATAGACAAATGCATGTGAAGAGTTGAGAATCATGACTTGCAAAGAAAGTACTACTACTCTGTTATGGGTGTTACTTGCATATCTTTTCAAATAGGGCCCGTCGGCTAAATTAGTATCAATTTGGGGGTCCTTGGTATAAAAACATGTGGGTACATCCACTGCTTTAAACCAAATGCTCAAACCATGCAGCATAGTCTCAAACTGAACCCAAGCTTCCTTAATGAGACAAAACTAAATCCCTGAATAATAAAAAATAAGTCACCTTCCAAGCCAAGAATATAGAATAAAATTAGACATAGAATCGAAAATGTATTTTATTTGGTAATGTTGACATCTTATGTCATTCATATATATTTTAATACAGATCTCAGAAAGCTGCCTAAAGTTTCTTAGAGTTTCATGAGAAGTAGCCTAGATGGCCTGGGTGTTCACTTAAACTCTTTATTGCCATACTCTATTTGGTCGCGGACCCCCATGTGAAAATATTCTATGGACCTTTGGAAGAAGAAGCAAAGATTTGAGTTAAATATGTGCACTATGAAAATTATATATGTTCTTAATGAATAGAACACACTTTGTTTATTAGTTACACAGTGACTTAGTGATTAATAGTGAGTAATTAATCATGATTAATCGGAATTAATCGAAATCGTTACATTGCCCAATTAATCGGGATTAATACTTATTGTGACCCTCAGAATCGATATGTAATCGCATCGCGATTCCCACCACTAGTGTCCAAACTATGAAAATTGAATTATAATATAGAATGAATCTTGTTTAGAGGGTGTACAACTACAACATTACAGCAGTGCAAATAGACAGCACTAAAGACACAAGGGGATGGGGAGAACATCAATTTAAGTCAATCTAATCACACCAGGAGTGGGACAGGACAGGATATTTTTTCTTTCTTTCCCTGACCACTTTGTGGTATTTTGTGAGGGGAAAAAAGTCCTTATTGGCTGTTTTTCCTACCTCACCATAAGCTGTTTTGGTTCAGCAGTGGTTCAGCTGTCTCACAAGGTGGGTGTTTATATGGTGCACAGTTTATGGCTGTAGTGAAAGTGTGAGTCTCGGCACACTACTAACATGGTGGTGAGACAATATATAGCAAAAAATGGTGTTTTGGAGCGATAGAATTTGAACAAACCATAGTCCCATTCTTAGCTTATGTTTGGGTAGGGGAAACAGCCAATAAGGAGTTTCTTTCACAAAATAGCAACTGGACCACTTTTTTGTGGAAATAAAGAAAGCCTTCTGGGGTGGAATTCTCCTTTAAATGACTCAACCGATAAGTCAAAATGGAGACAACAAATCAATGTTTTTTTTTTTTTTTTTTTTCCCCTTAGACTTGTGTGTGTCTGCAGAGGAGGTTCATGTTAAACAGAAGTGGAGCTCCAGTTCAACACGGACATTACGGGTAGTAAAGAATGTACATGATGATGCGAACAGAGAAACAGAGCCTGTACACAGCACCTCGACTGAACACACGGAAACAGAAGCTGATGTAGAGGACTATGGAACAGACCAGCTCGCCTCTTCAGACAGTTCTGAATCTGACGGCGATGACTGGGCAGATACCAGGGAAGGTCAGTTAGCTTTGAACTTGCTGAAATGGCAATGTACAGTGTGTGGCAAAGGCTTTAGTCGAAAGGACTATCTAAAAGGACACATGATGATGCACTCAGGGGAAACACCGTTTATATGTGTGGTGTGTGGCCAAAACTTTACTCGACTGGCTCATCTAAAAAGCCATGCAACGCTTCACAGAGGGGAAGAAAACTACCAAGACCTGACGGCTGTCACCATGAAAACTTACACATGGAACCAAACCTTCCATTGCTCATATTGTGGGAAAATCTTTCATCATGAGGAAAATCTGAAGAGACACACAGTTATTCATACAGAGGGAAAACCTTTTACTTGTGAAGTGTGTGGAAAAGGCTTATTTACAATGCATGCGCTACAAAGGCACACAGTGATTCATACAAGAGAAAAGTCATTTACTTGTGGGGTGTGTGGCAAAGGATTTATTCAAATGCGCCATCTAAAAAGGCATGAAATGATTCATAGAGCGGAAAAGCCCTGTCAAGACCTGAACACACAGAATAAAAGATTTCTCTGTTCATATTGTGGCAAAATGGTCAAGTGTCTGAAGAGCCACACACTGATCCACACAGGGGGAAAGTCCTTTACTTGTGAAGTATGTGGAAAAGGCTTCTTTCAAATGAATGTTCTTAAAAAACACATAATGATTCATAAATTAGAAAAATCTTCACGTTGTACAATTTGTGGCAAAATTGTTAGGTGGTTGAAACCACACATGAGGATGCATTCAAGGGGAAAGCCCTTTAGTTGTATTGTTTGCGGCAAACACTTTCATTTTAAGTCCTATCTAAAAAAACACATGATGACGCATACAGGTGAAAGACCATTTACCTGTGAAATTTGTGGCAAAGGCTTCAGTGGCAATATGAAGTTTCACGTGAGGACTCATACAGGCGAAAAGCCATTTACTTGTACAGTTTGTGGCAAATGCTTCAGATGTACTGGAGATAAAAAAAGACACATGCTTATTCATACAGGTGAGAGGCCATTTACTTGTAAAGTTTGTGGCAAAGGCTTCAACCGTCCGACACATCTAAAAACACACATGAGGACTCATACACGTGAAAAACCTGTTACTTGTACAGCAGGTGGTAAAGGCTGTAGTCAAAACAGTGATCTAACAAACATGTGAGAACCCATGAAGTTTGGAAGAACTAGTTTCAGTTTGTGGAAAATGTTTTGCATTTAAATATGTCCATGACTTTGTTATAGCCCATAAGTCTTTGTGCTTGGCTTGTGTGTGCAAGACAAGCATGATGACTCTGTGAAGTGAAGCACGAGTGTGTGTGCTTTTGGTTATGGCCCCCACCAGTGCCTTGGTTTGTTTACATCATTTTCAAGCGACAGCAAAAGCCTATAAATGGTATGTGATGCCATGTGAGTCCACACAATACAATACATACAGACATAATTTTACACAATAACACACGAGTCATGCCTTGTAACAAATGGTTTTACAAAACTGTATGTTGTGCATTTTATAGTGACAAAGCCAGCCCCATACATGGCATGGTCACTTTCATTCATCAATAAGCAGAATCAATAAGGGTCAGGCGCCCCTCACTTCAAACAAGTGTGATTTTCAAGTCAGTGGATACCAATTCATTAAACATGACATTATGAAAATTACTTGGCTCAGTGTTTTTACATTTCCTGTAGACTGCAATTGATGAAAGCTTCACAAGCTCACTCTTTGTATTTACTGGCAATTGTAAAGAGGAAACAATAATGCTCATTCATTTTTGTTTGGTGGTTAAGTGAGCATGCTACAGACTAACATTAACATTCCATTACATTTTATATTTTAATATAAAATGTAATGGAATGTTACATTTTATAGCAAGCAGGACCCAGTGACTGTTAACAGCTTAAAGGTAGGGTACGTGATTTGAAATCCATTGTGTAGTACCAGCCTGGTGCACTAGGGGCCACACGAGCAGCAGGTTCACATAGCTACACTATGTGAACCTGCTGCTCGATCCTGATTGGAGGAGAATTCACCCTCCACCTGGGGAACTTTTATTAGCTCCTCTGCTAACGTGGGGGAGGGGGAAACTCCATATATGGTCTGCACACCTTATAATAGAGCATTTTAACAGAAAAGAATATTTTTTGGGTGATATCTGACAGAAGTGAAATCACTTCCCCTACCTTTAAAAGGAATCCTGGCCCAAGAGACAATATGGATAATACGTCATACTTTTAACACACAGCTCTTTACTTTAAAAACAGGTCATGTTTGTATCCCAAGGGAGGCCAGGTCATGTTTGTATCCCAAACAATACAGGCAAACAAACAACAGATTCTAATCACCATTACACATTCTCTAATTGTGTAGACTGGGGACCAGTCTGGGGAGCACCACCTCGGAACCCTCTCAAGGTGCTGGCAAGGCAGTCAGGATTACATCCTTGGTGGGGATCCATGAGGGCGGGAAGGTTTTATTGCTGAAATTACAACAGATGATAGTCCTATTAAATACCAAGAAAGTGGAGTATATCACACCACATCTTTAATCTTAAAGAATTTATATAAAATACTGCTTGTCTGTAAAAATAAACACATTTATGATCTACATGAAATCGCCCAGGCCGTTCAGGTCATAAACCAACCAGCTCCTGTGATTTCACTCAGGTCCCAGTGATTGACAGACACATCTGAATTCACATGACTAAAATGGTTTACCAGGCCAGGAAAGGCTGCTAGAACATAGGAGATTAAGGGCCACACACCCATAAAACAGTGTGCCACTAACTTAACTAAAACCTGCTTCCTCTTTTTGATCTGTTTTGTTATTTTTATTGTACTAGGACCTTACCCGTTGTGAATATATGAACACCAAATGATGTACAGTGTAAAGTGAACTAATAGATCATAACAGTGTGGGTAGTGAATTAATAGATTATAGCAATGATCATGTACATTTGTGCTTGCTTTAATGTAATTGTGACTCTGAGTATACTTGATCATGGGGGAATGGGAAAACAATTGTGGCAAAGTAAGGGTGCCCAGGAACGTGTTGATGAATCTGATTGTACTTTTGTTGCATTAAAGTAGCTTTCTGTGGACAGTCATCATGAAGCCACTGGCAAAGGGGGACGTAATAACTGCACACACACACACACACACACACACACACACACACACACACACACACACACACACACACACACACACACACACACACACACACACAGACATCGCTAAAGTTGCTGTGGAAGTAAACATCATATTGTGAATACAGCGGTCGGTGAGCTATTGGAGAAGCTGCTGTACCAGACCGAGCGCGCAGCACTGAGAGTTACACAATACAATGTATTCAGATGTTATACACTGCCAACGATTTACATGTGGTCAAGCAACTTTCCATCATTTAGCCTGGGGACCACCTGGAATCCTCTCAAGGACCATGCGGACCTCTCTAGGTCGTCCTAGGACCACTGGTTGAAAACCACTGTTTTAAGCCATTACGCACGCAGATAATCAAGGCTATGTTTTTTTTTTTTTTCTTGATTGAGCAGGCAATGCGAGGCGTTGAGGGGGGGTCGGCGATTCGTTGTAGTCATCACGCTCATGTCTCACTCGTGTCCATGCGCTTATATTCCCAGCAATGATATTCCATGTTGGGTCGGTGGCCTAGCTGTGACGTATGTAATGATAGGGGGCGGGTCACTTCCCGCATATAAAGCTAATGGGGAACTTGTCATGCACAAATAAATTCATTATTAATCAAGGATGTGTTCATTTGGAAAAAGGGCTTCGTTACTCTCTTCATAATATTATGGCGAATGGCTGTGTGAAAAGTTACAGCGATTGGTGGTGCCATCGCAGAGTTACAGAGTTATGTGTTTCAGACATTCGGACAGACATCTCCTTATTCATAGTATGGAATATTGTCTTTCCTTTGCTTGTTGAACATTGAAAACACAGTACAAATGTGTAATAGATTCGTAGTGTGTGTGTGTGTGTGTGTGTGGGGGGGGGGGGGGGTGTTTGGGGGTATAATACATCAGAGAAACAACTGTCAACTTACCATTTGGGACATGGTGCCCAGTGGACAAGGGCCTGTTTCTTTCCCTTAAAAAGAAGGAGGATTTTACTCCCAGGTTCTAAAATCATGTCAGCATACCACAAAATGTACTGTAATTCTAATATTCAATATCAGAGCTCAAATCAAACATAATTGTACATGTTACCAATAATTGGACGATGTGTAATTATGCAACATTGTAACGGTTTGATCGATCAATTGATTGATCGACAGATTGATAGATATATCTTTATTGTCATTGTAACAAGTATAACAAAATTAAACGTGCCAATCACATACTAACCTTTTTGGTTCTGCTTTTTCTGTCCACTGACAAAATCGTATAGGGCTTGTCGGAATTGTGAATAATCTGTAAACACTATGCACACAAGAAGCAAGAGACCTTAGTAAGAATCTTCCTTAGTCTTAGTCCTTAGTAGGAATCGCCAATGTTATTATTATTATTATTTTTAAGTATTTAAGTATTTTTTTAAGTATTTCACAAATACTTAAAAAACAAATATTAGCTGCTTTTCTTTCTTTTTCTATCAGTCAGCTTTATGCGTGTAGACTCAGGTGTCCACTAAAACAGACACTACACAGAGGAAACCCTATAACCTAAAACAGCAGCCTTTACATGTGCAGTGTTTCCAAAAAGTAAACCTTTGCTAACTCTGATACTGGGGTTAGACAGCAGCATACTAGAATTCTGAGACTCATACAGTTGACACAAAACTTGGGTACATCAGGGTTTTCATCCACTACTCATTTAACATTGTGAGGAGTCCAAGATTCTGGTAAAGGGACTTAACAAAAATAATTGAATGACAGGAACCAGTCAACTAGTCATTCATACCATGATCCCCACCATCTTCACCAGACCTCCTTGCTGTAATCTCCACCACAGGCCAGCCTGCATGGACGAAAAGAAAAGGATGGAAATGGGAATTAGGGCCTTTTTTCCTCAAACACGCCACTCAAAACTATTAGTGTGGTTTGATATGTAAAAAAAAACAGCTCCCGTAGGATTTTTGTGCTAAAATTGATTTTTTTGCAGGTCTTGGTTCTATAGGGTCCAAACTATGGAAAAATGAGGTGAATGAATGAATGAATGAATGAATGAATGAATGAATTTTTTATTAACAGAGATGAGAGTTACAGTACAAGTCAAGTACACACTGCTACAAAACTGATAACAGCTTGGAGAATTACAGTACAATTCAAGTACAACTACATCAAATCTGAAAAAATGATTGGACACACTAGTTAAGCATACACTTGTTTACAATAGTGGCCAACTTGTTCATTTCATTAAGGCATTCAAATACATACAAAACAACTACTTCAGTAAAATCAGAAGCAGCAAATCATGGAGGCAAAATCATAGTGGGGGTAAAAAAGGGAAAAGAGAAATGTACAATGAGGAGGGGCGGGGTGGGTGGGGGGATTTTATATACATTTTAGTTTTACAGAGGCCAGTTTAGAATTGCAGCCATCTGTAGGTGCCCTTTGAGAGCGGTTTTGAAGGAGTCAAGGGATTCACATGCCTTTATGACTGTTGGTAGGGCATTCCACATTTTGGTGGCATATGAGCGGAAGGAATTAAGTCCCTTGTTTGTGCCAAATCTGGGTTGGACATGGTTAGTAGCACTCCCTCTGGTGTTGTGGGAGTGTACCTGTGTACCTGTGGTGCAAATTTTCCCGCCCCCCGACCCATTTCTGGGGGGGTCATCTATTTGGGACCTCCCAGAACAGTATGCTCGCCAGTTAATGTCCAATTGTCACAATATTAGAATTGTTTTATATATTTTAAATCATTCTGAGATGTTTTCTTAAACTTCTAAAGTGGTCAGAAGAATGTTTTCTGACTTTTGGTAGGGGTGTTTCCTCACTTGGGACCTCCCGGACTGACCATTTTAATGAGATAATTACCATATTTGACTAAATATGTGAATTAACTAAATAATTTTGTGAAATACAAAAATATACATTGCATAAATGGATTCTACAGGAAAAAATACATAAGGATCAACCGAGAAAAAATTGGTATAGCATTTTATGAATTTATTATTAAGTGACGAAGCAGTCCACGAAGTGGACTTGGTCACTTCATTGTTATTGACTGCTTTTCTCCTTCTTCTCCTTCTTCTTCTTCCGCCAAAAATAGCTGTTCTGGCTGAACCGTGCAGTCGGTTTTCGCGAAAATTGGTAATCTGGTAGAGGGTGATGCCAAACGGTGATGATGCGAAGCCTGTGACCACTGGTCAAATGGTGGCGCTATAGCACTCAACTGAAATTGCAAACTTTAAACACTCATAACTCATGAACTGCTTAAATCTCAGAAATGTAACTTATATTCCCTTATGCGTCTGCTTATGCCGAACAACTTTTGTATTCTGACTTTTGACCTCTGACCTTTGGGTGAACCGCCATCTTTAATTATATGTAAAACAGTTAAAATGCATCTCCTCCTACAATCTTTGATCAAAATGCATAACAATGACCTACACATGAACTTTGGAGCCATACAAACATGGAATGGGTTTTTTTAGTGAAAAAAATGATGTTTTTACGAGCCAATGAAAATTGCCCGTTTGTCCCTTTTTGACTGTCCCTATTCGGCCAAGTTGTTACTAGTGGCAGTTCACAGCTCAGCTCACCATTCACTCAGAGCTCAATCATTCACTCCGTCACACCAGGTTGCAATCACACACACCACACCCCCAGTATAAAGCCAGCACTCTGTCTCAGTCAGTGAGGTGCACATCACTGGCTGGGGACTGGTCTGTATGCTCTCCTTCTCTCAAACATTTTCCCAAACATTGCAATATAAAGCATTATACTAACATAGATTAACATCCTTTTAGACCTACATACAAACCCCACTGGTGAATGTACTGAGCATGAATGAGCTGTGAATCTGAACCGAATTGGTGAGTTTTGTTTTGGAAACATTTGTTTTTTTTTATCCGTTTTTGGCATTGTTCGTTTGGATTTGATGGTATAATATTGACATTATTTGTGAATGCTGATTTGATTTGTTTTGTTATTTGAACTTGTAGATCAGTTAGTTTATTGTTTTATTGTAGATGTTTAATTTGGCCTTTTTGTGTTCAGGCCAGGTTTTTCCAGTTAACTCTTCGACCGTCTGATCATGGTGACGATGAAAGTGAAGACAATGGCGAGCTAACCCAAAACAAACCTACTGTTCTGTTTCTGTCCTAACCGGACGGTAGAACCCTCCTTGCCCAAACACACACTCTGACTACTGACTACACACACACTGACTCTCAATGACACTGATCCCGGATGAACTTTGGACAATTGACTAAACACTGACTTGGGTCGAATCTATGTTGGTTTAATTTAATTAATTTGCATTTGTTTATTTGTTTGTTTTTGGATTTCATTTTCTTTTCATTAATTCAATAATAATTTAATTAAGCATAATTTACAGTGTCCTGTGTTCTTTATGGTTCATTATAATTTCCTTCTAAAAACTACCTACTTCTGTCGCAGTACTGGTCCAAAAACATATTCTCATAAACTATATGCTACATATGTGTAACCCAGGGTAAAACTCAATGTAATGGTAATGGCACCAACTCAGTGGCCTTGTGGTTAGAGTGTCCGCCCTGAGACTGGGAGGCTGGGGTACGATTCCCGGCCGGCCCATACCCCGACATTCTAGAATTCCAGTAGTAACCTACCCAATCAATTGAATCGGTAGATTATCACTTCACCTAACAGTCTAATGGTTAAAACATTGGTCTTGCAACATGGCGGCCTGGGTTCGATTGACGTATAAGGGATTAACTTATTGAACAAAGTGGCTGCTAAACAACTGTTAACTAGTGTCCAATCACATTTTTTTCAATTTCTTCTAGTTGTACTTGAATTGTACTGTAATTCTCCAAGCTTATTGTGGCTTATTGTGCTTGTCATACTGCCATACTGTTAACAACAATGAAGGAAATTATTCAGTCTGGATAGTTCAGTCAGTAGAGCGCCAGACTTCGGAACAGAATGTTGTGGTTTCAAGTCCGACGACTGACAATCCAAAGCGCGAGTCTGTCAGTCTTCAAAAACCCTACCCTGCTCTCACAATTAGCTGATGTATTTCTCAAGTTCAGGCTCCCATGTTACTGTGGCTTGCGTGTATTGTTCTGACTCCTTATTGCTGCTTGCTTGGTCACGTCTTATCGCTGCTTGCAGCTATATTTATTATTATTTTTTATATACACAAGTACTTTAATTGACACATGTGATGCATATAACAGGGAAAATTATATAACTATAAACTATTCAATAAAATGCTTTTTACAAAGCTTTTCACAGTTGATCCCTATATTTTCCTGCAGAATTTATTTCTGCAATGCACATTTTTGTATTGTGTATAATTAATTAGATAATTAGCATATTTTACACATCATGGACGGAAATAACAGGGAAACCCCTATAACAAAATGATGAAAGGCTCTATCAAACTTTTCTTAGTTGATCATTATGTATTTTGCCATGTAAAATCCATGCAATCCTGCATGAGCCCGCCAGCCCGACACTTTTTCTAAACGAAAAAACAGAGAGAGAGAGAGAGAGAGAGAGAGAGAGAGAGAGAGAGAGAGAGAGAATGCATGTAGTTGAGTCTACCACGGCCCTCACTTCGGCCCGCCCCCCACGTGGCTCTCCCTTTGCCACGTGTCAGCTACGGGTTTCCATAGCAACCAGTAAACACACAGAGAGACGGAGACACACACACACACACACACGTGGTGCAGCGCAGCTCGCCGCTGCGCACCGCGCGGCGTCGCAAAATGTATAATTTTATGAGAAATATCTTATAATTTGACAGGCCCGGCCCGGCCCTAAGCCCGACAAATACATAACCATTTCGACTCGGTCCGAGTTGATCCTTATACATGCATAAGGATCAACTGTGAAAAGCTTTGTAAAAAAGCATTTTATTAAAGTACTCGTGCATAAAAAAATATGATAATGAATTTTTCCCTATAGAATCCATTTCTGCAATGTATATTTTTGTATTTCACATAATTATTTAGTTAATTAGTTAGTTAATTAATTAATTAAATGAAGCATACAAAGTCTGGTGCTCTTGCTGCAAAAGAAGGAGTCCCTCTGTGTGCTTCTTAGACATTTTCTAGCTCTTTATACAGATGGCACAGGCAAAAACTCTCCTATTTAGGCCAAAACAAAGTAGCCCCAGGGACCTGTTTCCTACGTAACAGTGCTGTCAGAAGTAGGATTTGAACCCACGCCTCCATTCGGAGACCAGAAACCCCTTAACCTGGAAGGTTTGTCACCTTGAGTCTGGCGCCTTAGACCACTCGGCCATCCTGACAAGCATGTAAGGTGCAGGTTCAAATCCATGTCTTGTCTCCCACTGTAATCCCATTGCAATAACTAAGGTAGTAATAATACAACACCTACAGTATGTAAAGAAATCATCATCATTCATTCACGCATGGCCTTTTGTTGGAGATAAAGATGTGGGCTCCTTGGAGAATGCGGGCATTGATCCCGCTACCTCTCGCATGCTAAGCGAGCGCTCTACCATTTGAGCTAATTCCCCTTGTGCTGCAGGGGGGTTGAGTTCAGAGTTAGCCTGTCCATTTCCAAGTAGCTTTCGACCTGATGTGAAAAGTTTTTCCGAGCTAGTGTAATACTGTAGTAATACGCCATTTGTGGTTGCATAACTGTGTGGACTGTAGCCTCGTTGGCGCAGTAGGCAGCGCGTCAGTCTCATAATCTGAAGGTCGTGAGTTCGAGCCTCACACGGGGCAGCAGTTTTACACAGGACGGGAAAAAGACAATGGCTGCAATGTCAAAGAGCTGATGCTGTTGTGCTGTGTCCACGCGGACACAAGTTGTCAATGAGGCATACAAAGTCTGGTGCTCTTGCTGCAAAAGAAAGAGTCCCTCTGTGTTCTTAGACATTTTCTAGCTCTTTACACAGATGGCACAGGCAAAAACTCTCCTATTTAGGCCAAAACAAGCAGTCCTACTGCTTCCTACGTAACAGTACTGTCAGAAGTGGGATTTGAACCCACGCCTCCATTCGGAGACCAGAAAGCCCTTAACCTGGAAGGTTTGTCACCTTGAGTCTGGCGCCTTAGACCACTCGGCCATCCTGACAAGCGTGTACGCTGCAGGTTCAAATCCATGTCTTGTCTCCCAATGTAATCCCATTGCAATAACTAAGGTAGTAATAATACAACACCTACAGTATGTAAAGAAATCATCATCATTCATGCATGGCCATTTGTTGGAGATAAAGACTTGGGCTCCTTGGAGAATGCGGGCATCGATCCCGCTACCTCTCGCATGCTAAGCGAGCGCTCTACCATTTGAGCTAATTCCCCTTGTGCTGCAGAGGAGTTGAGTTCAGAGTTAGCCTGTCCATTTCCAAGTAGCTTTCGACCTGATATGAAAAGTTTTTCCGAGCTAGTGTAATACTGTAGTAATACGCCATTTGTGGTTGCATAACTGTGTAGACTGTAGCCTCGTTGGCGCAGTAGGCAGCGCGTCCGTCTCATAATCTGAAGGTCGTGAGTTCGAGCCTCACACGGGGCAGCAGTTTTACACAGGACGGGAAACAGACAATGGCTGCAATGTCAAAGAGCTGTTGCTGTGTCCACGCGGACACAAGTTGTCAATGAAGCATACAAAGTCTGGTGCTCTTGCTGCAAAAGAAGGAGTCCCTCTGTGTGCTTCTTAGACATTTTCTAGCTCTTTATACAGATGGCACAGGCAAAAACTAGCCCCAGGGACCTGTTTCCTACGTAACAGTGCTGTCAGAAGTGGGATTTGAACCCACGCCTCCATTCGGAGACCAGAAACCCCTTAACCTGGAAGGTTTGTCACCTTGAGTCTGGCGCCTTAGACCACTCGGCCATCCTGACAAGCATGTAAGGTGCAGGTTCAAATCCATGTCTTGTCTCCCAATGCAATCCCATTGCAATAACTAAGGTAGTAATAATACAACACCTACAGTATGTAAAGAAATCATCATCATTCACGCACGCATGGCCTTTTGTTGGAGATAAAGATGTGGGCTCCTTGGAGAATGCGGGCATCGATCCCGCTACCTCTCGCATGCTAAGCGAGCGCTCTACCATTTGAGCTAATTCCCCTTGTGCTGCAGGGGGGTTGAGTTCAGAGTTAGCCTGTCCATTTCCAAGTAGCTTTCGACCTGATGTGAAGTTTTTCCGAGCTAGTGTAATACTGTAGTAATACGCCATTTGTGGTTGCTTAACTGTGTAGACTGTAGCCTCGTTGGCGCAGTAGGCAGCGCGTCAGTCTCATAATCTGAAGGTCGTGAGTTCGAGCCTCACACGGGGCAGCAGTTTTACACAGGACGGGAAACAGACAATGGCTGCAATGTCAAAGAGCTGTTGCTGTGTCCACGCGGACACAAGTTGTCAATGAAGCATACAAAGTCTGGTGCTCTTGCTGCAAAAGAAGGAGTCCCTCTGTGTGCTTCTTAGACATTTTCTAGCTCTTTATACAGATGGCACAGGCAAAAACTCTCCTATTTATGCCAAAACAAAGTAGCCCCAGGGACCTGTTTCCTACGTAACAGTGCTGTCAGAAGTGGGATTTGAACCCACGCCTCCATTCGGAGACCAGAAACCCCTTAACCTGGAAGGTTTGTCACCTTGAGTCTGGCGCCTTAGACCACTCGGCCATCCTGACAAGCATGTAAGGTGCAGGTTCAAATCCATGTCTTGTCTCCCAATGCAATCCCATTGCAATAACTAAGGTAGTAATAATACAACACCTACAGTATGTAAAGAAATCATCATCATTCACGCACGCATGGCCTTTTGTTGGAGATAAAGATGTGGGCTCCTTGGAGAATGCGGGCATCGATCCCGCTACCTCTCGCTTGCTAAGCGAGCGCTCTACCATTTGAGCTAATTCCCCTTGTGCTGCAGAGGAGTTGAGTTCAGAGTTAGCCTGTCCATTTCCATGTAGCTTTCGACCTGATGTGAAAAGTTTTCACGAGCTAGTGTAATACTGTAGTAATGCACCATTTGTGGTTGCATAACTGTGTAGACTGTAGCCTCGTTGGTGCAGTAGGCAGCGCGTCAGTATCATAATCTGAAGGTCGTGAGTTCGAGCCTCACACGGGGCAGCAGTTTTACACAGGACGGGAAACAGACAATGGCTGCAATGTCAAAGAGCTGATGCTGTGTCCACGCGGACTCAAGTTGTCAATGTAGCATACAAAGTCTGGTGCTCTTGCTGCAAAAGAAGGAGTCCCTCTGTGTGCTTCTTAGACATTTTCTAGCTCTTTATACAGATGGCACAGGCAAAAACTCTCCTATTTAGGCCAAAACAAAGTAGCCCCAGGGACCTGTTTCCTACGTAACAGTGCTGTCAGAAGTGGGATTTGAACCCACGCCTCCACTCGGAGACCAGAAACCCCTTAACCTGGAAGGTTTGTCACCTTGACTCTGGCGCCTTAGACAACTCGGCCATCCTGACAAGCGTGTAAGGAGCAGGTTCAAATCCATGTCTTGTCTCCCAATGTAATCCCATTGCAATAAATAAGGTAGTAATAATGCAAAACCTACAGTATGTAAAGAAATCATCAATCATTCATGCATGGCCTTTTGTTGGAGATAAAGATGTGGGCTCCTTGGAGAATGCGGGCATAGATCCCGCTACCTCTCGCATGCTAAGCGAGCGCTCTACCATTTGAGCTAATTCCCCTTGTGCTGCAGAGGAGTTGAGTTCAGAGTTAGCCTGTCCATTTCCATGTAGCTTTCGACCTGATGTGAAAAGTTTTCACGAGCTAGTGTAATACTGTAGTAATGCACCATTTGTGGTTGCATAACTGTGTAGACTGTAGCCTCGTTGGTGCAGTAGGCAGCGCGTCAGTCTCATAATCTGAAGGTCGTGAGTTCGAGCCTCACACGGGGCAGCAGTTTTACACAGGACGGGAAACAGACAATGGCTGCAATGTCAAAGAGCTGATGCTGTTGTGCTGTGTCCACGCGGACACAAGTTGTCAATGAAGCATACAAAGTCTGGTGCTCTTGCTGCAAAAGAAAGAGTCCCTCTGTGTGCTTCTTAGAGATTTTCTAGCTCTTTATACAGATGGCACAGGCAAAAACTCTCCTATTTAGGCCAAAACAAACTAGCCCCAGGGACCTGTTTCCTACGTAACAGTGCTGTCAGAAGTGGGATTTGAACCCACGCCTCCATTCGGAGACCAGAAACCCCTTAACCTGGAAGGTTTGTCACCTTGAGTCTGGCGCCTTAGACCACTCGGCCATCCTGACAAGCGTGTAAGGAGCAGGTTCAAATCCATGTCTTGTCTCCCAATGTAATCCCATTGCAATAACTAAGGTAGTAATAATACAAAACGAGAGTTATGCATATAACTACGGTTCTATGAGTACCGGAAGACCGCTAGGGTCTAGTGTCTTCAACACTGGATATCGTCTCGCGCACGCGCCTTGGTCGAACCTAATGCCAACACTGTCACCCCGTGACCCCCTGTGGGCGGCGCCTAGACCATATAGGTCGCCCGCGCACAGGGTCAAGCCTCCTGAAATCTTTTCGTCAGGAGTCCGAGTGACAGGCAACCCTAGCGGTCTTCCGGTACTCATAGAACCGTAGTTATATGCATAACTCTCGTTCTATTTCGTACCTTCAGACCGCTAGGGTCTAGTGTCTTCAACACTGGATGACTTATACCAACACAGTCACGAGGAACCTGCACACACCGAACAACAGTCGCAGGTCGAGGCAGCAGACGGCACCGCCGCTGCCACAGCACAACGTGCCACAAAATCAGCCAAACCTGCACGCAGAGGCCCACTCAAATGGGGCGCAATCACAGAGCCCTCAACAGCAAAGGGGGACGCGTGACCACGGCACCCGCCGTGGTTGCGTGCATAACAATACCAGCACACGGACCGATACCACCAAGGCTTTCAGAGGAAAGCCGCCGCCGCCCAGAACGGATCACGGTGGCTCCAAGAAAAAAGACACCAGGCCCCTGCCCAGTCATGGACATCAGCTGGAAACAGCCAGAACATCAGACCGATGAACGACATGGCACTGCCGCCAACAGGGCCACACGGATGGGGTCCTCCACCGCGCCCTGTGACAGTCTGTGGAGTAGAAGACGACTAAAGACTTCCTAGCTAGTCGAACCACAAAATAAAGGCACCTGCAGTGCCCCAGGCCAGCCTAGAGCTGAAACGACATAAACCCCACAGCCAACTCAGAACAATGCAAATTGTTACAGTTCCACACACCACACAAAGGCTGGTGTACAGACCGACAAGTAGGGAGAAACCAGTGGCCCCTCACACCCCGGCCCGCAGGCTGGTAAACTTTCAGCAGGGAGCACCAGAGAGACAGGTGACTACCAAGAGAGGTCCATGAGACCGTGACCAACCAGAGAGGCCGGGCCTAAGACAAAGAGGCCCCATCTGCTCTCGAGAAGAGCCGTGAGCCTGCCACACGGCCGTAAGCGCCGAAGAGGAGAGCGCCCCGCTCACCACCCTAGCACACCTGCATGGTAGAAGAAAATGAGCAAACAGCTGGGAAAGACGGCTGTTAGCCAGCACCGCAGCCACAAACCCCCGCCCCATGCCACAGAGGGAGGGGGTGGGGAGTGGGGACCCCAGCTAAACTTCATGTAGAGACGAAAGGGCGCCGCGCGCCCAGAAGAAAACAAAATGTCTGCATTGGACGCCGAGGAGCATGCTGCCAAGGAGTCGATGAGTCGAGTAAGGCACGGCTTAAAGAGACAACCAAGGTGAAACCCGGATGGTTGAGAGGACACACGACGGGCCCATGACCCGCCCGCTGCATCTGCTTCCTTTACTTAAGACCTGTTTCAGTGATCAGAAACCGGACCACAGTCCTCTGCTGGCTCAGCAAGGAGAACGCCCAGTTCTCCAAGGTGCCGCGGTCAAGCATTGACTAAAAGCCAGAGTCAGTGACAGCACAGAGCTAGGATGCACCAGGCTGCACATCAGCCACTGGGCCTCTCAATTAAATCGAGAGGGCAAGACCAAAGGTGTGAAGAGTAATCAAAGCACACCTGAGCGACCCTGTGTCAAAAAAACAAACTGGCCCGCAGAGCGGATGCGCTCCAACATAGGGGCCGAGGTCACCTGGCATCCTGAGCAGAGCCTGCATAACATGGGGCACAAAATGCCCTGCTTGATGGTTGGCATGCAACCCAGGCCAGCCCCTCCGCTTCACATGTTCAATATATTCATGCCATTAAGCATCAAATCATCAGAAGGTGCCTCAAGGCACTCCCTAGAATGCAAGGCTCCAGGATCTGACCAAGAGGAAGATAGAGGGGAAACAAAAACACCCATGTGAGATAAGCGATGAACTGGTGGTGACAACCCGCAACATATGCAGCCGCTCGTGTTGCCGAAGACAAACCCCTCCACACAGTGCTACTCCATGTCATGAAGGGCACGTGGAGGAGATGACTATGCCTGCTGTAGTATAACTAGGCACCAGTGTTCCACAAAGGTGTGCATGGTGCCGTCTCAGCAATCAACCTGTAACCGAGAAGTAGAAGGCTGGTTGTGACACTATCGGCCGTGGCATCTACATCCTCCTCATAGGGATAGGAGGTGCCTAGCCTAACTGTCAGGGAGAGCATATCAACAGTAAAACAGTTGTATCATTGTGGACAGCAGGTCCAAGGTTGGCTCATCACCAAAGGGAAGCCTCACCCGAGGCATGAAGGTGGGAGCACCCCATTGCGGTGGCACCGGTACTGCTGTACCTGCTAATGCCCACCAGTCCCAACTAGCCCAGGGCGTGAACACCACCGGTTGCCAGCCTGTATTGTCGGCATGCTCGAGGGAGGGAGCATGCACGCTGGACGTACCAGCAGAGGCTCTAACCCCATCAGAGGTCAATGTACAGCGTTCCACCACCCGGACGTGAACATCATCGTTGGGTGGAACGCCGTCGTTAGCCAGACCGCGCCCTGTGAAGGTGAAGGAGGGGCGCGTATGCTTCCCACACCAATAGCAAGGGGAGGTGCACACAAAGGTGACCTACAAGGTTCATACGCTGCCAGCCATGCTGCAGCCGACATGTTCCCCCAATAAACATAGATCCAAGTACCACTATGAGATCCATCCCAAGTATAAGTGCAACCTGGACACCAGCTGAGCGCGAATTACAACACAAATGGTGGGATGAGGAATGTCAACGTCACACCATCACACTACGCCAGCCAATAGCAGGCACAAGCGTAGCAATCAAACAGCCACCCCATCTTGACAGGGGCTGCCTACTACAGAAAGGAAACCTGTATGTTACCCTGCCAGCACACACCAGGGCCACCTGCAAAACAAGCTATTCCCAAATATCTGTGTGTGAGTATACGGCTGCCCACCACTGGGCTCAACACCGACATCTCAGGGCTGGATGCTGCATCCTGAACTGTAGCCAGCCTCCCAGCTCTCATTGCATGGGGCATGCAACTGCAGACAACACAAGCCTCTTCTGTCGAGGCTTGTGTCAAATGGCCAATGCCCAGACAGGGCAAGCACCAGTCATGGCCATCCTCTGGATGCAGAGGGGCGGAGCAGTCAGCACATATGGCATTCATAATGACGCAACACCATCGAGCGGGAACACACTCTGAATGCCCGTCTCACCAACCACATACAGTGACAGCAGCAGCAACACTGGACTATGGCACCCAGCAGGAGAGCGGAAACCCACTCTAAATGCCTATGCAGACTATGGAGCGGAAAACACTCACCAGTCTATACCAACGCCCTTAAGGCAGTAAGTGACGCACCGGAAAACACCAGAGGGGGGGGAGACAAGATTTGGCCGCGTAGCCTCAATACACCAAATATGGCGGCAGGAGCGGGGCGGACACACACCTCCGCCCACACAAAACTATTAATGTGGCAGTAAGTACACCATGGCCATCCTCCGGACCCAGAAGGCCGAGCACCCGGTACCTCTACCGTTCATGATGACAACCGACCCAATGCCAGTCAAATGAGCTTTACTGGCATGCAAACATAAACTTATGCATTGCCGAAGCAAATGAGCAAAGTGACACTGTGGGGCGAAGAAACACCCTGAGTGTCATTCCACTCCTGTCTCATTGTGCCATTGCGAGACTGGCCTCCATGACTACAGGAACCCACTGGTGGCCGACAAGAGCGAAGAACACTCTTATGTCACAACTTGTAACCTTTAGCGATAGCAGTTCCCATTGCTGAATTATATAGCAGCAAACAGCTGAGTGAAACCAACTCATGACCACCAGAACCAAAACCCCAACTGGTGGCCGACAGAAAAGCGAAGGACACACTTCCCCTTATAACTTTTAGCAAACTGCAGCAGCAAACACCTGAATGACACGCACCACGGCTACAGTTACCATGCAGTACTGGTGGCACATAGTAGAACACAGCATGCCATTACTCACCAACTTCCTTTAGTGATAGCAGTTCCAACTGCTGAGCCACAGTATAACAGCAAACAGGATACTGAAATGCCTAATGAACACAGGGACAATATAGCGGTGGCCGATAGCAGAGCGAGAGAACACCCTTAATGCCACTACTCACCAACCTCCCTTAGTAACAGCAGTTCCAACTGCTAAGCTATAACAGCAAACAAGTTGGTGAAATGCGTAGTGAACACAGGGACCATATAGCGGTGGCCGATAGCAGAGCGAGAGAACACCCTTAATGCCACTACTCACCAACCTCCATTAGTAATAGCAGTTCCAACTGCTAAGCTATAACAGCAAACACGTTGGTGAAATGCTTCATGAACACAGGGACCATATAGCGGTGGCTGATAGCAGAGCGAAAGAACACTCCTTTTAATGTCACCATTCCCCAGTCACATAGCAGTTTCAAGCTGAACTGCAAGCAGTTACGTCCATATGCTGTCTGTTTTCCTACTGGACCCGAAGTCTGACCAATAAGTTTGGGTAATTAATTGATTGATAGCCAGTGAGGCAGCAATTAATATATACTGCCAACATAGTGGCCCTTTATTGCCACAAAACACAGTGGCAGTCCCAGAGGGGATAAAAAACCTCCAACTCCATCTTAATGCCCCATACGGCAGTAACCAGCCAAATGACATACATATGACATGCATTTGCTGTATTTATTGTATTGCTTTCATGCCACATTCTTTGGCATTGTAAACGTCCGTTCTCCCATGCCAATAAAGCTCCTTCGAATTGAAGTTGAATTGAATATTCAATAGACAGGCACCGTCTATGCCCTTTAATAGCAACAGAGCGTGAGTCACTCATACATCAATCCCTTGTGTGATGCTAGCTTCAACCAGGCTACTGGTAACAGCAGATAGTAGGCCGACACAAACGACCTGCTGGTCTTCTACCCAGTCGGCGCATGCACTCCAATAGCACTAATCTGCTAATCAAAACATTAAAGACGTATCGTTAGCTGTTAGCTCCATTAACAGAACTTCCCCTTTGGCCGAACATCAGCGACATTGAGGGGTCTAACTCGCAGTGCTCAAGCGCTGCTCATGCAGCCCAATAGGGACAAACTGTAGCTGGAAATACCTTGTCTCCGACGAGGGCGGCCCGCCATTGGACCGGCCCCATGACGTGGACGGGGTTGTCCCTTTTAACACTACATCCCTCGGCAATGACGCCCAACACCAACAGCCAGAGTTTTCGTTCACAGAACTAAAACACTATAGTAATAAACCGCGCCAAACACAGTTGGCGTGTGGCTGCAAGCTAACCAAGGCAGCACATTCTCACACGCTGCCACCGCTGTAGTATAATCCTGTTTCCATCGGGAACAGGCTGTCCCTTTGAGAGCGCCTGCTCGACGCTCGATTGCTACGGCTTGGAACAGCCATGATCAGCCGATTACCAACCATAAAGACGGATCCACAAGACGCTCTGTTAACACAACGAAACACTATAGTAGTAATTACACAGCGCCCAGCACTGTTGACGTGCGCCTGCAAGCTAACCCAGGCAGGGCATGATCGCACTCAATCACCACAACGCTAACAGAACGAGGGACCCCCTCGTTGCTACTGCTAGCCCACACAACGAGCTAGCCTCACAGCAAGCGACACACACTCAGCACGCTGGCTCAAAACACACCCGCGAAAACAATGGTGTGGCCAGATAGAAAGTCTTATACTTACCGGCACGTGATGGAACGATGGCTCTCAGTCAGCACACACGCACGCAGGCATGTTAGCGGTGGGGCGAATTACACCCTCACAGGCTACTGCCACAACAAGAGACGAGGCATGCTGTTCTCTTGAGAGTAAATCCATCCATATTCCCAGTGTCCGTGTCGGACCAGGGCAAAGCCCCAGTCGACACAGACAAGATACGGCAGTCTCTGGAGGGCACAAGGCTACTCCAACCATTCTGGTTGCAAGACTTTTAGCAAACGTAGCTGCTCAGGTACACGACCTGCGCTTCTCAAGGCGAAAAGATGAAAGAGGCTTGACCCTGTGCGCGGGCGACCTATATGGTCTAGGCGCCGCCCACAGGGGGTCACGGGGTGACAGTGTTGGCATTAGGTTCGACCAAGGCGCGTGCGCGAGACGATATCCAGTGTTGAAGACACTAGACCCTAGCGGTCTGAAGGTACGAAATAGAACCTACAGTATGTAAAGAAATCATCAATGATTCATGCATGGCCTTTTGTTGGAGATAAAGATGTGGGCTCCTTGGAGAATGCGGGCATCGATCCCGCTACCTCTCGCATGCTAAGCGAGCGCTCTACCATTTGAGCTAATTCCCCTTGTGCTGCAGAGGAGTTGAGTTCAGAGTTAGCCTGTCCATTTCCATGTAGCTTTCGACCTGATGTGAACAGTTTTCACGAGCTAGTGTAATACTGTAGTAATGCGCCATTTGTGGTTGCATAACTGTGTAGACTGTAGCCTCGTTGGCGCAGTAGGCAGCGCGTCAGTCTCATAATCTGAAGGTCGTGAGTTCGAGCCTCACACAGGGCAGCAGTTTTACACAGGACGGGAAACAGACAATGGCTGCAATGTCAAAGAGCTGATGCTGTTGTGCTGTGTCCACGCGGACACAAGTTGTCAATGAAGCATACAAAGTCTGGTGCTCTTGCTGCAAAAGAAAGAGTCCCTCTGTGTTCTTCTTAGACATTTTCTATGTCTTTACACAGATGGCACAGGCAAAAACTCTCCTATTTATGCCAAAACAAAGCAGTCCCAGGGACCTGCTTCCTACGTAACAGTGCTGTCAGAAGTGGGATTTGAACCCACACCTCCACTCGGAGACCAGAAACCCCTTAACCTGGAAGGTTTGTCACCTTGAGTCTGGCGCCTTAGACCACTCGGCCATTCTGACAAGCGTGTAAGCTGCAGGTTCAAATCCATGTCTTGTCTCCCAATGTAATCCCATTGCAATAACTAAGGTAGTAATAATACAACACCTACAGTATGTAAAGAAATCATCATCATTCATTCACGCATGGCCTTTTGTTGGAGATAAAGACGTGGGCTCCTTGGAGAATGCGGGTATCGATCCCGCTACCTCTCGCATGCTAAGCGAGCGCTCTACCATTTGAGCTAATTCCCCTTGTGCTGCAGAGGAGTTGAGTTCAGAGTTAGCCTGTCCATTTCCATGTAGCTTTCGACCTGATGTGAAAAGTTATCACGAGCTAGTGTAATACTGTAGTAATGCGCCATTTGTGGTTGCATAACTGTGTAGACTGTAGCCTCGTTGGCGCAGTAGGCAGCGCGTCAGTCTCATAATCTGAAGGTCGTGAGTTCGAGCCTCACACAGGGCAGCAGTTTTACACAGGACGGGAAACAGACAATGGCTGCAATGTCAAAGAGCTGATGCTGTGTCCACGCGGACTCAAGTTGTCAATGTAGCATACAAAGTCTGGTGCTCTTGCTGCAAAAGAAGGAGTCCCTCTGTGTGCTTCTTAGACATTTTCTAGCTCTTTATACAGATGGCACAGGCAAAAACTCTCCTATTTAGGCCAAAACAAAGTAGCCCCAGGGACCTGTTTCCTACGTAACAGTGCTGTCAGAAGTGGGATTTGAACCCACGCCTCCACTCGGAGACCAGAAACCCCTTAACCTGGAAGGTTTGTCACCTTGAGTCTGGCGCCTTAGACAACTCGGCCATCCTGACAAGCGTGTAAGGAGCAGGTTCAAATCCATGTCTTGTCTCCCAATGTAATCCCATTGCAATAAATAAGGTAGTAATAATGCAAAACCTACAGTATGTAAAGAAATCATCAATCATTCATGCATGGCCTTTTGTTGGAGATAAAGATGTGGGCTCCTTGGAGAATGCGGGCATCGATCCCGCTACCTCTCGCATGCTAAGCGAGCGCTCTACCATTTGAGCTAATTCCCCTTGTGCTGCAGAGGAGTTGAGTTCAGAGTTAGCCTGTCCATTTCCATGTAGCTTTCGACCTGATGTGAAAAGTTTTCACGAGCTAGTGTAATACTGTAGTAATGCACCATTTGTGGTTGCATAACTGTGTAGACTGTAGCCTCGTTGGTGCAGTAGGCAGCGCGTCAGTCTCATAATCTGAAGGTCGTGAGTTCGAGCCTCACACGGGGCAGCAGTTTTACACAGGACGGGAAACAGACAATGGCTGCAATGTCAAAGAGCTGATGCTGTTGTGCTGTGTCCACGCGGACACAAGTTGTCAATGAAGCATACAAAGTCTGGTGCTCTTGCTGCAAAAGAAAGAGTCCCTCTGTGTGCTTCTTAGAGATTTTCTAGCTCTTTATACAGATGGCACAGGCAAAAACTCTCCTATTTAGGCCAAAACAAACTAGCCCCAGGGACCTGTTTCCTACGTAACAGTGCTGTCAGAAGTGGGATTTGAACCCACGCCTCCATTCGGAGACCAGAAACCCCTTAACCTGGAAGGTTTGTCACCTTGAGTCTGGCGCCTTAGACCACTCGGCCATCCTGACAAGCGTGTAAGGAGCAGGTTCAAATCCATGTCTTGTCTCCCAATGTAATCCCATTGCAATAACTAAGGTAGTAATAATACAAAACCTACAGTATGTAAAGAAATCATCAATCATTCATGCATGGCCTTTTGTTGGAGATAAAGATGTGGGCTCCTTGGAGAATGCGGGCATCGATCCCGCTACCTCTCGCATGCTAAGCGAGCGCTCTACCATTTGAGCTAATTCCCCTTGTGCTGCAGAGGAGTTGAGTTCAGAGTTAGCCTGTCCATTTCCATGTAGCTTTCGACCTGATGTGAACAGTTTTCACGAGCTAGTGTAATACTGTAGTAATGCGCCATTTGTGGTTGCATAACTGTGTAGACTGTAGCCTCGTTGGCGCAGTAGGCAGCGCGTCAGTCTCATAATCTGAAGGTCGTGAGTTCGAGCCTCACACAGGGCAGCAGTTTTACACAGGACGGGAAACAGACAATGGCTGCAATGTCAAAGAGCTGATGCTGTTGTGCTGTGTCCACGCGGACACAAGTTGTCAATGAAGCATACAAAGTCTGGTGCTCTTGCTGCAAAAGAAAGAGTCCCTCTGTGTTCTTCTTAGACATTTTCTAGGTCTTTACACAGATGGCACAGGCAAAAACTCTCCTATTTATGCCAAAACAAAGCAGTCCCAGGGACCTGCTTCCTACGTAACAGTGCTGTCAGAAGTGGGATTTGAACCCACGCCTCCACTCGGAGACCAGAAACCCCTTAACCTGGAAGGTTTGTCACCTTGAGTCTGGCGCCTTAGACCACTCGGCCATTCTGACAAGCGTGTAAGCTGCAGGTTCAAATCCATGTCTTGTCTCCCAATGTAATCCCATTGCAATAACTAAGGTAATAATACAACACCTACAGTATGTAAAGAAATCATCATCATTCATTCACGCATGGCCTTTTGTTGGAGATAAAGACGTGGGCTCCTTGGAGAATGCGGGCATCGATCCCGCTACCTCTCGCATGCTAAGCGAGCGCTCTACCATTTGAGCTAATTCCCCTTGTGCTGCAGAGGAGTTGAGTTCAGAGTTAGCCTGTCCATTTCCATGTAGCTTTCGACCTGATATGAAAAGTTTTCACGAGCTAGTGTTATACTGTAGTAATGCGCCATTTGTGGTTGCATAACTGTGTAGACTGTAGCCTCATTGGCGCAGTAGGCAGCGCGTCAGTCTCATAATCTGAAGGTCGTGAGTTCGAGCCTCACACGGGGCAGCAGTTTTACACAGGACGGGAAACAGACAATGGCTGCAATGTCAAAGAGCTGATGCTGTTGTGCTGTGTCCACGCGGACACAAGTTGTCAATGAAGCATACAAAGTCTGGTGCTCTTGCTGCAAAAGAAAGAGTCCCTCTGTGTGCTTCTTAGAGATTTTCTAGCTCTTTATACAGATGGCACAGGCAAAAACTCTCCTATTTCGGCCAAAACAAACTAGCCCCAGGGACCTGTTTCCTACGTAACAGTGCTGTCAGAAGTGGGATTTGAACCCACGCCTCCATTCGGAGACCAGAAACCCCTTATCCTGGAAGGTTTGTCACCTTGAGTCTGGCGCCTTAGACCACTCGGCCATCCTGACAAGCGTGTAAGGAGCAGGTTCAAATCCATGTCTTGTCTCCCAATGTAATCCCATTGCAATAACTAAGGTAGTAATAATACAAAACCTACAGTATGTAAAGAAATCATCAATCATTCATGCATGGCCTTTTGTTGGAGATAAAGATGTGGGCTCCTTGGAGAATGCGGGCATCGATCCCGCTACCTCTCGCATGCTAAGCGAGCGCTCTACCATTTGGCTAATTCCCCTTGTGCTGCAGAGGAGTTGAGTTCAGAGTTAGCCTGTCCATTTCCATGTAGCTTTCGACCTGATGTGAACAGTTTTCACGAGCTAGTGTAATACTGTAGTAATGCGCCATTTGTGGTTGCATAACTGTGTACACTGTAGCCTCGTTGGCGCAGTAGGCAGCGCGTCAGTCTCATAATCTGAAGGTCGTGAGTTCGAGCCTCACACAGGGCAGCGGTTTTACACAGGACGGGAAACAGACAATGGCTGCAATGTCAAAGAGCTGATGCTGTTGTGCTGTGTCCACGCGGACACAAGTTGTCAATGAAGCATACAAAGTCTGGTGCTCTTGCTGCAAAAGAAAGAGTCCCTCTGTGTTCTTCTTAGACATTTTCTAGGTCTTTACACAGATGGCACAGGCAAAAACTCTCCTATTTATGCCAAAACAAAGGAGTCCCAGGGACCTGCTCCGTACGTAACAGTGCTGTCAGAAGTGGGATTTGAACCCACGCCTCCACTCGGAGATCAGAAACCCCTTAACCTGGAAGGTTTGTCACCTTGAGTCTGGCGCCTTAGACCACTCGGCCATCCTGACAAGCGTGTACGCTGCAGGTTCAAATCCATGTCTTGTCTCCCAATGTAATCCCATTGCAATAACTAAGGTAGTAATAATACAACACCTACAGTATGTAAAGAAATCATCATCATTCATGCATGGCCATTTGTTGGAGATAAAGACTTGGGCTCCTTGGAGAATGCGGGCATCGATCCCGTTACCTCTTGCATGCTAAGCGAGCGCTCTACCATTTGAGCTAATTCCCCTTGTGCTGCAGAGGAGTTGAGTTCAGAGTTAGCCTGTCCATTTCCATGTAGCTTTCGACCTGATGTGAAAAGTTTTCACGAGCTAGTGTAATACTGTAGTAATGCGCCATTTGTGGTTGCATAACTGTGTAGACTGTAGCCTCGTTGGCGCAGTAGGCAGCGCGTCAGTCTCATAATCTGAAGGTCGTGAGTTCGAGCCTCACACGGGGCAGCAGTTTTACACAGGACGGGAAACAGACAATGGCTGCAATGTCAAAGAGCTGATGCTGTTGTGCTGTGTCCATGCGGACACAAGTTGTCAATGAAGCATACAAAGTCTGGTGCTCTTGCTGCAAAAGAAAGAGTCCCTCTGTGTGCTTCTTAGAGATTTTCTAGCTCTTTATACAGATGGCACAGGCAAAAACTCTCCTATTTAGGCCAAAACAAACTAGCCCCAGGGACCTGTTTCCTACGTAACAGTGCTGTCAGAAGTGGGATTTGAACCCACGCCTTCATTCGGAGACCAGAAACCCCTTAACCTGGAAGGTTTGTCACCTTGAGTCTGGCGCCTTAGACCACTCGGCCATCCTGACAAGCGTGTAAGGAGCAGGTTCAAATCCATGTCTTGTCTCCCAATGTAATCCCATTGCAATAACTAAGGTAGTAATAATACAAAACCTACAGTATGTAAAGAAATCATCAATCATTCATGCATGGCCTTTTGTTGGAGATAAAGATGTGGGCTCCTTGGAGAATGCGGGCATCGATCCCGCTCCCTCTCGCATGCTAAGCGAGCGCTCTACCATTTGAGCTACCCCTTAACCTGGAAGGTTTGTCACCTTGAGTCTGGCGCCTTAGACCACTCGGCCATCCTGACAAGCGTGTACGCTGCAGGTTCAAATCCATATCTTGTCTCCCAATGTAATCCCAATGCAATAACTAAGGTAGTAATAATACAACATACAAAGTCTGGTGCTCTTGCTGCAAAAGAAAGAGTCCCTCTGTGTGCTTCTTAGAGATTTTCTAGCTCTTTATACAGATGGCACAGGCAAAAACTCTCCTATTTAGGCCAAAACAAACTAGCCCCAGGGACCTGTTTCCTACGTAACAGTGCTGTCAGAAGTGGGATTTGAACCCACGCCTCCATTCGGAGACCAGAAACCCCTTAACCTGGAAGGTTTGTCACCTTGAGTCTGGCGCCTTAGACCACTCGGCCATCCTGACAAGCGTGTAAGGAGCAGGTTCAAATCCATGTCTTGTCTCCCAATGTAATCCCATTGCAATAACTAAGGTAGTAATAATACAAAACCTACAGTATGTAAAGAAATCATCAATCATTCATGTATGGCCTTTTGTTGGAGATAAAGATGTGGGCTCCTTGGAGAATGCGGGCATCGATCCCGCTACCTCTTGCATGCTAAGCGAGCGCTCTAGTAATGCGCCATTTGTGGTTGCATAACTGTGTAGACTGTAGCCTCGTTGGCGCAGTAGGCAGCGCGTCAGTCTCATAATCTGAAGGTCGTGAGTTCGAGCCTCACGGGGCAGCAGTTTTACACAGGACGGGAAACAGACAATAGCTGCAATGTCAAAGAGCTGATGCTGTTGTGCTGTGTCCACGCGGACACAAGTTGTCAATGAAGCATACAAAGTCTGGTGCTCTTGCTGCAAAAGAAAGAGTCCCTCTGTGTTCTTCTTAGACATTTTCAAGGTCTTTACACAGATGGCACAGGCAAAAACTCTCCTATTTATGCCAAAACAAAAGAGTCCCAGGGACCTGCTCCGTACGTAACAGTGCTGTCAGAAGTGGGATTTGAACCCACGCCTCCACTCGGAGATCAAAAACCCCTTAACCTGGAAGGTTTGTCACCTTGAGTCTGGCGCCTTAGACCACTCGGCCATCCTGACAAGCGTGTACACTGCAGGTTCAAATCCATATCTTGTCTCCCAATGTAATCCCAATGCAATAACTAAGGTAGTAATAATACAACACCTACAGTATGTAAAGAAATCATCATCATTCATGCATGGCCATTTGTTGGAGATAAAGACTTGGGCTCCTTGGAGAATGCGGGCATCGATCCCGTTACCTCTTGCATGCTAAGCGAGCGCTCTACCATTTGAGCTAATTCCCCTTGTGCTGCAGAGGAGTTGAGTTCAGAGTTAGCCTGTCCATTTCCATGTAGCTTTCGACCTGATGTGAAAAGTTTTCACGAGCTAGTGTAATACTGTAGTAATGCGCCATTTGTGGTTGCATAACTGTGTAGACTGTAGCCTCGTTGGCGCAGTAGGCAGCGCGTCAGTCTCATAATCTGAAGGTCGTGAGTTCGAGCCTCACACGGGGCAGCAGTTTTACACAGGACGGGAAACAGACAATGGCTGCAATGTCAAAGAGCTGATGCTGTTGTGCTGTGTCCACGCGGACACAAGTTGTCAATGAAGCATACAAAGTCTGGTGCTCTTGCTGCAAAAGAAAGAGTCCCTCTGTGTGCTTCTTAGAGATTTTCTAGCTCTTTATACAGATGGCACAGGCAAAAACTCTCCTATTTAGGCCAAAACAAACTAGCCCCAGGGACCTGTTTCCTACGTAACAGTGCTGTCAGAAGTGGGATTTGAACCCACGCCTCCATTCGGAGACCAGAAACCCCTTAACCTGGAAGGTTTGTCACCTTGAGTCTGGCGCCTTAGACCACTCGGCCATCCTGACAAGCGTGTAAGGAGCAGGTTCAAATCCATGTCTTGTCTCCCAATGTAATCCCATTGCAATAACTAAGGTAGTAATAATACAAAACCTACAGTATGTAAAGAAATCATCAATCATTCATGCATGGCCTTTTGTTGGAGATAAAGATGTGGGCTCCTTGGAGAATGCGGGCATCGATCCCGCTACCTCTCGCATGCTAAGCGAGCGCTCTACCATTTGAGCTAATTCCCCTTGTGCTGCAGAGGAGTTGAGTTCAGAGTTAGCCTGTCCATTTCCATGTAGCTTTCGACCTGATGTGAACAGTTTTCACGAGCTAGTGTAATACTGTAGTAATGCGCCATTTGTGGTTGCATAACTGTGTAGACTGTAGCCTCGTTGGCGCAGTAGGCAGCGCGTCAGTCTCATAATCTGAAGGTCGTGAGTTCGAGCCTCACACGGGGCAGCAGTTTTACACAGGACGGGAAACAGACAATGGCTGCAATGTCAAAGAGCTGATGCTGTTGTGCTGTGTCCACGCGGACACAAGTTGTCAATGAAGCATACAAAGTCTGGTGCTCTTGCTGCAAAAGAAAGAGTCCCTCTGTGTTCTTCTTAGACATTTTCTAGGTCTTTATACAGATGGCACAGGCAAAAACTCTCCTATTTAGGCCAAAACAAAGTAGCCCCAGGGACCTGTTTCCTACGTAACAGTGCTGTCAGAAGTGGGATTTGAACCCACGCCTCCATTCGGAGACCAGAAACCCCTTAACCTGGAAGGTTTGTCACCTTGAGTCTGGCGCCTTAGACCACTCGGCCATCCTGACAAGCGTGTAAGGAGCAGGTTCAAATCCATGTCTTGTCTCCCAATGTAATCCCATTGCAATAACTAAGGTAGTAATAATACAAAACCTACAGTATGTAAAGAAATCATCAATCATTCATGTATGGCCTTTTGTTGGAGATAAAGATGTGGGCTCCTTGGAGAATGCGGGCATCGATCCCGCTACCTCTTGCATGCTAAGCGAGCGCTCTAGTAATGCGCCATTTGTGGTTGCATAACTGTGTAGACTGTAGCCTCGTTGGCGCAGTAGGCAGCGCGTCAGTCTCATAATCTGAAGGTCGTGAGTTCGAGCCTCACACGGGGCAGCAGTTTTACACAGGACGGGAAACAGACAATAGCTGCAATGTCAAAGAGCTGATGCTGTTGTGCTGTGTCCACGCGGACACAAGTTGTCAATGAAGCATACAAAGTCTGGTGCTCTTGCTGCAAAAGAAAGAGTCCCTCTGTGTTCTTCTTAGACATTTTCTAGGTCTTTACACAGATGGCACAGGCAAAAACTCTCCTATTTATGCCAAAACAAGGAGTCCCAGGGACCTGCTCCGTACGTAACAGTGCTGTCAGAAGTGGGATTTGAACCCACGCCTCCACTCGGAGACCAGAAACCCCTTAACCTGGAAGGTTTGTCACCTTGAGTCTGGCGCCTTAGACCACTCGGCCATCCTGACAAGCGTGTACGCTGCAGGTTCAAATCCATATCTTGTCTCCCAATGTAATCCCAATGCAATAACTAAGGTAGTAATAATACAACACCTACAGTATGTAAAGAAATCATCATCATTCATGCATGGCCATTTGTTGGAGATAAAGACTTGGGCTCCTTGGAGAATGCGGGCATCGATCCCGCTACCTCTCGCATGCTAAGCGAGCGCTCTACCATTTGAGCTAATTCCCCTTGTGCTGCAGAGGAGTTGAGTTCAGAGTTAGCCTGTCCATTTCCATGTAGCTTTCGACCTGATGTGAAAAGTTTTCACGAGCTAGTGTAATACTGTAGTAATGCGCCATTTGTGGTTGCATAACTGTGTAGACTGTAGCCTCGTTGGCGCAGTAGGCAGCGCGTCAGTCTCATAATCTGAAGGTCGTGAGTTCGAGCCTCACACGGGGCAGCAGTTTTACACAGGACGGGAAACAGACAATGGCTGCAATGTCAAAGAGCTGATGCTGTTGTGCTGTGTCCACGCGGACACAAGTTGTCAATGAAGCATACAAAGTCTGGTGCTCTTGCTGCAAAAGAAAGAGTCCCTCTGTGTGCTTCTTAGAGATTTTCTAGCTCTTTATACAGATGGCACAGGCAAAAACTCTCCTATTTAGGCCAAAACAAACTAGCCCCAGGGACCTGTTTCCTACGTAACAGTGCTGTCAGAAGTGGGATTTGAACCCACGCCTCCATTCGGAGACCAGAAACCCCTTAACCTGGAAGGTTTGTCACCTTGAGTCTGGCGCCTTAGACCACTCGGCCATCCTGACAAGCGTGTAAGGAGCAGGTTCAAATCCATGTCTTGTCTCCCAATGTAATCCATTGCAATAACTAAGGTAGTAATAATACAAAACCTACAGTATGTAAAGAAATCATCAATCATTCATGCATGGCCTTTTGTTGGAGATAAAGATGTGGGCTCCTTGGAGAATGCGGGCATCGATCCCGCTACCTCTCGCATGCTAAGCGAGCGCTCTACCATTTGAGCTAATTCCCCTTGTGCTGCAGAGGAGTTGAGTTCAGAGTTAGCCTGTCCATTTCCATGTAGCTTTCGACCTGATGTGAACAGTTTTCACGAGCTAGTGTAATACTGTAGTAATGCGCCATTTGTGGTTGCATAACTGTGTAGACTGTAGCCTCGTTGGCGCAGTAGGCAGCGCGTCAGTCTCATAATCTGAAGGTCGTGAGTTCGAGCCTCACACGGGGCAGCAGTTTTACACAGGACGGGAAACAGACAATGGCTGCAATGTCAAAGAGCTGATGCTGTTGTGCTGTGTCCACGCGGACACAAGTTGTCAATGAAGCATACAAAGTCTGGTGCTCTTGCTGCAAAAGAAAGAGTCCCTCTGTGTGCTTCTTAGAGATTTTCTAGCTCTTTATACAGATGGCACAGGCAAAAACTCTCCTATTTAGGCCAAAACAAACTAGCCCCAGGGACCTGTTTCCTACGTAACAGTGCTGTCAGAAGTGGGATTTGAACCCACGCCTCCATTCGGAGACCAGAAACCCCTTAACCTGGAAGGTTTGTCACCTTGAGTCTGGCGCCTTAGACCACTCGGCCATCCTGACAAGCGTGTAAGGAGCAGGTTCAAATCCATGTCTTGTCTCCCAATGTAATCCCATTGCAATAACTAAGGTAGTAATAATACAAAACCTACAGTATGTAAAGAAATCATCAATCATTCATGCATGGCCTTTTGTTGGAGATAAAGATGTGGGCTCCTTGGAGAATGCGGGCATCGATCCCGCTACCTCTCGCATGCTAAGCGAGCGCTCTACCATTTGAGCTAATTCCCCTTGTGCTGCAGAGGAGTTGAGTTCAGAGTTAGCCTGTCCATTTCCATGTAGCTTTCGACCTGATGTGAACAGTTTTCACGAGCTAGTGTAATACTGTAGTAATGCGCCATTTGTGGTTGCATAACTGTGTAGACTGTAGCCTCGTTGGCGCAGTAGGCAGCGCGTCAGTCTCATAATCTGAAGGTCGTGAGTTCGAGCCTCACACGGGGCAGCAGTTTTACACAGGACGGGAAACAGACAATGGCTGCAATGTCAAAGAGCTGATGCTGTTGTGCTGTGTCCACGCGGACACAAGTTGTCAATGAAGCATACAAAGTCTGGTGCTCTTGCTGCAAAAGAAAGAGTCCCTCTGTGTTCTTCTTAGACATTTTCTAGGTCTTTATACAGATGGCACAGGCAAAAACTCTCCTATTTAGGCCAAAACAAAGTAGCCCCAGGGACCTGTTTCCTACGTAACAGTGCTGTCAGAAGTGGGATTTGAACCCACGCCTCCATTCGGAGACCAGAAACCCCTTAACCTGGAAGGTTTGTCACCTTGAGTCTGGCGCCTTAGACCACTCGGCCATCCTGACAAGCGTGTAAGGAGCAGGTTCAAATCCATGTCTTGTCTCCCAATGTAATCCCATTGCAATAACTAAGGTAGTAATAATACAAAACCTACAGTATGTAAAGAAATCATCAATCATTCATGTATGGCCTTTTGTTGGAGATAAAGATGTGGGCTCCTTGGAGAATGCGGGCATCGATCCCGCTACCTCTTGCATGCTAAGCGAGCGCTCTAGTAATGCGCCATTTGTGGTTGCATAACTGTGTAGACTGTAGCCTCGTTGGCGCAGTAGGCAGCGCGTCAGTCTCATAATCTGAAGGTCGTGAGTTCGAGCCTCACACGGGGCAGCAGTTTTACACAGGACGGGAAACAGACAATAGCTGCAATGTCAAAGAGCTGATGCTGTTGTGCTGTGTCCACGCGGACACAAGTTGTCAATGAAGCATACAAAGTCTGGTGCTCTTGCTGCAAAAGAAAGAGTCCCTCTGTGTTCTTCTTAGACATTTTCTAGGTCTTTACACAGATGGCACAGGCAAAAACTCTCCTATTTATGCCAAAACAAATGAGTCCCAGGGACCTGCTCCGTACGTAACAGTGCTGTCAGAAGTGGGATTTGAACCCACGCCTCCACTCGGAGATCAGAAACCCCTTAACCTGGAAGGTTTGTCACCTTGAGTCTGGCGCCTTAGACCACTCGGCCATCCTGACAAGCGTGTACGCTGCAGGTTCAAATCCATATCTTGTCTCCCAATGTAATCCCATGCAATAACTAAGGTAGTAATAATACAACACCTACAGTATGTAAAGAAATCATCATCATTCATGCATGGCCATTTGTTGGAGATAAAGACTTGGGCTCCTTGGAGAATGCGGGCATCGATCCCGCTACCTCTTGCATGCTAGGCGAGCGCTCTACCATTTGAGCTAATTCCCCTTGTGCTGCAGAGGAGTTGAGTTCAGAGTTAGCCTGTCCATTTCCATGTAGCTTTCGACCTGATGTGAAAAGTTTTCACGAGCTAGTGTAATACTGTAGTAATGCGCCATTTGTGGTTGCATAACTGTGTAGACTGTAGCCTCGTTGGCGCAGTAGGCAGCGCGTCAGTCTCATAATCTGAAGGTCGTGAGTTCGAGCCTCACACGGGGCAGCAGTTTTACACAGGACGGGAAACAGACAATGGCTGCAATGTCAAAGAGCTGATGCTGTTGTGCTGTGTCCACGCGGACACAAGTTGTCAATGAAGCATACAAAGTCTGGTGCTCTTGCTGCAAAAGAAAGAGTCCCTCTGTGTGCTTCTTAGAGATTTTCTAGCTCTTTATACAGATGGCACAGGCAAAAACTCTCCTATTTAGGCCAAAACAAACTAGCCCCAGGGACCTGTTTCCTACGTAACAGTGCTGTCAGAAGTGGGATTTGAACCCACGCCTCCATTCGGAGACCAGAAACCCCTTAACCTGGAAGGTTTGTCACCTTGAGTCTGGCGCCTTAGACCACTCGGCCATCCTGACAAGCGTGTAAGGAGCAGGTTCAAATCCATGTCTTGTCTCCCAATGTAATCCCATTGCAATAACTAAGGTAGTAATAATACAAAACCTACAGTATGTAAAGAAATCATCAATCATTCATGCATGGCCTTTTGTTGGAGATAAAGATGTGGGCTCCTTGGAGAATGCGGGCATCGATCCCGCTACCTCTCGCATGCTAAGCGAGCGCTCTACCATTTGAGCTAATTCCCCTTGTGCTGCAGAGGAGTTGAGTTCAGAGTTAGCCTGTCCATTTCCATGTAGCTTTCGACCTGATGTGAACAGTTTTCACGAGCTAGTGTAATACTGTAGTAATGCGCCATTTGTGGTTGCATAACTGTGTAGACTGTAGCCTCGTTGGCGCAGTAGGCAGCGCGTCAGTCTCATAATCTGAAGGTCGTGAGTTCGAGCCTCACACGGGGCAGCAGTTTTACACAGGACGGGAAACAGACAATGGCTGCAATGTCAAAGAGCTGATGCTGTTGTGCTGTGTCCACGCGGACACAAGTTGTCAATGAAGCATACAAAGTCTGGTGCTCTTGCTGCAAAAGAAAGAGTCCCTCTGTGTTCTTCTTAGACATTTTCTAGGTCTTTATACAGATGGCACAGGCAAAAACTCTCCTATTTAGGCCAAAACAAAGTAGCCCCAGGGACCTGTTTCCTACGTAACAGTGCTGTCAGAAGTGGGATTTGAACCCACGCCTCCATTCGGAGACCAGAAACCCCTTAACCTGGAAGGTTTGTCACCTTGAGTCTGGCGCCTTAGACCACTCGGCCATCCTGACAAGCGTGTAAGGTGCAGGTTCAAATCCATGTCTTGTCTCCCAATGTAATCCCATTGCAATAACTAAGGTAGTAATAATACAAAACCTACAGTATGTAAAGAAATCATCAATCATTCATGCATGGCCTTTTGTTGGAGATAAAGATGTGGGCTCCTTGGAGAATGCGGGCATCGATCCCGCTACCTCTCGCATGCTAAGCGAGCGCTCTACCATTAGAGCTAATTCCCCTTGTGCTGCAGAGGAGTTGATTTCAGAGTTAGCCTGTCCATTTCCATGTAGCTTTCAACCTGATGTGAAAAGTTTTCACGAGCTAGTGTAATACTGTAGTAATGCGCCATTTGTGGTTGCATAACTGTGTAGACTGTAGCCTCGTTGGCGCAGTAGGCAGCGCGTCAGTCTCATAATCTGAAGGTCGTGAGTTCGAGCCTCACACGGGGCAGCAGTTTTACACAGGACGGGAAACAGACAATAGCTGCAATGTCAAAGAGCTGATGCTGTTGTGCTGTGTCCACGCGGACACAAGTTGTCAATGAAGCATACAAAGTCTGGTGCTCTTGCTGCAAAAGAAAGAGTCCCTCTGTGTTCTTCTTAGACATTTTCTAGGTCTTTACACAGATGGCACAGGCAAAAACTCTCCTATTTATGCCAAAACAAAGCAGTCCCAGGGACCTGCTTCCTACGTAACAGTGCTGTCAGAAGTGGGATTTGAACCCACGCCTCCACTCGGAGACCAGAAACCCCTTAACCTGGAAGGTTTGTCACCTTGAGTCTGGCGCCTTAGACCACTCGGCCATTCTGACAAGCGTGTAAGCTGCAGGTTCAAATCCATGTCTTGTCTCCCAATGTAATCCCATTGCAATAACTAAGGTAGTAATAATACAACACCTACAGTATGTAAAGAAATCATCAATCATTCATTCACACATGGCCTTTTGTTGGAGATAAAGACGTGGGCTCCTTGGAGAATGCGGGCATCAATCCCGCTACCTCTCGCTTGCGCTTACTGTCTTCCACTTTGTTCGCCAAAGTAAGCCCAAAGTAAGCCCAAAGTAAGCCCACTTCAGCCAATCACGTCTCTCCCTCAGGCAAAGTAAGCCCAAAGTAAGCCCACTTCAGCCAATCACGTCTCCCCCTGTGGGCTTACTTTTGACCAATCGTGTGTCTTCCCCCGGAGTTTACATTTTGACCGGCCGGTCTCGCTTAAGTACTGCTTGTACTCCGTTGTTGAACGTAAACTTCTAAGATAAATAAATAAATAAAGAGTAAAAGGTGTCGTTAAACTGCACAGGAATGGAGAGGGAACAAGGGTTATGTCTGATGGACGAAGCATTAAAATCACATGCAGGATAATTCATCTGGGATTGGGATTACACAGCTGTGAATACGATAGTGATGATTCTGGCATCTACATGTTGGCTGGTCAACTATGCAAGTGACTGATAGTATAGATGGTACAGTGTAGAACATGGTGGTCCGGGGACCACCATGAGAGGATTCCAGGTGGTCCCCAGGCTAAATGATGGAGAGTTGGTGAACCAGGTGTAACTCTTTGAGAGTGTAAACATGAAACCAAATGGACCCTTGCGGTCCATTTGGTTTCATGTTTACGCTCTCAAGAGTTAAAATATTCATCATGTGAATTACCCCAAGTCTACACAACTAGAGAATGTAGAAGATTAATGGTCATTTTGATCTGTATGTTGGACTGTTTGGTTTCCCAAATCCAGCCTGGAAATGTGGACAAAAGCAAAATAAATCTTTAGTTTTGGGGTCTGTGGGGCTAAAATGTCATCAAATGGTGGTCCGTGGCTCAAATGCTGAATAAATAGTGACTGATAGTACCACAGGAGAAGTGCAAAGGAGCGGGTGAAATATGTTTGCTTTTATTTTTTGTCACAGCACTATGTAATGTAGATGTGGTTGTGTAGACGTGAAAGTGTTTTTCAGCCTTTTTGGGGCCCGCTATTTATTCAGCATTTGAGCTTGATGTTGAGTTTAGTCTCTCAGTCGCAAAAAAAAAAAAAAAAAAGAGAGAGAATGTAGAAAACATTCTACAACATTTCCATGTTTGCTCCTAATGGTACCAACATCAATACAATACAGTCATCAAATAGTGGTCTGTGTATAAGTATATAAGTACGTATATACGTTACTCATATGGACAGATACACTGTGTGTATGTTTTAAAGTTAGCCTGATGACATTTTTCATGGTCCTGGGAGGACTTTATCAAGTGCAGACATTAAAAGGTTGTCCCTTGTCTACATACATTCAGAGTACTAGAGGTAACAGTCTTTTTCTTGTTTTCATTCAGATCATGTATGCATACCCAGTTTTTCGCCGCCAGTCAGCCACTTCGACCAGGCTGCTGATGGCTCCCTCAGAGGAGGCAAAGTGCCTTGGAAAAACCAAGCCTGGAAGGGCCAAACCCAAGCAGGATGTCCTGGCAGAGGCCAGTACCTATGTCAGTGACCATGGTGGAGACCCAGCTGACAGGTTTGTGGTACTGGCTCACTGCCAGCTGCAGTTTGGCATGTTCCAGGGCCAGAGGTTTAGATGGCTGCTGGAGAACAGTCTCGGCTATGCACTGTATTTAGTGCATAGCATTTCCAAGGAAACGGCACAGGCAAATCCTCTGTCTGAGAACAAACAGCTCTTCCTGGAGTATGCTTCTCAGATCAGAGAGGTGATGGCGGAAGTGGAAAAGTTCAGCCGTAAGCAGGAGATGCAGTCAAAAGCCCGGGACACTGGAGACCAGGGCTTTTTAATGGTGGAGTTTGGGGACTTCAAGGGTCGCTCCATGAGGGAGGTGTATGAGGACCAGAGCCAGAAGGCCCAGGCCCTCATAAAATACCTTGAGACTGCTGATGCCCGGCCTAACACCAACATGGCCGTTTTCAAGGCGTATGTCTTGAAGAGACGCACTGCAGCCTCCACCTCCTCTGCTTGTCCTCCATCAGCCTCCACCTCCTCTGCTCGTCCTCCTGCAGCCTCCACCTCCTCTGCTCGTCCTCCTGCAGCCTCCACCTCCTCTGCTCGTCCTCCTGCAGCCACCTCCTCCTCTGCTCGTCCTCCATCAGCCTCCACCTCCTCTGCTCGTCCTCCTGCAGCCTCCACCTCCTCTGCTCGTCCTCCTGCAGCCTCCACCTCCTCTGCTCGTCCTCCTGCAGCCTCCACCTCCTCTGCTCGTCCTCCTGCAGCCTGTGGAACTCTGAAAGCTCTGCTAGCTCGTGGGAAAAACTTGTCGCCTTCGCAGATGGCGAAAAAGATCTTGTCGCCTGCTAAACTTTGTGAGTACGAATGTGAATTTTGAATTCTCACAGCAGTCGTACATGTATAGCTTGTTGTATAGCTAACTGTTTCCACTTTTTTGCAGCTCCAGCTCCACAGTTGCACGGACCCCCACCTCCAAAACCCCGCCAGCTTTTCCCTTCTGGTAATTATGCACCATCCTCCATACATTTGTGTCTGTGTATTGTTAGTAGTAGGCCTCACACTTTTAACATTTCCTCTCCAGACTCCTCTGAGATTGATGACGAGGAAATGATGTCTGCTGCAGCGCAATATGAGGAACAGCTAGACACAGGTGTGGCATGTGACACAAATGCAAATATTGTGATAAAGTTTCACAACAACAAAACAAGTATCATTTTGTAGAAGATTTCTTTCTAAATATATTTTTATTCCCAATACAGCACCATACCACATCAACCAGGATGCAAACTTTAAAGATATACAAAGGTTTCTGTGTATTTTTTTGTGTTTTTGCTTCTCTTTACTCACCCATGTGCTCTAAAACACCTGATTTTTAACACCATTTTTCATGATTACACTGCATGCTCCTGTCATTCACACTCCCTCCGAGCTGGTGGAATGATGGACAGATGTTGTTCTAATGATTAGAATAGTAGTTAATACTCTGTGTGTTCCTGTTTCATGTCTGTGGGCATCATTAACACCTCTGAATTAATTTTGAAAAAATTTCCTTGTGCGTACACTGGGTTCATTACCTCTTAACACTTGTAGTATCTATTCAGCTTCTTTCTGTAGTATTTCTGCACTGTGGCAGTTTGTGCGTTGCATTTCTGGCATATAACTATCAAACAACATTCAACTTATTTTTTTTTGGCCGCCTGATTGCTTCATTTCTCCTTTGTCAGCTCCTGCAACCACTGTGCAGCGTGAGGCCTGTGCCAATCTTCCTCCAGCGGCTCTTCATCAACCGCCTGCTGAGCTCCCCCCTCACTGGAAGGATCAGCTTCCACCGTACCAGCACGAGTGGATCCGGCACACCTTATTCAAGGCCAACCCGCGTACCGGCAAGCCAGAGCTAGTGTCCCAGCTCAAACTCTGGTGGTATCCTCCTCAGCCCCCCCTCATTCACACCCAGCCTCCTGCATCACCCGACCTCTTCTTCTGTCGTCCACTGTTCCTGTGGATGCCCTTGAAGATGTGGTTGTTTCCCCTGGTCTGTGTACGTCCAGCCTGCAGCAAACACAGACTAACGGCTGCGGGCCTGTATCGTACAGTCCGAAAGGTGCTGGATATTGATGGATGGTACGACCTCGCCACTGAGTATCTGGAGTGCAAGCGCTGCTCCAAAAAGTATCCAGCATGGTCTGAAGACATCTTGAACCAGCTGGATATGGGTCACCGCAGCCAGTTTCCAGCTCTGCTCACTTACAGGTAATTTATTATTAATATTCAACCATTTTTAGGTCCTTTTATTTGTGTTATTTTTTAGACATTACACTCCTTCCTTTCCTTAGATACTCTTGTGGAATCCGGGTCCTGAGGATGATGAGGGAGAGGACAATGGGCAACAGTGTGACCCAGCTGTTCAAGAAGCTGCAGGAACAACACAGCGAGGCGTGGATGCAGCATGTCCTGCAGTACTTCACAGCGTGTGAACCCTTCACAAGGTCCACTGTTGTTCACTCCTCTGGCTTCGCTGAGCCTCCCTCCTTGCCTTCTCTTCCCAAGCCCAAGTGGCTGCTCACCGTTTACGCCAGGGATGTGCTTGGACGGCTGCAGGAAGTGAAGGCTAAGATCACCTCCATCTTTGGTTCAGTCCTCAAAATGGACTCCACCAAAAAGGTATCACAGCCCTGTTCATGTCCAGAATTTTTAGTTCATATATATAATAGATAGAGCTAGAGTCATTATTTGACATTATTCCAGACATTATACTAATGTCATTATACACGCAATCACTTACTCATGACAATAAAATAAAGTACACACAGGACACTAAGACATCAAACATGTTGAAGCCTCAGATATCACCATCATCATCATCACGGAGTACAGTAGCAGCATCAGAGAAACAGATTTCAACGTTGCACTTTATATTTCATAATAATGAACAGTTTTTAAAACCTTGTCTTATCTGAATAGGTCACCAAGAAACTTGCAGGTGCTGCTGCGGGTACGGCTGCCTGGTGCACCAATGTCGGGAATGAGTACGGACAAGTACTTGTCTCCGTTATGACAGCTGGTGAGGGACAGGCACTGGACCCCATGGCAGCTGGTTTGGTGAGGCGGTACAGGGAGGCAGGTGAAGCGCCACCCAAAATCTTGTATGTGGACAGAGACTGCTGCAGTCAGCATGGCCCTTGTCGGGTGAAGGCCATGTTTGCAGGGTGGGATGAGCTTCAGGTTCGCCTTGACATCTGGCATTTCATGCGCCGGTTTGCTGCAGGGGTCACGACTGAGGCTCACCCCCTGTATGGCATCTTCATGGCACGCCTGTCCTCATGCATTTTCGAGTGGGATCCGGAGGATGTTGCCGCTCTTCGCCGTGCCAAGGAGGGTGAGCTGGCAGCAAAGAGAGTGGGCCACATACAAGAGGAGGCGGTGAACACACGAATCACCCGGAGGGAGTTGGCGCTTCACTGCAGGAGGAGGACCAGAGGGGTGGAGGAGACACACAGACTGATCTCTTCATTGATCAGTCTGTTTGACAGCCCGAGTGGGAAGGACACTGGGTGTCCCTCTGCTGGACCACGACCGGATCCAGCAGATATGGAAGGAGCAGCAGAAGCACCTGAGCTGCATCCAAGACCCGGAGGACTTCCCGCTCTACATCAAGACGGGCACCTTGAAAAAGGGCGGTGTGGAGCTGTCCTGCTACAGGTGTGCCCGTGGATCTACCTCCCTGGAGTCCTTCCACTCCACCTAAATAGGTTCATTCCAGGTATTGAATACGTTTGTGCTACTAGCTTAATCTAACCAATTTTTTCTCAGCGTGGTTTTATTTTTTAACATAATATTATTAGGTGTTATAATAATAATGATAACAATAATGATAATTTATTTTGTGTAGTTACAAAGTGCTTCATGTGGAGAGATAAAAACGTGTCTGCCCAAAACAGACATGCACAAATGTGACATGCCTCTTTGTGTATTTAACCTTCAGGAACCAGTGCCAGTGATGCGCATTTCCAGGCGTATCTTCTGGAAGGGCTGATGCGCTGGAATGATGACCGCATGGAGGACGCCGTAAAGGGAGCACCTTCCATCCGGTCTTACGGCAGTGCTCTTAGAGAGGCGGTGGACCAGCTCAGCCAGAGGGTGCTAGGGAGGCGCTGGGATGAGCGCTATGGAGCGTTCACAGGCAAGAAATTATCACCCAGTCAACATGAAAAAGAATGCCTTCATTTTTTCTTTAATAATACTATGTATGAATCAATTTAACCTTTTAAGTATTAAGTATATATATATATATATATATATTTTTTTTTTTCAGGTGAATTGCTGGGCATGGAGTATCTGTACAGTCAGACTGGCAGTACACTGACACTCCAGGACCCAGAGGAGGAGGACAGGCTGGTGGAGGGAGTGAGTGATGAGGACTTTGAAGATGAGGGCTTTGAAGAAGACAGCATGGAGGACATGACAGTTCCTGTGCTGCATGAGGATGACCCCTGCCGTGCTCTGCAGAGCAAGCCCTCATCATTGATGACAAGTCCTCTTGCCTCTCCTGTGCCCTCTCCACCTCCGGCCTCTCCACCTTCTGCGCCCGCTCCACCTCCGGCCTCTCCACCTTCTGTGCCCGCTCCACCTCCGGCCTCTCCACCTCAGGCCCCTGGATCATCTGATGACGTGTCGTCTAAAGAGGCTCCGCTAAGACACTTATGAGTATTTCAATCAAATCTCAACAACATTATTTCACATATAATCACTATTTATTACTTCATTTATCAGGGAGCAGTCATTGGACCGGATGGGATCGCTGGCTGGGACAAGGTACAGGACCTCGCAGCTTACCTGGTGGATCTCTGTGAGGCTTCTTACCTCACAGAGCCACAGGTGACTCACATCATCCAGCTGTGGAGGGCTCTACCTGATGCTGACAAGCAGCGCATCAACTACCAGCCTCGCCATCAGCCACGTCTGACGACTGGCCGCTTTAAGGCTCCAAAGCGGTCTGGGGTCACGCCTGGTGTGGAAAGTGTCAAGCGCTGCTTGATAGGCCACCCTGGAGGACCAGCTCAGTGGCCCAGCACCAGCCGCTTGGTGGAGGCCATGTGCATGCGGCTGTGTAGTTTGCACAGGTCTCCAACCAAGAAGGCTGGAGTTTCCACCCCCCGCTGGACGAAGATCCTAACGGCATACCACCACGTCCGGGATCTGGTGCTCAATGCGCCCAGGGTGATGGCGGAGACCACGCTCCAGCTCTTTGAGCTGAACCAGAGGACACTCATTCAGTGGTAGGTCATGCACATCATCTACCTCAAATTTATTAGTTTTCTAAGACAGTGATTCTCAACATTTTTTCAGTGGTGTACCCCTCCTTAATTGAAACTCCTTAATTGAAAATTGCTACTTTTTAATACAATTTTTAAAAATCTCAAGTACCCCCTGGAAAGCCTTTAAATACCCCCAGGGGTTGACTACTACTTGAGAACCACTGATCTAACACAAATGATCTTCTCTCAGTTTCAAAGGAGGCAGAAAAATCAGGAATTGAGTGTCCTCTCCCAGGGAATGGCTATGGCAGTTGCGATTCCTGTGGCACCAGCCAACCAGCTGCCTGCCCCGAAGGAGAAAATGGAGGTCCTGCTTCGACATCTGGCCCACAGCACAGTTTTGTTCTCCCTCCGAATCTGCAGGGACAGGCCCTGTTCTGCGGCCAGGCCGACGGCCCGCTGCTGCCACCAGTGAGCGTCCCATCATGCCCACACCCACAGCACCAGCTAGCGCACAGCCTGTGACAGCTCATTTAGGGCCTGTGCTCCTCAACCCTGACAACACGCTGTCACTGGTACTAACAGTTCCCGTGCCTCAACATCCAGTGCAGGCCCAGCTCCACTCGGTCCGGCACCTGCTGCTCCACTCTCCCCTCACTCAGAGGAACCGGCGGCGGCGCGCCATCGAGGAGGAGAGTGGAGTGCAGAAAAGAAAGTATGTTAGAGGAGTAACGTACAATACGTGTAGCCATTGTGGACAACCCAAAACCAAAGACTTTGGGCATAGTCGCCATGGCAATGCCACATTTTGCCCACGTGCCTCACAAGGCAAATCTCTGGGGTTACATGCTGGTATTTAGACATCCCCCTATTCAGACATCCCCCTATTTAGACATACCCCCACCAGAATACCCCTATTTAGACATACCCCTATTTAGACATTCTAATTGTTAGCATTAGCATGTTAGCCATGTGGTCAATGCTAATGCTAGCGTTAGCATGTAAGCATGTACCAATGCTAATGCTAGCAACATGCTA